>JARJLF010000713.1:0-143137 GCA_029378395.1 Mycena leptocephala | reverse complement strand
AGACAGTGTTGGAGCGCGATCACGAAGCCAAGTCGCTCGGCGTAAGGCTCGAGGGTGCGGAGGATGCGCTGGAGAAGAGCGAGGCGGCGTTGAAGGAGACTACGGCCAAGTGCGCTGTGTTCTTCTTTCTTCTTTCTTCTGTCTTCCATCCTTCCTACCCTGCCTTATCTTGGGTTCGTCGTCCTCCTTGGCGCTTCCATGTGCATTGTACATGAGATTTCGGCAGAGAGACTCAAAGGCCACATTGATGGGGAACAAAACAAGGTGGCTTTATTACATACGGCTCGACCCGAGTCGAACGGGTAACCTCACAGAATATTCGGGATTCTTGTTACGGATTATGGGTGCGACCAACGCCAACGAGCCAATATGAACTAGCTTAATACCTGTGTAAGTCACTGAACATTGACTCGAATCTCACTTGAGTCAGAGCCTGGGCTTGGTTGAACGAGTAGCACAATCTGACGGAGAAATCAATTGACTGGACTCCATCGTGTGTTCTGATAAAATTTGGGGACGGAAATCAGTTTCCATTGGACGGCTGGAGAGCATGAGACTGAAATGAATAAAAATATCCTTGAGTACCGGACTATGCCTCGACCCCGAGTCGAACGGGTGCCATGCATACAGCCAGGACGAAAGTTTCCATTGAACGCCAGTGCGGTCCACCACCATCGAGCTGATGCTAGGTTTCATCCACCCTTGTATACGTTGGCCTGAATTTGCTAGATGAAAATTTTCAGACGGGGATAAAGGTCCCCACCCACCGAGACACCTGCCACACAGAGAAGAAATGGCCTGAGATATCCTGTAAGAGATCAATACGATCTGAATTAGCGGAAGGTCTTTTAAAAGGAGAATAAAAAGACGATCATAGTCGAACACTTCAAGGCTCGACCCCGAGTCGAACGGGCGCACTGCATAAAGTCATTGTTTCACCAAGTACAGATATGTAGGGGCGGTCCCACCGCCACCGAGCCGATCCTAGGCTCGATCCACCCTACCATACACATTGGCATGAATTTGCTAGATGAAAAATGTCAGATGCGGATAGAGGTCCCGAGTCGCCGAGAGACAACTGCCACACAGAAAAGAAAATGGCCTGAAATATCATGTAAGAGACAAGGACGATCAGCATAAAGTTGTTGGGAACGAGAATAAAAAGAAAGGCGCATTGAGAATTCTCAAGGCTCGATCCCGAGTCGAACAGGCGCCATGCATACAGGGAGGACGAAAATTTGCCCTTGGACACCGGTGCGGTCCCACCGCCATCGAGCCGATGCTAGGTTTCATGTGACCTTGTATACGTTGGCCTGAATTTGGTAGATGAAAAATGCCAGACACGGATAAAGATCCCCACCCACCGGGAGACAAATGCTACACAGGGAATGAAATGGCCTGAAATATCCTGTGAGATCAATACGATCAGCAGAACATCGTTGGGAACGAGAATAAAAGAAAGATGTAATGAGAGCTCTCAAGGCTCGACCCCGAGTCGAACGGGAAACCCCACGGAATCATTTTTCCCGACGTCATACGGATTGCGGGTGCGGTCCCACCGCCATCGAGCCGATGCTAGGTTTCATCCACCCTTGTATACGTTGGCATCAATTTGGTCGATGAAAAATGTCAGACGCGAATAGAGATACTGACTTACTGAGAGACACCTACAGCAGAAGAAATGGCCTGGAAGAGACAACTATGGTCAGCGGAAAGTCGTTGGGAAGAAGCATAAAAAACGCGTGTACAAGATGCGTAAGGCTCGACCCCGAGTCGAACGGGCAACCTCGCGGAATCACTCTCCAACATCTTACAGATTGTGGGTGCGGTCCCACCGCCATCGAGCCGATGCTAGGTCTCATCCACCCATGTATACGTCGGCCTAAATTTGGTCGATGAAAAAATGTCAGACGCGAATAGAGGTACTGACTTACTGAGAGACACCTAAAGCAGAAGAAATGGCCTGGAAGAGACAACTATGGTCAGCGGAAAGTCGTTGGGAAGGAGCATAAAAAAACGCGTGTACAAGATGCGTAAGGCTCGACCCCGAGTCGAACGGGCAACCCCACGGAATTACTCTCCCGAAGGCTTTACAGATTGTGGGTGCGGTCCCACCGCTATCGAGCCGATGCTAGGTTTCATCCACCCTTGTATATGCTGGCATAAATTTGCTAGATGAAAAATGTCAGATGCGGATAGAGGTCCCAATTCATCATCACCGAGAGAAACCCGCCATACAGCAAGGGAAATGGCCTGAAATATCCTGTAAGAGATCAATACAATCAGCAGAACGTCGTTGGGAACGAGAATAAAAAGAAAGTCATAAAAGCTCTCAAGACTCGACCCCGAGTCGAACGGGCAACCCCACGGAATCAATTTCCTGAAGGCTTTACAGATTGTGGGTGCGGTCCCACCGCCATCGAGCCGATACCAACCTCGATCCAGCCTTGTATACGTTGGCTTGAATTTGGTCGATGAAAAAAAAAGTCAGACGCGGATAGAGGTACTAACTTACTGAGAGACACCTACAGCAGAAGAAATGACCTGTAAGAGATACATACGATCAGCAGAACGTCGTTGGGAAGGAGAATAAAAAGAAAGGAGCATCAGAGCACTCAAGGCTCGACCCCGAGTCGAACGGGCAACCCCATGGAATAGCTTTGCCTAACACCCACAGATTGAGGGTGCGGTCCCACCGCTATCGAGCCGATGCTAGGTTTCATCCACCCTTGTATACGCAGGCCTGAATTTTCAAGACGAATACAATATGCTCGTGAACCAACGGGTAAGTACATGTGGGATCAACAGCCGTCAGAAACCTGATGGGATGCTCGCAATCTTGCAAGGTAGGTAATTCAAGAATGGATTGCGAGAGATGGATTCCAGACGTGTGGAAATAAAAAATCGTACCACAAAATTATGTAGGGCTCAATCCCGAGTCGAACGGGTGACTTGCATGTGTATTGTTGACCATGCTGCCTCAATGGATGCAGGAGTGGTCCGACCACTATCGAGCCGATATTAACCTGCATTCGACGTTCAATTAGCTGTAACGAATTTGACCACATACGGGACCGTCGGTGCATTCAAAGTCTGACCGCGTCGAATGAACCGTAGCAAACTGAGGTCCGGTTAAAAGAGGGAGTTCGCCCCATTTCCCGAGCCAGGCGCTGACTCTGGACGTCAGAAGCAGCGTTGGTGAAGGAGAGGGGCTCGTTGCTGAATGAGTCCAAATCCGGAATGCGGTTTGATAGCCGAGCACCGCCATGCACCGCCACACCGCCTCTTGCTCCCCACCGCCTTCATCGATCCAGCCGATCCCCTCTCAACTCTCACCCACAACCATGACAGACCGCGTCCGAGAGGTGCGTACCCTCGCCTCCCTGCTCCTCTGCTCCCCGCCTCGTTGTGCTGGTTGTGGAGGCTGACTGTGCTTGTGGGGTATAGAAACTCGTCCAGCTGCGTGCCGAGGTCGACGCTGCGATCGAGCGCGCGTAGACGGCTGAGAAGAAGAACAAGTATTTGGAGCAGAAGGTGCTGGAGCGTGATCACGAAGTTAAGTCGCTCGGGGCGCGGCTCGAGGGTACGGAGGATGCGCGTGAGAAGCGCGAGGCGGCGTTGAAGGAGACTACGGCCAAGTGCGTTGCGTTCTTCTTTCTTCTGTCTTCCATCCTTCCCTACCCTGCCCTTATCTTGGGTTCGTCGTCCTGCTTGGCGCTTCCGTGTGCGTTGTACATGAGATTTGGGCAGAGAGACTCAAAGGCCACATTGATGGGGAACAAAAAAAAGGTGGCTTTATTACATACGGCTCGACCCGAGTCGAACGGGTAACCTCACAGAATATTCGGGATTCTTGCTACGGATTATGGGTGCGACCACCGCCAACGAGCCAATATGAACTTAGCTTAGTACCTATATAAGTCACTGAACATTGACTCGAATCTCACTTGAATCAAAGCCTGGGCTTGGTTGAACGCGTAGCACAATCTAATGGGGGAAGTCAACCATCGTGTGTCTGATATAAATTTGGGGAAGGAATCAGTTTCCATTGGACGGCCGGAGAGCATGAGACTGAAATGAATAAAAAATATCCTTGAGTACCCGACTATGGCTCGACCCCGAGTCGAACGGGTGCCATGCATACAGCCAGGACGAAAGTTTTCCATTGAACGCCGGTGCGGTCCCACCGCCATCGAGCCGATGCTAGATTTCATCCACCCATATATACGTTAGCTTGAATTTCCCAGATGAACATTTCAAATGCGGATAGAGGTCCCCACTCACCGAGAGAAACCTGCCACACACCAAAGGAATATCCTGTAAGAGATAAATACGATTAGCAAAACGTCGTTGGGAACGAGAAATAAACAGAATGACGCTATGAGAGGTCTCAAGGCTCGACCCCGAGTCGAACGGCAACCCCACGGAATCTCTTATCATGAATCATAACACGGATTGCGGATGCGGTCCCACCGCTATCGAGCCGATATGAACCTAGCTTGGTACCGATACAAGTCATGTAATGTTCACTTGATGGTCCAAGGCGTAGCAGAACCTGAATGTGATAATCTATATTTTATTGTGGTTCCTGATGATGAATATTCTGGGAGCCAATCAATTGCGATTTCCAGTGGATGGGGAGCATAGAAATGATCATGAATCAAAAAAGGTCAAACGCACTCGTGAGGGCTCGGCCCCGAGTCGAACGGGCAACCCCACGGAATAATTTCCCCCGACACCTACAGCTTGTGGGTGCGGTCCACCGCCATCGAGCCGATGCTAGGTTTCATCCACCCCTGTATGCGTTGGCCTGGATTTGGTAGATGAAAAATGTCAGCCGCGAACGGAGAGGTCCCCACTCAGCGAGAAACAAATGCCACACACAGAGAAGGATATGGCCTGAAATATCCTGTAAGAGATCAATACGATCTGAATCAGCGGAAGGTCTTTTAAAAGGAGAATAAAAAAGAACGATCATAGTCGAACACTTCAAGGCTTGACCCGAGTCGAACGGGCGCACTGCATAAAGTCCTTAATTTCCCAAGTACAGATATGTAGGTGCGGTCCCACCGCTATCGAGCCGATATGAACCTAGCCCGGTGCATGTATGTATAAGTCACGCCATATCAAATCGAATCTCACCCGAATCAAGACCTGTTCCGAGGTGTAGCACCGCATGAATGGAATTTGCGGAGATGAACCTGGTCAGAGAGAATCAGAGTCCACATCGAACGGCAGCAAAAAGTATTAAAAAAAATATCACCCTCTTCATATATGACTCGACCCCGAGTGGAACGGGCAACCCCACGTAATCATTTGCCCTAATCTGACAGATTGTGGGTGCGGTCCCACCGCCATCGAGCCGATGCTAGGTTTCATCCACCCATATATACGCTGGCCTGAATTTGGTAGATGAAAAAAGTCAGACACGGATAGAGGTGCTAACTTACAGAGAGAAACCTGCCACACAAAAAGGGAAATGGTCCGAAATATCCTGTAAGAGATAAATACGATCAGCAGAACGTCGTCGGGAAGCAGAATTTTATAAAAAAAAAGATGTTCCTCCAATCCATCGATCCAAGGCTCAACCCCGATTCGAACGGGCAACCCCACGGAATCATTTTTCCCGACGTCATACAGATTGCGGGTGCGGTCCAACCGCCATCGAGCCGATGCTAGGTCTCATCCACCCTTGTATACGTTGACCTGAATTTGGTCGGTGAGATTGTTAGACCCGGATAGAGATGCTAACTTACTGAGAGAAACCTACAGCAGAAGAAATGGCCTGAAATATCCTGTAGGAGATAAATACGATTAGCAGAAGGTCGTTGGGAACGAGATAAAAGAAAGGCGCATTGAGAGGTCTCAAGGCTCGACCCCGAGTCGAACGGGCAACCCCACGGAATAATTTTCCCCAGCACTATACAGATTGTGGGTGCGGTCCCACCGCCATCGAGCCGATACCAACCTCGATCCAGCCTTGCATACGTTGGCTTGAATTTTCAAGATGAAAAACTTCAGACGCGGATAAAGATCCCCACTCACCGAGAGAAACCTGCCACACACACAAGAAGTGGCTTGATATGTCTGGTAAGAGATCAAGACGATCAGCAGAACGTCATTAAGAACGAGAATAAAAAAGAGTGATCGTAGTCGAACATTTTAAGGCTCGACCCCGAGTCGAACGGGCAACCCCACGGAATCACTCCCCAACATCATACAGATTGTGGGTGCGTCCCACCGCCATCGAGCCGATGCTAGGTTCCATCCACCCTTGTATACGGCGGCCTGAATTTGGTAGATGAAAATGTCAGTCACGGATAAAGGTACTGACTCACTGAGAAACAATGCCATACATGGAAGGAAATGGCCTGAAATATCCTGTAAGAGACAAGTAAGATCAGCAGAAGGTCGTTGGGAACGAGAATAAAAAGAAAGATGCCATGACAGCTCTAAAGGCTCGATCCGAGTCGAACGGGAAACCCCATGGAATAGCTTTGCCTAACACCCACAGATTGAGGGTGCGGTCCCACCGCCATCGAGCCGATGCTAGGCTTCATCCACCCATGTATACGTCGGCCTGGATTTGCTAGAGGAATATAATATGCTCGTGAACCAACTGGGATCAACAGCAGTCGGAGACCTAATGGAATTCTCACAATCTTGGAATACAGGTAATGGAATGCTCAGTCTTGCAATACAGGAATGGATTGCGAGGGATCCGGGATCCAGGCGTGTGGGATAAAAAATCGTACCACAAAATTATGTAGGGCTCGATCCCGAGTCGAACGGGTGACTTGCATGTGTATTGTTGACAATGAGCTACCAATGGATGCAGGAGTGGTCCGACCACTATCGAGCCGATATTAACCTGCATTCGACGTTCAATTAGCTGTAACGAATTTGACCACATACGGGCCCTGGGGACCTGGGGTGCCGTCGGTGCAATCGAAGTTCGACCGCGGGAAAGTAAATGAACCATAGCCAGCATGGCACAACTGAGGTTGGTTTAAAGAGCGCTCGACTCATTCCCGCGCCGAGTGCTGACTCTGGACGTCAGAAGCAGAGTCGGTGAAGGAGAGGGAGCTCGTTGCTAAATGAGTACAAATCCGGAAGACCGGTTTGATAGCCGAGCACCGCCATGCACCGCCACACCGCGTCTATCCATCCCATCCCCGCCGATCCCCTCCCAACTCCCACCCACAACCATGACAGACCGCGTCCGAGAGGTGGGTGCCTTCGCCTCCCCGCCTCCTTGCTCCCCATGCCTCCTCCTTTGCTCCCGTGGAACGCGATACTGACTGTGTAGCATTGTGGGGTATAGAAACTCGTGCAGCTGCGCGCAGAAGTCGACGCTGCGATCGAGCGCGCGGAGACGGCTGAGAAGAAGAACAAGGATCTTGAGCAGACGGTGCTGGAGCGCGATCACGAAGTCAAGTCGCTCGGCGTGCGGCTCGAGCATGCGGAGGATGCGCTGGAGAAGAGCGAGGCGGCGTTGAAGGAGACTACGGCCAAGTGCGTTGTTTTCTTCTTTCTTCTTTCTTCTTTCTTCTGTCTTCCGTCCTTCCCTACTCTGCCCTTATCTTGGGTTCTTCGTCCTGCTTGGCGCTTCCTTCTGCAATGTACATGAGATTTGGGCAGAGAGACTCAAAGGCCACATTGATGGGGAACAAAAAAAAAAAGGTGGCTTTATTACTTCCGGCTCGACCCCGAGTCGAAGGTAACCTCACAGAATATCCGGGATTATGGTTGCGACCACCGTCAACGAGCCAATATGAACTTAGCTTGGTACCTGTATAAGTAAGTCACTGAACATTGACTCGAATCTTACTTGAATCAAGGCCTGGGCTTGGTTGAATGAGTAGCACAATCTGAGGGGGGAAGTCAATTGACTGGACTCCATCGTGTTTTCTGGTGATAACTTTGGGGAGAGAATCAGTTTCCATTGGACTGCCGGAGAGCATCAGACTGAAATGACTAAAAAATAACCTTGAGTACCCGACTATGGCTCGACCCCGAGTCGAACGGGTGCCATGCATACAGCGAGGACGAAAACATCCCATTGGACGCCGGTGCGGTCCCACCGCCATCGAGCCGATGCTAGGTTTCATCCACCCTTGTATTATATGCATATGTTGACCCGAATTTGTTGGATTAAAATGTCTGCCGCGGATATAGGTCCCGACTCCTGAGAAACAAGTACCGCGACCAAAATACCCCGAAATATCCTGCAAGACAAGCAGAAAGTCATCGGGAAGGCATAAAAATATCAACAGTTCCGCATATCCAAGGCTCGAGCCCGAGTCGAACGGGCATCACGGAATCTTAGCCGACGTCTGTACGAACTGTGGGTGCGGA
Source organism: Mycena leptocephala (assembly GCA_029378395.1). Taxonomy (NCBI): domain Eukaryota; kingdom Fungi; phylum Basidiomycota; class Agaricomycetes; order Agaricales; family Mycenaceae; genus Mycena; species Mycena leptocephala. Next base: position 134,779 of record JARJLF010000713.1, on the reverse strand, counting down.
CTACCGCCATCGAGCCAATGCTAGGCTCCTTCCAGCATTGTATATGTTGGCCTGAGTTTGTAAGATTCAAAATTTTAGACGCGGATGGAGGTCTTGGCTCACCCTTGTGAGAGACAAGTTACGATGACCAGAAAGTTGTTGGGAAGGAGAATTAAAAAGATGTTTCATAAAGATCCAGGGCTGAATCTCGAGTCGAACGGGTCACCTGCATGTATATTGTGTGATCCCCAATTATTGGTTGCAGGTCCGGCCCAACCGCTATCGAGCTGTGGCTTGCCTGTATTCGACGTTCAATTAGCTGGAACGAATTTTGCCTTGAAGATGTGGAGCAAGCATACCCAGAAGGCTGGATGGATCAGGGCCAGTTAATGATAATGAAAACAGGCGGTGCAAGCCTTAACCTCGTTCGGTATCGGTATAAGTCACCTCACATTGAATGCGATGCTCACTCGTCCAAGGTGTAACATCTCTTGAATAGATTTTCCGTTGATGAACTTTGTTAGAGAGAATTAGAGCCCACATTGATGGGGAACAAAAAAATTGGCTCTTATCGGCAGGAATCAATCGCTCGCGAGAAATCATGCATGCGGAACACAAAAAATGAACATTCTGTCTGTCTGGGCTAGGACTCGTCCCCGAGTCGAACGGGTGACCTGCATTAATCGTTGCAGAAAATTTGCCAGTTATTGAGTGCAGGAGTGGTCCGCCCACTATCTAGCTGGTGCTAGCCTGTATTCGACCCATAATTAGCTGCAACGAATTTCAACTCGAAGGCAGGCAGATGCCTCGTACCATGAGTATTGGATAGACCAAAGCCGGGAAATGGCATGGCCCGACCGACCTTGGGTTCATTCCCGCCCATTCCCAGCGCCCTACGACCTGGGGATCAGCGATTCCAGATCGATTCCCCGCTGCTCTCTCTACACCCAACAATATATATGGCTGTTTCGATTTCCTGTCGTGATGACGCGTGGAACAAGATGAACTCATTACAGCAACTCGATTCAGTGGGCATGAGAATACAAACACAAAAACATCGAGTGAAGTTCCATGCAAGGCTCGACCCAAAGTCGAACAGGCATGCCCACGGAACGAATTCGGGACGGATTACAGGTGCGGGCAAACCACTATCAGGCCGATATTAACCTAGATCGGTACCGGTAAAATCACCTCACATTGGATGTGATGCGGCCCTGAATCAGTTGACTGAACCTCATGCTGAGTTGCAGTTGAACCGGGAGCATAGAAATGGATAGAAAAGCTCATTCGCAATTGACCAGGGCTCGATCCTGAGTTGAACAGATGATCTGCGTGTATATTTAAAAGTACTAGTTGCACGAACTATTGGATGCAGGAGTGGGCGGATAAAAAAAGTTCACTCGCAATTCACCAGAGCTCGATGCCGAGTCGAACGAGCGTACTGCATGCATATTGTGTATTTGTGAATGAATATTGAATGTAATGCTCACTTGAATCAATGCGTCGTCAGGGTCCACGGTGTAGCACCGCATGAATGGAATTCCTGTTGAACAATTTGGGGCAGAGCGAAATTAGAATCAGAGAGCAACATGGAAGGGAAACGAGTCGAACGGGCATCCCACGGAAATTTTTCTGAATTCATGGATGGATGGTGGGTTAATGAAAGCGTTCTGCAGCCCGAGCTGGTACAACGACAGGGCAGAGCACACGACACCGTCCAGTGCGGGACCGATCTGCACGTCGTCGTCCATTAGCGGGATACTGGCCTATGTTCCAGCGAAGAGACGCACCTTCCAAGAACTTTGGTGGTGTCGGTCCATGTGCTCGCGTCCTGCTACAGCGAGCAGTCTCCACCTAAAAAGGTGGTTAGCGTGGGTCGGAGAAGGAGACCAAGGGACTCACTATAATGCTGCGTCCCATTGATCAATTACAGTCCGCAATCGTTATAGCTATTATTGAACTCACCCGCGACCGGCACCCCGATACGCCCCTGCCTTAAAAGAAACAAAGAAAAAATCAGCGTATGTTGTGTGCTTGGCGGTAGTTGCAGTTAAGTCGTTGTGTCAGTACTGCAGCAGAAGGAAACAAGGGAGGGAGGAGGGCGGCATATAAGGAGGTGAGCACGTAGCGTCCGATGCCGGGGAGGTAGGCTGTAGCGAGGGGATCAGTTTTGCCATCGCGCGCCTGAGGAAGGCACGCACCCTTATTCACGATGCCAAACATCGGTATCAGGTCCTTGTACTCGTGCTGCGAGATAAACTTGACGATGACGCAGATGTAGTCGAGCATGCACCGCCCGTTTGCGTAGCCCATAACGCCGTCGAGGAAGTTGACCGAGTGGTTATAGCCTGGGGGAGGTGTGGGTGAACAGGACGGATAAGATGGAGAGGGGGGAAGGTGAAGAGAGAAGAGCCGCCAGCGAAAGAGACTTGGAGAAAGGGGAGCACCCGAGTGAGCGGGTAATGTCTCGTCGAGCAGGTAATGTATCTCTCGCGCAGCGGCTCCCGTCCACGCTCCCATCCACTCCACGCTCCCATCCACGCTCCTCCTCCTCTTCCTTGCGCTCCTCTCCTCGCGTCCGGGCTCTCCATGCGCAAGTCGATCTTTCCAGCAGCAAACAAGCACGACAGAGGGAACGGTGAAACAGAAGACAGAGCGACGCCATACCACTCACCATTCTGCGACCCCGGCGCCGTGTAGATCGAGATTGACAAGGCTCCCGTACTTGTGCGCCCAGCCGAAGAGGCGGACGATATACCGAGTGGGAGGGATGTCAGCATGAAGCCCTGGAGTGGACACGGTAAGACGACGGGAGGATGAGGGGGGATGGCGGAGCAGAGATAAGGAGCGGGGGGAGGAGGAAATCCGAGGAGGATGGCAGCGTCTTTGTCAGCGAGTCACCAGCCTCGGGAGGGAGGGAAGAGAAAGGGAGCATGTTCCGCCCGCGCGTCTGCTACTTTCGAAGCAGAAGAGCCGGGCACACCGCATGGCCTCCGGCTACTCTGAGATGCGAACGCGCATAACAGAACTTGCTGCTCTGCGACGGCGCGCGGAGTGGGGGTGAGTTGGGGTGAGAGCAAAGAGCTGATGTGGCTGTGTTAAATCGCCGGACCAAACAGCCGTCGTCTCCTGCCACTCTCTTCTTGATCATCCACGCCGCTAGATTTGGACTCTTTGAGACGGTCATCCAGCTGCGCAACGAGTCTCATCTGAGGAGAAAATGGCGTACACCGGTGTGATGTTGAACATGATACAAGATGGGCCGCCGCTTCGCTCTGGCAATTCTAAGACGAAAAATCAGAGGTTAATCTGACTACACGCTACGAGGATACAGTGGGGTAACACAAAGGATGAAGGCAGTCTGACGGAGGAGTCATTGTCTTAATCATGAGACTCCCGTGTAACCTTGAAATGCCGAACCAAGACGCTTGCGAAATTTCAAGCAGACAGGATTGTATGCGAGAAATTGGGTTGCGGCCGCGGTGGGAGGAGCTGTCAACATTTAAATGTTGGTGATTGGGGAATATTTAAGGCAGGCTACGCAACTCCGATAACTGAGCCCAGTGCTGGGAGCAGAGGCCAACAGTGTCGGGATATATCCAAGGACCATTAGTGGATCACGGCACCAATAATAAAATTAACTGAATCGTACCCAGATGGAACTCAACGTCCGCTGTCAGAATACGCAGAAGAGTTATAGATTGAGCAGGATTGTAAGGTCCGCAGTTGATTTGGGCAAACGAGCTTGAGCTGTCGAGAAATTGAATGCTAAATTGAGACCAGGTTTTGAACTGGGCCGAAACTTTCAGTATTTTTGCGTCGTTGATAGAAACAGGTTTTGTGTGCTGTTGATTTGACCCGGACAGAAAGCAGCTCAGATTCATATACTTTAGTAAGATGGCAAGGTCTTGGCCCGATGAATGCATAGAACCAGGGGAATACATAGTTCAGAATGAGTGGGCCGGGGAAATGGGAGTGGGATCAAAAGAGGTGCAGAAAACGGCGCTTGAGGGCGGATTTATACAGACTCGCGTCCGCAGGTGATGAATGAGATCCGGGCAAGATGGGAAACGTCTCCCGGTTGTGCATTAAAGCTGTGGAATCATGAGACCAGACTGCTCTCTCAAAGACCCCGGAATGGATTAGATCCAACAGCTTTTTACCATTGCGGCGCAGTTGGACGATTGTTAATTTCGGGCATGGTGAGAATATTAATGTCGAAAGGAGAGAGATCAAGATCTTCGACTGCGCGGCCATTGCGGCGCAGCATTTCATGGGTTTTTTGAGTCTTGAAATGTGGCGGAGGAACAGAGAAGAACAGGAGGAGTTAGCCGTATGGATGCAGTCAAAGAGCTACAAAGAATCGCCGAGGTAATGGTTAAAGCACGGTTAATGGCTTAAAATATTTGGTCAACCGAAGCCAGTGACTGTGGGTTTGTGCTGTTTGAAATTTATTGCACGGACCTTGACTGCTGCGGCAAAGTCTGCCTAACATGAATCCGAGGTCAGCTGAGGATCTCAATGGGGATGGATCGAGGCAGCTCCGTGCAAAAAAATCAAAAAATGGAGCACAAAGCCAGAGCAAGACCAAAGGATATCAGATAAATGGAGAAGAGTACAAACATTTGCTAAGAATCGCGAAGCATTTCGTTAAAGAACGGTTAATATTCATGATGGTAGGGCTACTCAAATCTTAATCCGAGCGGGTTCAGTTCGGATTTCAATTTAATATTTGGTCGGACAAACAAAGCTTGACCTACAACATGCGAGGCACGAGCAATAATATTGTTGTAGCGTCTGTCTACGAGAGACTAAGCTTGACCAAGATTTTGCTTTGCATTTCCTGCTCATTTCCTCTCGATTTTTCCCCACCTACCACAAGACCTCCTTGGTCCATTTTATCGTTTTGTCGACAAATACAGGGTTGAGGTCGGGGACAAATTGGCTTTGTTTGTTCGGTGCACACAAATATTGAATTAAAATCCGAACTGAACCCGTTCGGATTAAGAATTGAGCAGCCCTAGTTCAGCCAAGACCGAATTATAATAGTTAGAAGAAGGATAACAAGCCGACGTTCAATTAGCTGTAACGAATTTGACCACAAAGTTTGACCGCGGGAATGTAAATGAACCATAGCCAGCATGGCACAACTGAGGTCGGGTTAAAGAGGCGCTCGACTCATTTCCCGCGCCGAGCGCTGAACGTCAGAAGCAAGTTGGTGAAGGAGAGGGAGCTCGTTGCTGAATGAGTCCAAATCCGGAAGACCGGTTTGATAGCCGAGCACCGCCATGCACCGCCACACCGCCTCTTGCCCCACTTCATCCCGCTCCGCGACGCAACGCGTGGCCTCATCTGGGAGAAGGGGGAGTGTTGGGTATTGGATTGTGCGCGATTTGAAACTGGAATCGTTCAGAGGCTACCTTTGGGTACTCCGCCATTTTGACGACGTACTGTATATCCCCTCAGCATACGTACGCTCGACGCAGGATGTATTGCCTTGCTGTACATAGAAATCACACGCAACCGGTACACGTAGCCGCGTAACAAATTTGGTAAAGCGCGTTTGTGGAAATCATAATGATACTCCCATGCACCCAATCTACTACATTTCCAGATGAAAGTCGTCGTAAGCGTTGGAAGAAGCAAGTTACCTCATTTGGAGCAACCGAGTTCGCACGATGCTGATTGTCAAATAGTCACCGAGGTCACAGCTCGCTGCCGCCTCGTTCAACATCAGTACAACCCACTGGCAACATATAACGGCCCTTGACGATTGGATATCGCAGGCAAGTACAAACGCGCACCGCTTCGGAATCTGAGTAACCAGTAGCCCATCCATACTTAGTCTGCACGCTTGCAAAGAATCAAGATGGACTGATATTATAACTCAATTAAGATTGGAATTGATAATCGAGTGAGCGGCGAACGCAATTAATCCAGAAATACGACTAATTCAAAAGTAAGTTGCAACCACTCCACTTTCGTAAACAGTGGAAACCACTACTATCATTGAAGGTGGCGAACTGCAGGACGAAGACGCGAAAAGAACGGCCGTATTCGCTACGCCAGTGGACAGACAGCAAGTATTGGAGTATTTCATTCAGATCGACAGGGGGGTGACATGTGACCCTTTTTTCAAATTCGACATTTCGACACCGACCAAAACTTAGCGTGACGCCCGCTGAATTTTTTTGTGTCTTTCAGGCATTTTTGGCCGCGCCGTGACTAGCGGCAGGTTCGACAAAGACCTCCCCAAATTTCGACATCGACACAGGGGTCCGTGACTGTCTATTTGAATGGTGTACCCCAGTATGTAAATTAGATAACAATTCCGCCCGTCCGTATACAAAATGGAAGGGTGAAGCAGACAAGACTGCAAGCCGTCAAGCTCCAACACACATTTTCGCGTGAAGACTGCAAACACCGCTAGACTGCAGCAAACCAAAGAACGGTCGTGTTAGCTAAGCTGGAGCTACTGGACAGATTATATGTATGTAAAGTAGGGAATAATACCGCCCGTCAGTGTATCACATGGAGCGGGTGCAGCAGACAAGCGTGCAAGCCGTTAACTTGCAACATGAATAGCTCCACTCTTACCTGATTTGCGTTATGGGGTCTTCACTCCTGCCCCGTTCGCGAACGAGACAAGACAGGTACCCACCCTTTTCTGGAGGACTTCATTTTTCCTGCAGGCCGACTCTTTATTGAACTTTGGTCTCTATATTTCTGCTGGAACGCGAAACAGATATATAACGCCGTCTTACATTGATAAATATTGCAGCATTGAAACGGAGTAATATGGCCCTCCTCGGCCAGCAGCACAGCTCTTCGCGGAATGTCTGTCTATTTGGTTGTGGCAACTCAGTTGACTCCGCTGGCAAATTTAGCTGTCAGGGAAGCCGCAAGCTCCAGATGATATGCCAAGAGGGTGGAGCATGTGGCTCTATGCCAAGTTACGTTGGGTAAATGGCACAACATCCCGCATGGGAACGGCGCCGCAGATCGCTTCTAGCAGCGAATTGAACCCTCACAGAAACATCTACTGCGTGGTCGGAAAGCTGAGTTGTGGTACAGTCTAGATCCTACGACAGCTAAGACGAACACCAAATATTCAGTCGTCCTCCTCGTCTCCGGTCCTCAGATTGCATCAGATCAGAACTGGTATGATCCTAATCACCGTGAGTAAAACGCCTCCGGACATTCAACGTCTCCAGTACACAGAGATCTTTATTCACTATACCCCTTTCCGCTACCTTACAGCAATGGGGTAGTATTAGCTCACTCGTGGCAGCATATAAAATGGGGAGGTCTCCAAACTGTAGCCTCATCCCCCAGAACCGACGCATTCTTAACATCGGACAGCCCCACAAAGTAGGACTCCTTGTCTTCCTTCTCGCCCATAGGCTTACTGTTGGCATTACTCAGCTCATAAACGACTATGAAATTCACCTTTTCCGTCCTTGCGCTCGGCGCAGTCATCGCCGGGACCAATGCCTGGACCTTTAATGCATGTGGTCAAATCTTGTACGTTGTTTCTTTAGTCGTCCGAAACTATTCCATGAGTCACGACTCACTCTCGACTTTGCTCCATCATTCTAGTGATGGCACCAGTAACAAGGGCTGCACCGCCAAATCGTGCAATGCCGGCCAACATATCAATTATGACTCGGCTTCTTCCAGTCGTGCGTCTTGAGGCTGTATTCTGATTCTAAGTGCAAAACCGAGACTGGCATTTCGAGCAAAGACTGGGACCACACGTTGAGGCAGCATATAGCTGCTTTTGATATCAGGAACTGCTGAATGACGGCAGCCCCAGATACCGCAGTGGTCGGTTGGAATGTAGTCAGAGCCTTATATGACGAATAGCCATGTAAATCATTGATGTAACACAAGTTTACTGGATTCAATCAGAAATCCGGAAGCACGGCAGAAAGAAAAAAAGACAAGTCAAAAAAAAAAATCAAACGCGGTTTGAAAAAAGGAAATCGAACATGCTTTTCTGTGATCATGAGCTAGACACCGGGACTTCTTTAATGAACTGCGACTGCGGCAGATGATGAAGAGCATCAAACCGTCCAATCGTTGCACTCAACCATCGTAATTCTAACCAAACAGTATCGGGAGCCTTCCAGTCTAGAAGCGGCAACATTACCACTTGATTAGGCCTGAAGCACCCTAATATTATAAGGATGTTAATGCCCCCTTTCTACTCTTGTCATCTGCAATACTCAGCCTGGTTGGGACCCGATAACTTGAATATGCTCATACGGGACTTGAATCTTTGAAGCTGGTACTTAGAAAACTTGGCAACCATATCAATTTGGAAGGACTTTGAAATCTATTGCAAGTACCAACAGAACTTCTACATTCTCAGCACAAGTGTCCTACGTTCAAGAGGAAGAAGCAGTGTCTGAAACACCAGACACCTGTATAGCCACAAACCCCGCCAGTTAGCGGTGGATATGTAGATGGTATCCCTCGCTAATTAGCCGTAGAGTAGACTCGTGACCAGTCTGCGCTACGGCAAATCTGAGTGCAAGCACTATGCCGTAGCGGCATAGTGCCTGCACTAAGATTTGCTGTTGTAGGGCAGACTGGTAACGAGTCTAGCCGTAGGGGTGGGCGCAATAATTATGCCCTACATGATTGCTCGCTTACCTCGCTTCTAAGAAATCTCGCCACTAAAGGTCACTAACAGGGGGCAGGGCATCCTCCTCATCATTCCGTGTCGCTATCATCAAAGAAAAGCGTCGACGTCGCTTCGCGCCCCTCCCGACAACTAGTAATATCGACCCCGCGCCAGGAGAGCCCGTTGCTATATTTGGTGTACATGTGGAGCCAGACGTTATCCAATCAACCCCAAATTTTGGAGTGGGTTCTACCCTCTCTGATGAGGTGGATACATATATATACTGTCTGAAAGCCCTATTTATCTTGGGTTCAGTTCCGTGGGCAGACTGGCGGCTGTACATTCCGAAGAAAGCTGGGTGGCTGTACACTTTTGAGTGAAGAAAAAAAGAAATCCAAATAAATCAGAAAAAATTCTGGGAGGTATGTAGATCTGACCCTTGCGATTACTTCTGTATAGTTTGATACCGTCAGTCCCTATTAGTTTGCAGCCTGTTGGAGGGTCAAAACGGATGGACATAGCCACCGTTTTGACCCTCTAAACCTGGCAGTAAACTAGTAGGTGAGCGTCGCGAACAACCTTTTTGAGCTGGTAAGGCTACCGGAAAGTCGAAAATGCAAGTAGTGGGAGAAGTTCAGTTAGGGCCGGGGCCCATAACCTAATGTGAATGTTCTGCCAAATGTGAAGTGAAGTGACTGAATATTGCAGCGAGTTCAACTCTAGCTTAAATACTACAGAAGAAAAACTATTAAAATATTCTACGGAGTACGTGTGTAAGTAGATGAGCAAAGATTTAATCAAACGGTCGGTAATGAAGAGTTCGGAGCTCCACCATCCGCAAGGCAGTGCCGGGGATTCGGCCTCGGTGCCGATTGATTTCCGACGGCAGGTTGAATGGCTGTTAAATTTTCGGAGATGAGAGTATGCAGGATGACATCAAGAGGTGGGCCCTGACTTGCGCACAAAGAATAAGGGGTCCTGGACGCAATTCTGGATGGAATATTATGTTTGTGGGCTGGAAATGACGGATATGGGTGTATCGGCATATCGAAGTTGCATTAGGTCGCAACAATTTTTAAAGACACAACGTGCCCAGGAATACAAAATTTGTGTCTTTTGAGAGGCGGTCAGAGAATTATTCATATTAGACACAATAATTGCGCGCTTGGGCTGGGAATTTCAGAGGAGGGGGAGGAGGGGTAAATTGTATGTCGAAGCGACCTCGGATGTCAGCAAGACTCCTAGGCAACAGGCAAGAGTCTGTTTCGGTCTGACAATGGTGGTCGGTTGGTGGATTACTGGTTGGACCCGCATCCTACACATTTTTGAGGCACATTGCTGGACGAGGAGAAGGTATCAAGACGAGATGTTTAGGATGAGGTGTGGAATACGAAGTTGCCCAAGTGGTATCTTATTTGGGGACAGGTTTTCGATAAAAATGCAGTAGGGAGTTTGCCAGAGCTCTGTTTTTGGTGTCCGGAATAAAGTTAGAACAGTTTGATCGCTGTTAGCCAGATTTTGCTGTTATCCAAAAACGGATATTCGTGGTCGTCGTTTCGCCCAATGGCGGCAGATGAAAGTAATGGTGTGAAGGAGATCTCTGCACTGATACATCAGATTGACCTCTAAGCCGGGGGTTTCTATGTATCGCGGTCCCACTGACATCAGCGGGGGGTCTGATGAGGACGAATTGAATGTAAGACTACAGTAACCGTTCGTCCTTGAGTACAACTTGTCCTCTTCGCTCATACTCCCAGGACCATCCGCAAGACTATATCTCCAGCATCGTAAATTGCCCTCATACCAGTCACTGCGTTCAGACCCCCCTGTAGGCACAGGTCTGCCAGATCCCATAGGCAGATGCGTAGGCAGACCATGTGCCAACTCCTGCCCATCTGTCTGCCCATCCCGGCTGTGGTTGGTCTAGGTATTCCAACCAGAATAGGCACACATAGAGTGATGTGGCCGATGAGCCTAGCTAAGCCTAGTTAGCCAAATTCAAAATCTGACATGGTTTGTACCCATCCAGCCACTCCAACAGACACCAACCTAGACCCAGGTTGGCCAAGGTTGGCCAAGATAGGCACACCACCATCGGCGAAGATCTGCCAAGGTGGGCAGACTTTGCCTTGGTAGGGATGCTAGACCAACATCGGCCAATGCCTATTAACGTAGACCAACGTCGGCTGAGTGGGCAACCCATAGGTGGAGATCGGCGAGAGTGGGCGCATCTGTGCCTACGGGGGGGGGTCTGAATGCAGTGAGTATTGTCGTTCTGCAGCCCTGTTCGGCCATCGCACCATATGAGGTGGAGAGAGTCTGGAGGTAAGTCAAGACTGGGAGGCAAGGATAGCAGTCGATGGGGCAGTTCACTGTGACTTCCGGGCACGTTTCCCCCAGGCTGTATCGGGCTGTATGCATTGACAGCCAGCGAGGGGGAATCGGGACTCGAATTTTGTACAGGGGGGTCCAGGGAGGGTTGAAAAAACTTCTCGACCTATATCCTTTTTTCGAATCCCGATTCCCCTTGACAGCCATTATGTTCAATGACGGCAATCAGATAGCATCGGTTCCTCAAGCTGTTATCATAGCTGTATGATCGAATTTAAACGGGGAAGTTTACGCAAGGTTAATCGCTTTTTCCCGCGGTTTTTCGTTGCCGCTTCACGCCTTCAAACAAAAGATCCCAAAAATCTGGGAGCGAAGCGGTGCCACGCCGCCGAGAAATGGAGCGCGGCGTGCCATCAAGTCGTCATACACCCCTCCCAATAGTTACGTATATACGCAGTGCTGAATTGCCGCTGATGCTGGCTGGACCATTCAATCAGTGAAACTACACATTTGTCTTTGACATCTTGGCATCTTTTCCAAGACGCCAAAGACACATTTTTTCTCAGGACACGCGTTTGGGTCCAACTGGGTTCAAAAGTCAGAGATAGGAGTCTGAACCCAGTTGGACCGACATGTGTCTTAGGAAAGACGTCAAAGATGAATGAGGTCTTGCACAAAGCACCGAGGCTTTTCACGAAGCTCTTGCTCAAGATACTTTCAGCTCACTCAAAGAACTACAAAGACAGAATAAAATGTATATTGCAGTAAATGAACTACGGAATACAAGTAATCCGTGCGACTCAAAATCGTGTAACGTAGACATCGAGAACGACGACCTAAGCCGCGGTAACATTAGACAGGAAGAATGTGCGAATTGTGTACGCACTCGGGGGACGCCAGAGGATAACATAACGGGAGCAAGTCAACACCGTGATGAAGAAAAGCTAATAGGGACTCACGGGTAGCCTTAACTGTGCTCTCCCCAAATATCATATCTAATCATGAGGGTTGGATATGGGAACGGCCACAGACGGCAAGAACGCGGCGCAGCGCAGGGAAAGATGAAACAGAAGGGTTGGATCATGACATCCTAAAAGAATCGAAAATTGGAGCACCGATGCACACAACCTGGAAAACCATTTCCCATCATTAAAGTATGTTGGTAGCTGGCACCGTTCCCTCGCTACAGGCACCATTATGGCACACATACTGTGCAAAAAGTTTTTGCAGCTTGGCTCTCAGATTACATGTACAACTTGTGTTTTTTGGTTCAGATTTTGGACAACTGCCAAAATTGCAACTTCAAGCTGAAGACAACTCGAGTTCAGTGAGCAAAGGAGGTAACAACTTGCAATGGATGCAACTTCAGAATGCAGCAACTTCAACATGTCGTTAGATACCGGGGGTTGAGGCTTCAGACATACACCGCCATTTGGTAGAAATGTTTTGAGAATGTTTCGTCAAAAATGGTCAGCCAAACATCAGGAAAACATCCTGAAAACAAAAAGTGTCGAATCCCTCAAGCATTTCCCAACGTTGGATGTTTTAGAAACCTTTCGGGCAGCATTTTCAGGATGTTTCCCCAAGGGTTCGGCAGCCTCGTCGACAATATTTGGCAGCCTTCATGGGATTGTATAAACCAACTTAGATATTGCATTTAGACACATGAATCATATAAAGCTACCGATACATAAAATACCCGTTGAAGCTGTACAATATTTGCGCTGGATGGCGGCCACAATCGAGCGCGCAAAACTTGCAGTGGATGGGAGGGAAGGGTGATATGTTGAGAGTGAGGCAACTTGTTGAAGCCGAGAGGCGGTTGAAATGGTGGTTGCAATCGAATCGGCTTGATCGTGTATCGGTTGTGGCTTGAAAGATGTGCTCAGGTCTTGCCGCTGGTGCCGGTGTATTGTGCAGCTTGAAGATGCCAAGAGCAGCGTTGAATCAGCCGAGAGATACGAACTTAGTAGTAACTTGATAACAAGGTACAAGGACTTGAGGCTTCATAATACAATTTGGTCATTGTTGGACTTGACAGAGGTCGCTCGGACTTGACACCGCTTTGACACCGACTCCGCCACTGGCGATGGAGGGCACGAAAGTGGCATTTGACAAGCCAGAATACCTTGAAAGGTGGAGCAGGCATCCGACATTGCTTCGAGCAATGAGATGGGAGTTGGCTCGACGCGACCCAGGATCCGCCCAGGATCCGCAATTGGGCTGCCAGGCAGGCTCGGCGTATTGGAAGAGACCCGAGACGGATGGTTGGCCAGGCACTGGCGGATGTGGCAGGAGGAAGTGAGACAGTCTTGCTCGAGGGAAGTGGACACGACGTGTTGTGGGAGAGAAGAAGAAGAGATTTGTAAATTGTGGGCGACCAACATTGGCGTTGTTTGGTTTGATGCGCACGGACCATTGATGAACTGATGTTCGCATTCAACATTCATTGAATCATTCAGTTCAAGGTTCAAGGCATTATTTATTGATATTGCTATGATTTTATGCTTGTATACTGTGTCATTTGATCTTGGAAACAATTTGGGCTCATAATGTACGTCTTCAAATTTCCGTGACCAGTCGGATTAGTAGCCACCCGGACGCACCTGCGACAACTCAGATGTACTCAATGCAATTGCTACCTCACAATAAAAGGGCTGGCACTTGCTGGTGTGCCTTTGGCTGTCTCAGATCAGCAGAATTCTGAACTTTCAAGCCATATGCTGAAATGTTTGAGGAATGTAATTATAAGCTTGCGGAAAGGTTTAACAAACATTTTTGCTAACTACATCCCTGAAACATCGAAAGAAGATATTTTAGATGTCGCCCCACATGTCACGAGGTTGTTCCGGACTGGACATTTGGGAAACAAAATGTTCGATTGGCGGTGTAGCAGAGTATCCACGACAGTTATTTCAGAGTTAAAGTTGGATTCCTTCCTCCTCCCCAAGGAAGAGGGGTACTGCTGCCCGCAGAGAGTGCATTCTTTGACTACCGTGTACCGGCAAATCAGACATTTTTTTGACTAATTTGGAAGCACCACAATGCGCCCCCACGATTTTGAGATATATGAGCTATGAATTGGGGTTTTCATCGCAGAAAGCGCGACTAGGAGGCTTTGATGAACGTCAACATTCGAGGCATCAAGACATTCCCACGGTTTGATTTAATTCGGCAGCCAAAGATTCGACTTCCAGTGTCCTCGGTGGAGGCGGGGTCAATGGCAGAGAGTTTAAGGCCGTGAATTTCCCGAACCGCAGCTTTCTTCCCGTGGCATAATGGTAACATTTCTGTGAACACCCAATATAATGCCATCCGTGGCGCGACCTGGTGAATTAACTGCACAAAGCAGCTTTTTGGGGAGAAAATACGAGTGCTAACACTACGCTATCGAACAGCCGAAGTGAGAGGAGAATCACTATAGCTTTTGGTAAATATCTATTGATCTTGTACAGCTTAAATCACAGAGACCACTTGCTTTGGAGCCCAAGCAGTCCAGGACCCTTCTCATTAATTATATGCTGCCACCTGGTATGGGCTGCCGAAGCTGAAAGGTCAACACGAATGACTGCAAACATCTCACCCTCTATCTAGGTTGAAATTTTTGGGCCCTAAAGAAAAAGAAAATATTTGCCAATAAATAATGCTATATATTCCATTGCGTTGCACACATCTATAACTGTGGACGCATGCCAACTATGCGGCGACAAGCAGTCCCGAGGACGTGCGTGATAGGGACAAGTCAAGTGTGGATAGGACACGATACGTAGATTGAAACTAACAGAGAAACGGAAATAAAGAGCCACAAAGGGATAGACATAGAACGATGGACCGTAGAGCCCGTGGTGGAAGGTGAAGGGCATAAACCAATGTGTGCGCGAAGCGCCGCGCAAAGACGAGGGAAGGTCCCATGTATGCGTCGTTCAATCGAAAGAGAGAACAACCAACAGCGGCAGCCCAGATCACCGCGACGGCGTCTCCGTGCACACCTCCGGCACCGGCGAGCCAATCGCGCTCCACGTATCAGGGTACGTACAACCCACGACGGGCGTCACAAACGCCAGGCTCGCAACGCTCGCCGTCGCGATGTGCGTCAGATTCTGAATCGGCAGCGGTGGCCCCGACGACAGTCTTGCGCTGAAGACACCGTCGAAGGGGTCTTTCACGACGCCGACAGAATCGCGCGGGTCGGTGGCCATGAAAGTGTTCTGCAGCCCGAGCTGGTAAAACTACAGCGGAGAGCACACGACGCCGTCCAGTGCGGGACCGATCTGCACGTCGTCGTCCATTAGCGGGATACTGACCTATGTTCCGGCGAAGAGATGCACCTTCCTCATCGAGAAGAACCAATCGCGCGCCCATCGACGCGAGCGCAAAACTGGTTCGGGTCAGCTTTGGTGGTGTCGGTTCATATGCTCGCGTCCTGCTATGCCACAGCGAGCAGTCTCCACCTAAAAAAGGTGGTTAGCGTGGGTCGGAGAAGGAGACCAAGGGACCCACCGTAATTCTGAGCCCCGTTGATCAAATACAGTCCGCAATCGTTATAGCGGTTATTGAACTCACCCGTGACCGCACCCCAAGCGCACTCCTGCCTTCAAAGAAAAATAGAAAAAACCAGCGTCCATCGCGGATCATGTTGTGTGCTTGGAGGTAGTTGCGTCGTTGTGTCAGTACTGCAGCAGAAGGAAGCAAGGGAGGGAGGAGGGCGGCATACAAGGAGGTGAGCACATAGCGTCCGATGCCGGGGAGGTAGGCCGTAACGAGGGGGTCAGTGTTGCTATCGCTCGCCTGAGGAAGTCACGCACCCTCATTCACGATGCCAAACATCAGTATCAGGTCCTTGTACTCGTGCTGCGAGATAAACTCGACGAGGACGCGGATGTAGTCGAGCATGCACCGCCCGTTTGCGTAGCGCATGACGCCGTCGAGGAAGTTGACCGAGCTTGCCAGAGTGGTTATAGCCCGGTGAAGAGGGAAGAGCCGCCAGCGAACGAGACTTGGAGAAAGGGGAGCACCCGAGTGAGCGGGTAATGTCTCGTCGAGCAGGTAATGTCGCTCTCGCGCAGCGGCTCCCGTCCACGCCCCCATCCACTCCACGCTCCCGTCCACGCTCCTCCTGCTCTTCCTTGCACTCCTCTCCTCCTCGCGTCCGGGCTCACCCATGCGCAAGCCGACCTTTCCAGCAGCACACAAGCATGACAGAGGAAACGATGAACATAAGACAGAGCGACGCACATCAATCACCATTCTGTGATCCCGGCGCCGTGTGTAGATCGAGATTGACAAGGCTCACGTACTTGCGCGCCCAGCCAAAGAGGCGGACGATGTACTGAGTGGAGGGGATGTCAACATAGAGCCCTGGAGTGTACACGCTAAGACGAAGGGAGGATGAGGGGGGATGGCGGAGCAGAGAAAAGGAGAAGGGAGGGGAGGGGAGGGAGGGGAAGGAGGAAATCCGAGGAGGATGGCAGCGTCTCCGTCGGCGAGGTAGAGAAAGGGAGCATGCTCCGCCCGCGCGTCTGCTACTTTCGAAGCAGAAGCGCGAGCCGTGCACACTGCATGGCCTCCGGCTACTTTGAGATGCGAATGCGCATCTATGGCAAAGTTTATCAGTGGGAAGAGAACTTGCTGCTCTACGGTGGCGGTGCGCGGAGTGTGGTGAGAGCAAGGTGAGAGCAAAGAGCTGATGTGGTTGTGTTAGATCGCTGGACGTCTCGGAGTCCTGCTATCATCCACGCTGCTAGATAACAACTATAGCGCGCTGTCGCGGCAGAGCCCACTAACTGGGTTCGATGCCGAGAGCCTTATGCTGCTGGTGAGTAATAGTAGACCACAGTGCTCAAGTCATCAATTAACATATTTAAGTACAAGATGATGCCAGCCCCTGGCTTTGGAGGCATTTCCGTTGAGAAACATGTTTTTGGGTGACCAATCCACGATGTCTTGAATTCCAATTGTTGTGTACAAGCTCCTGGTCAATCTGCAAGAAACAGCCCAAGGAATGTCTTGTAAAGGTTCAAATGTCAATGAACAATGTGCATCAAGTTCAAGAAAATTGTCCTCCAGTACCAAGCGCACAGCCCAATTCTTGCTCGGTCGACTCGTCAACCAGCTCGCATTGGGCACGGAAATTCATTACGGTTGTTCTTTTGTTCGTCTTGCTGAACACACAAACAGGGTAAAGTCAATAATCCTTCGTAGGAATAATCTACTTCCACCAGATCCTCGCATTCAGCCCAAACAATAGCATGCAAGTAGCAATCTGGTCACGCACATCTGTACTCATCGAAGCCACCTAATACAAAAATAAAATGGTATACTACGTACGATACATGGAAACCCACGACCATAAGCACAGAACCATGAAATAACGAATGTCCACCTGCGAGAGTAAATTTGTTGCAATTGGAACAGGTCAGCTGCGAAGAAAATCTGAATAGGGGAGACATGTGTTGGGAATTAATAATGCAGCTCGGCCTTCGGGCATCTGACCGATAGTATTAGTAATACAGACAGTTCAAGTAGATACACGTAGAATATTCTAGATACATATTTTGTAGTATATAAGCTGGCAGTACAATCCTGCTAGAGCATCTGTTTGCTCTAAAGCAGTCTTCTAACCAACAGTGCTATTGCAAACCTACTCTACTCTTCATCTAATCTCGCCCTCCCCGCTTTTAATCCAACAACATGGAGGTGTAAGTCATACATACCCGGATGTGTCGCCCCCACCATGTTGAGCAGCTCTAAAGCAAATCAGTGAAAACTTGGGTGAATACCAACAACACATCCCGGAATATTCCTGCTGCTAAGAACACCAGAACTTCGAAGCCATCGGGAATTGTACTGAGAGCCCGGAAGGAATGGAATAGAGTCAAGCATTAGCATCTTGAATTCTTGAAATGTCGCGAGATTTTGCAGCTTCTTGAGGTGAGCGTTTTTGGGAGGGGTCTTCAGCCTTGATTCTTGAGCAGTGCTCCTGGCAAAGGTTTGAGGAATCTTGGTCTCAAGTCTTGTGGGACAGGCCCAGGATTGACGCAGGATGGACGGAAAGGAGAGAAGAGAAAAAAATGTGGACGCCAATGACAAATAGAGACACAAAATATGATTGTGCCCCAAAAGAACCACTGACCGAGCCCGCATCAAAACTACTGACCGAGCCCGCGACCGAAAGCACTGACCAAGCCCAACTTTCAACTACTGACCAAGCCCAAACCCAACCACTGACCAAGCCCAATTTAAGCACTGACCGAGCCCGGCTTTTGAACCACTGACCGAGCCCAACTTTTAAGTTGTCCAACTACTGAGCGAGCCCAACTACAACTACTGATGAAGCCCAACTTTTAGCTGTTTCAACTACTGACCGAGCCCAACTTTTAGCTGCTCCAACTACTGACCAACCCCAACTTTTGAGTCTTTAAATTTTCAATCTTTGCCATACCTTCGCAATATCTAAGCCATAGCGGTCACCATTTATGTGAATATCTACGCATCCATTCTCCAGTCTCTTCGCCCGCAGTGCATCATTTCCGAGCTTGACCTGCATGTGGCATCCTAACCAAGTAATTACTTCGCGCACAGTTCAGAAGTTCAGGTATGTCCTTTTGGGGCATTTGATGAAGCTGGAAAGGGTACCAATTGAGGCTGGAGAGAACCAAGAGGTGGGCAATATTATGATTCAGACCAGCCTGTAACGGACATCAGACTAGCGCTTCACCGCCGCGGCGGTTGTACACTATTACTTTTTTCTTTACTTTCTATATCTTTACGATTTAGCTTAGCGCGCGCTTAGGCGCGCGCTGACACGATATCTATTACATGATGTACTCGTATATAGTGGCCGGGCCGAAGGCCGAATGATCACTCTTACTACCATTGACTTCGTACCACCCTGCGATCCTTAGAGGCTCTCTCAAAAGCCTAGGATTGGGGTAACTCGAGACTTGGTGCGTTATATTTTGCTATAGTAATTCTGATCTTGCACGCAAAGTCAAGCCCGCATCCCTAATAAGATTTCTTACGGGACACAGAGGCTTGCGGCTACAGATTTCTGTAGCCTTGTAAGTCTTTGGTGCGGTTACACACCATTCGGACGATGGGACGACCTTTAGTAGCTGGATATAGAACTTCGCTCGCTGGAACACTCACTCAGTGCTCACCCGACTATAAATATTTGTAGCGTCCCTCACGCGTCCTACACAGCCAATTGAAGTTTGGTGAGTTCTATCTCCACTGCTTGTTTTTGGCCTTACTCAAGGTAAGCAGACACTATGTCCGAAAACGAATCTGACATTGAAGTCAGAGTCAGGTCACGGTAAGTATCGCCCAGCAGATTTGATCCAATATTTAATTTTGGAAAGGCCCACTGTACTCGAAATCGGAAGCAGGTGGAGAGCCCAATGTAAACCCTTTTATTTCTTTGTGATAAAAAAAACTGAACACCAACAGGTCCTCATTGACTACCATTCCCTCCTCAGACCACATCCCTCCACCCATCATGCCTCGCCAAAGCGCTGGCCAAAAGAAATATGAGAAGCAATGATTGTACTTGGTATGAAGCCCAAGCTGTGCACCGTCCTACTGTACAATGTCCTTAATTCAGTTCTTGTATTTAAGAGCACTGGTGGAAAGCTAAGTACAGTTGGAAATATAATGACTCAAAAAAATTGGGTTCGGTCAGTAGTTGGACCAGTTAAAAGTTGGGCTCGGTCAGCAGTTGGAGCAGCTAAAAGTTGGGCTTGGTCAGTAGTTGAAGCAGCTAAAAGTTGGGCTTCATCAGTAGTTGAAGTTGGGCTCACTCAGTAGTTGGACAACTTAAAAGTTGGGCTCGGTCAGTGGTTCAAAAGCCGGGCTCGGTCAGTGCTTAAATTGGGCTTGGTCAGTGGTTGGGTTTGGGCTCAGTCAGTAGTTGAAAGTTGGGCTTGGTCAGTGCTTTCGGTCGTGGGCTTGGTCAGTAGTTTTGATGCGGGCTCGGTCAGTGGTTCTTTTGGGGCACAATCATATTTATGAATAGAGACAGACAGAGTCACGTGCAGCTAGCCAGCTCAGACCATAGAAGGAAATTGCTGAAAAGATTTAGAATGTCCGTGAGGAGAGTCGAACGTAGGCCGCCTGGATTCAGACCGGATTACACAAGCAAACCAAACATGAACAACTTTACAAAAATTTGGCGGAGAGGTGATTAGGGCGCTATAAGACCCACTACCTAAAGTTAGTGGGCATTGGGACGGTCATCCAGTTGCGGCCCGAGTCTCGTCCGAGGAGGAAATATTAATGTTGTACACCATGTTTCAATGGTCAGAGAGGTATCTCGGTTGTGATCGAAAAGCTATCTTTAAGCCTACTTTAAGCACGGACGATTGATGAATGACAAGACATGCCGGAGCAAGTAAGTGGATATGATAGTTGGTAGTGAAAGTTCAAGGCCATCAATCCTGTTACCGCCCACTGAGCCAACTCGTCTGACGTCGAACCTCCCGCAATATCACCCGTCTATATGGACATAAACGCTAAGTCCATTTATTCAAGCAGTTATCTGTTAGAAATACATATACAAAAGGCGTAATCATCAGTGAATGGACAAATTCGTGGAAGCTAATTGAATCTAGGAAGGCGATGAAATTGCGTCCACTTTCAATCGCCAGATGCTCGAGTGAATCCGAACGATGCCAGAATAAAATTTAACAGGACGGCAAACCGGCACGTAATGATGGTGCGCGAGCCCTCCGGGAATCGAATGCAGCGATGTTGGCCAAGACCCAGAACTAAAGGGGAAAGTCTTAGATCTGCGAGTAAGGATGTTGGCCGAAGAGTGAGGAAAGAACTGACAGATCTTTCAAGAAAAATGTTAGATAGAGCCGTTCCGTACGATGGCAATTCAACATTCAGCACATACGAAAAGTTGGATCTTGCCGAGTCGGACAGAATGATGTCGAAGCGACCTCTGGCGAGCATTAAGATCAGCATTCTGGAAACATTGACCATCTAGCCGACCAACACGATGTCGCGGCAACAAGGACATATGATTCTGCATGTCAACCATCGCGGACTGACAGATCCATGCGCGATAAGACAACCACCTTTTGCTGTTCTGCCAGCGACACTGTGGGATACAAAATGCGGAAGTAGTCGCCCGCAAGGGAGTCAAATAATGTTAGAAAAAATTCGAGAGGAGGCACGCACTGACCATTTGTCCGCCGGCGATTGAATCAACTGCGCGAAGTCCTTGCCGACGACGAGCGGATATAAGTTCGTTGGTTGGTCGTTGTCCATGGCAGAGGTATATTATCTTCGGAATTGGGACCGAACTCCTGTAACAGTGGAACATTGGCCGATGACTTGGATAAGATGGCAGCAGCAGATCAAGAGATTATATGGCCATTGAAAACAGAGCTGAGATAACACAATGCTGTTCCGAAAGTCCCAAAGCCAACCCGAAGCTCAACGTAGAATTCAATATGATTCAAAAGGCGGCGGTTATACGGCAGCGTTGAGACCATAGATGTTGAACATTTTTACGAATTGAAGGTTTCCGGTCCTTGTTCGTCCAGAGAGCAGGTACAGCCGGTACGCTTCAGAACTTTGAGGAGCCACCAAGATATTCTTGGGCCTTGAATTCTTGCAACGCAGACATTTTGGGGGCTTGACCCAGGGAGAAACAGTGGCAAACGACGTATTAGAGGCAGAAGGAAAGTTGCGGGAAGGCAAGATGATGGGGGAAGGGAGGCAAGAATGCTTCGCAAGGGCCGACCGTTTCAATGGATTTTGAGCGCGAAAAATAAAGCCTCATGACTGCTCGGAACAGCCAGAGCACAGTCCGAGCAAAATGGCGATTGGAGTACTCATTTGAGAGACGCTGGGAAAAAGAAGTAGAGAGCAAGCAGGTGGCACGGTAAATGCCGGAGTCAACACCTCGAGGATGGACACATGATGTGAGCCAACATGTACACATAAAATCACCGCATCTGCTTAAGATACGAGTAATGTTTCGGGCGCCAAATCCCAATTTTTTGTTCGCACCCGGACCTAGCTCCAAGGGATAAACCAGTCCTGGACTAGGAGCTGAATTGCGGACGTATCTGCCAACGGGAACTAGTTGATTTCCAACACGCAATTGAATGCCATCATCCATGGCAGGGGAAATGCAGCGGCGTTCTTTGACGTTCGACGTGGCAACAGCACTCTTCGTTTCCACCACCATGGCCTTCGACCAATGCATCCCCTCCAACCCAGATGTCTCTGGCGTTGGCGTTCGCGCAGCTATCTACGCTCAAAATCTTACATGCTTCTTGCCCGTCATCGTGCATCTCTGGGATAGAAAGATTTCTAAGGATGAGCTGAAGGGCATCAAAGACCAATCAATCGGCATGCTGGCAGTCGCCTTCGCCATCCTTCTTACTACTATCATCCTGGCCAAAGGCGCTGGAGGTGACCAGACGATCACCAGTTACCATGCCGCTGTCGTCCTGGATCTTAGCTGGATGAACAACACCAGCACGTGGATTTGGTTTATTCTCTACGTCCACTATCAAAGCAAGCGCGATGACCGGCCCCCCATTAAAGCGAACTGGAGCGATTGGGGCGTCGCTCTCTTTGCACCTCTCCGGGAATTACTGGGCCGGAATGAGGAGACGGCGACAGCGCGGGGACTAGTATCAGCCCACGCATTCAAGGTGTCACCCAGCGCATCTGGCGCATTGCCCAACGCATTTGGTGCTTTATCTCCGGGAAGCCTGTTCTTGTTCTCGGTTCCATCCATCTCTCGCTCATGGCCGCCGTCGGAATATGGCTGTGGAGCAATCCATCCAAATTCGGCCAGCCCCTCGATACCGGCTGCGATCCCACGCTTACAGTTGTCGGGGTGCCTACGCACTTTTCATCGACGGCATTACGCATCGCGTCGTTGACGATGTATTCCCTTGTTCTCATCCCTGGCCTCAACCTCATTCCTCCTTTGCCTTCTTCCTCACTCTTCATATCTCATATAACCGGTCCCGAGAACGACACCAATGGTTCTGGAAACGATGGGACGAGGCTGTCAACCCTATTCTAAAAGTCTTCACGCTGAGGAAGAGCCCGACATCATCAGATAGCGAGCAAGGCAGCCCTTCTCAACGCTCCTCCGCAGGTAATTTCATAACCATGGTGACATCCCTACAGCTTATTCCCCTTCCATTTCAGCTGTCTCCGACTCCTCCCCCCACACTGCCTTTCTCATTGTTGGCCTGGTGCTCCTTGTCGTCGTTAATATCCTCTTCATTGTCGACATCGAACTCACCCTTCGTCGTAACAATGGCAATCAAAATGGCGACAACGAATGGGGGTTCGGACAAGTTCTTGCCCTTCTGCTCCTCATTATTCCGCTCCGCGATGCTTGGAGCGCATTGAAAGAGATTCGAGACAAGCTGAAGAATGTTCAGAAGCAGTTTGAGGAGTTGCTTCTCCACGAATGTCATGCGACACCGACACCAGCTGTTGAGGAACTTAAACAGTTAATTCAGAAAGAGGCCAATATCAAATCATTGATCGCTGACACTAGGTTCGACAACTGTCTCCAGCTAGCTGCATACCACGGGAAGATTGAACTGGTGCAATTCCTTCTGGATGAGGGATTCGAAGACAAGCCTGGTACGATTGCAACCTCTAACCACATATATGACACTGATTGTCTCAAGGCAAAACGGCGCTACAATCTGCATTCGCGAGGGGGCATGGCCCCATCTGGAAAATCCTACTGCAGACTGAGACATACCGCGTACATTTGGATGATGAGGGTGAGGGTTTAAATGCCAATAACACGGAAGATTGATGACATGCCATTAGGACAACATTATGGTGCCAATTTTTGCGCTGCTTGCGTGAATGGAGATGTCGAAATGGTTAATGGTTTGCTCCTGTTGGGAGAGAAGCTGCATGTTGACAGTGAGCAAATAAATACTAAGAACAGTGAAGGTGCTAATAACACGGATAGTCAACAACATGCAATTGGGAGGAGATTACGGGACCGCAATTTGTGCTGCTAGTGCTAATGGAAAGACTGAAGTGGTCAAGGCCTTGCTTGGGATGGGAGCGAGGCTGGATGTTGAAGGTGAGTGAGTGAATACTCGGAAGCTCTGCCGATGCTCAGCTAGAATAAGGGGAAG
This sequence comes from Mycena leptocephala, assembly GCA_029378395.1. Lineage (NCBI taxonomy): Eukaryota > Fungi > Basidiomycota > Agaricomycetes > Agaricales > Mycenaceae > Mycena > Mycena leptocephala. Next base: position 110,698 of record JARJLF010000713.1, on the reverse strand, counting down.
ACTTTGGAGCCCCACTTCACGTTGCTGTACTGATGGAGAATAGGGAGATGGTAGAGCTCTTATTGGACCCTAACCCGAATGGCGCCGATTGTAACTGTGAGTGATGATGTGGTAGGGTGATTAAAGCACTGACATGGAAATTTAGGGGATGGTGTTGGAATGGCGGTTGATATTGCTGGGCTCATACAAAATAAATGGTTATTTAACCTGCTGTGGGGCAGGGGTTTGAGACCGGTCAGTACTCCTGCGTCACTCCCACATGCCAAACACTGACCAATCCCTCCGTCTGTCCTCGACGTTCAGCATGTAAGTGCCACTGCATTGTTCCTGCATGCTGAACGCTGACTGATCCCTCCCTCTGACCTCGGCATTCAGACTGTAAGTGCCGCTGCATTGCTCCCATGCACCGAGCGCTGACCGATCCCTCCCTCTGTCCTTGACATTCAGTATGTAAGTGCCACTGCGTCGCTCCCACATGCCGAATGCTGACCAATCCCTCCCTCTGTCCTCGGCATTCAGTTTGTAAGTGCCACTGCATCGCTCCCACATGCTGACCACTGACCAGTCCCTCCCTCTATCTTTGACGTTCAGGCTGCAAGTGCTGCTGTATCGCTCCTGCATGCTGAACGCTGACCGATCCCTCCCTCTGTCCTCGGTGTTCAGGATGTAAGTGCCACTGCATTGCTCCTGCACACTGGATGCTGACCGATACCTCCCTCTGTCCTCGATGTTCAGGCTGTAATTGTTGCCACATCGCTCCCACATGCTGAATGTTGACCAATCCCTCCCTCTGTCCTCGATGTTCAGTTTGTAAGTGCTGCTGCATTGTTCCCCCACAATGAATGCTGACCAATCCCTCCCTCTGTCCTCGGTGTTCAGGCTGTAAGTGCCACTGTGTCACTCCTGAATGCCGAACACTGACCGATCCCTCCCTCTGTCCTCGATGTTCAGTATGTAAGTGCCACCATTTCCATCCTGCATGCTGAACACTGACCGATCCCTCCCTCTGTCCTCGACATTCAGCGTGTAAGTGCTGCCATGGCGCTCTCACACATTGAACGCTGACCAATCCCTCCCTGTCCTCGATGTTCAGGATGTAAGTGCTGCCACGTCACTCCCATACTGAACATTGACTGATCCCTCCTTCTGCCCTCGATGTTCAGGCTGTAAGTGCCACCACATCACTCCCCCACACTGAACGCTGACTGATCCCTCCATCTGTCCTCGATGTTCAGGATGTAAGTGCTGCCACGTTGCTCCCCCACACCGAACACTGACCAATCCCTCCCTCTGTCCTCGACGTTCAGGATGTAAGTACCACCATGTCTCTCCCCCACACTGAACACTGACAGATCCCTCTGTCCTTGACGTTCAGTATGTAAGTGCCACTGCATTGCTCCCACATGCCAAACACTGACTGATCCCTCCCTCTGTCTCCGACGTTCAGCGTGTAAGTGCCACTGTGTTGCTCCTGCACACCAAATGCTGACCAATCCCTCCCTCTGTCGTTGATGTTCAGGTTGTAAGTGCTGCCACGCTGCTCCCGCACGCCGAACACTGACCAATCCCTCCCTCTGTCCTCAATGCTCAGTTTGTAAGTGCTGATGCATTACTCCCACATGCCAAATGCTGGCTGATCCCTCCCTCTGTCCTCAACGTTCAGCGTGTAAGTGCCGCTGCATCACTCCTGCAGGACAAAGGCTGACTGATCACTCCCTCTGTCCTCGATATTCAGCTTGTAAGTGCTGCTGCATCTCTTCTGCATGCTGAACACTGACTGATCGCTGCCCCTGTCCTTGGCATTCAGGCCGTAAGTGCCACCACATTGCTCCCACATGCTGAACACTGACTGATCCCTCCTCCTGTCCTCGGCATTCAGGCTGTGAGTGCTCCCGCATTGCTCCCACATGCCGAAAGCTGACCAATCACTCCCTCTGTCCTCAATGCTCAGGATGTAAGTGCCACTTCGTCGCTCCTGCAGGCTGAATGTTGACCAATCTCTCCCTGTCCTCAACGTTCAGTATGTAAGTGCCGCTGCATTGCTCCCACATGCTGAATGCTGACCAATCCCTCCCTCTGTCCTTGATGTTCAGGCTGTGAGTGCTGCCACATTGCTCCCACACACTGAGCGCTGACTGATTCCTCCCTCTGTCCTTGGTGTTCAGGCTGTAAGTGCCACTGTGTCACTCCTGAATGTTGAACACTGACCGATCCCTCCCTCTGTCCTCGATGTTTAGTATGTAAGTGCCACTGTGTCAATCCTGCATGCCGAACACTGACTGATCCCTCCCTCTGTCCTCGACGTGCAGCATGTAAGTGTCACCACATTGCTCCCACACACCGAATGCTGACCAATCCCTCCCTCTGTCCTCAATGTTCAGCATGTAAGTGCCGCCGTGGTGCTCCCACATGCTGAATGCTGGCTGATCCCTCCCTCTGTTCTCAATGTTCAGGATGTATGTGCTGCCATGTCGCTCCTGCATGCTGAATTCTGACTGATCCCTCCCTTTGCCCTCAATGTTCAGGCTGTAAGTGCCACTGCATCTCTCCTGCATGCTGAATACCGACTGATCCCTCCCTCTGTCCTCGATGTTCAGGATGTAAGCACCACCCTGTTGCTCCCACATGCCAAACACTGACTGATCCCTCCCTCTGTCCTCTATGTTCAGTATGTAAGTGCCACCACGTCGCTCCCACACACCAAATGCTGACCAATCCCTCCTCTGTCCTCGATGTTCAGCTTGTAAGTGCCGCCACATCACCCCCGCACGCTGAACGCTGACTGATATCCTCCTCCCTTGTTAATAATTAGCAGGTAAGTGCTACTAAGTCCCTCCCACTTTTGGGAGCCTGAAGAAACCGCCCCCCTCCCAACCAACAGCAAGTAAGTACTTTCACTGCATGTGGATACTTGGTTCAATCCCACCACTTTAGAAGCAGGCTACCCTCCGTGAATATGTACAGAGAGATAGAGTTGGGGAATAAGCGAGGCAGTGGCTGGCCCTCAAAGGGGTGCTACTCCAGTGTCAGACAGTGACTGGATCTGACCAAAATTAGTCCCAATTCTGTCAAAATCATCTTCCCTTGGACATTTGGAACTGACGAGTCAGTTTCAGAATTTGAGTCAGCCCTTCCCTCCATTCCAGTTCCAGGCAAGGTCAGTGTATTGCTGGCTAGGCTTGTGACCAACCTGCCTACAAAGAGCAACAAGTGCGGCGAGCGCATTGCTGTAGCCAGGCTGGTATTTCTCGTACACTGTGCATAGGCTGAGTGCGGAGTTTGAATCTTTTCCTTTTCCATCATTTTGAGCTCAAATTGAATTATTTTGAAAAATCACAAAGATGAGCGTGATTCAGATTGAATTTCTCATAAGCACCAGTCTGCCTACTGTACCAAGTTGTACGGGAGGGGAGCAACAGTCATGGTAACGTTGCATTGCCTTTTTTTTTTCGGGTGGTCACGGTCACGATGAGGTTGGTTGCCTTAAAAAATCGTGACAAGACGGTAAAAGTTCTGATTTCTCTCCAGAGCTGCTGAAGAGGCTCTAATGACTCCAGTAGTTTTGTAGAACAGATTATCCACACGACAACTCCTTCAATTCAACTTGGGCTCCCTGGAAAAGGCAACCAAAAGACTTCATGGTTGCTTCTTCAGGCAACGGTCACGCTCACGGTGGTGCCTGTTGCCTCAAAAGATGGCAACACCTCTGTCACGGTCCTCGGGGCGTTGCTCCCCTACAACTTGGTACAGTATGGCAACATGCTTGCCACATGTGTTGCCCATCACAGGAAGACTGGTGACGAGTCTAATTACTAGCACACAAGTCGATCCCTCGCTTCGCTCTGGGACCCGTTGTCGGTGTGATAAGATGGTCAAATCTGGGTAATTTAATGGATTTACATGAGACAGTCTGAACTAGAGAATGGAGACAGAAATTTCCCAATTATATGCTTCAGGTGATGTAAACGGGGTCCGCAGATGCCAGTGCAACACAAAATCACAGGTGACCATGAAAAAAAACGCACCACGGGATTGCAATGGTGGGTAGGGGACTGTAGAATAACTATTAAACGGGGACGTGAATAATGAATTAACCATTGACTGAAAAGGATGGTCACCTGCGTTGAGCGGTCCTGTACGAAGCTTGCGCAGTGTGTAGGCGCCAAAAGAAATCCGTCTTTTGAACAGGAATTGCTGTAGATGAAGCTTCATGTTGTATGAGCGGAGGACATTCCTTGAGATCAGATTCAATCAATATTGGACTCGGATAATCCAGAAATCAATGGTTCGTTTCCGGCGCTAGCGACAGGTAGACGAGGCAACAGTGGCAGCATAGACCCAAAAACTTGAAGCAGGTACCACAGTAGTCAAGCAATAGAAATTCAAAAGCGGCCAAGCGGTTCTGTAGACTGCGGAAACGGAGGCGAAGCATTGTCACCAGAAGAGACGGGGAACAGGCCCTTTATACGTGGCGAATCTTCGGGCTTGCGTGGCCACAGACTTGATAACTTGACAAAAATCTGACAGCGCAGCCTACTGCGACCAACTGCGTCCGCCTGCGGATAGGTCAGCAGGACGATTCTATAGTTGTAATCGGACAGAAAGAATGTTGAGCTACTAGCCTTTTCGGTCCAGGTTGGTTTTCGAGGGACTGAGGTAGTGTGAGTTGGCCAATTTAATAGACTTACAAATAGAGCAGCAATGTCTCATTGGTACAAACGGCGACAGTGGTTGACCACGAGACGGGCCGCAGTGAGAAGAAAGTGCAACAAAAGCGGGATGCACGGAGTTAAACAGAGAAGATACGCAAAGGAAGAGAAAAGGAGTAAAGACATACGGGGAAATGGCACAGCCGAGGAGCCATTTGCTTAAAGAACGGTTAATCTTTCGGGCGGCATCACCGAACGCCCACCGAGAACTACAGCATTTGGAACTGAGTTGACGGCTCCATCGGGGAGCTTTGCACCCTGTTTGAGTCCGGTTCACCAAATCAGCCCACTGCACTGTACCAGTTAGATAGGTCATTCCGCATAGGTAGGGACCTGGTTAGAGTCCACTGGATCGACCGTCAAACCGGTGAAGACCTCCAGAAAGCCAAGCAGCACTCTTCCCTTGTGCTCCACTTTACGAGTGCAGAGTCGGCCAACAGATGCATCATGCATAAGCTGGCTCTCCGCGGTCACCTACATCGCACAGAGAAATACTGCCCGCGGCCACTCCAGTGCTTTAACTGCTACCGCTTTGGTCACATTGCGTCCCAATGCAAGCACCCCGCCATCTGCGGCACATGCGCTTTTGATTAGCTGGCACGAATACGGCCTGCTGTATACCTCGAAGATTGGATGGACCAACGCCGGTTGATGATACATGATAACCAGTGCGAGCCGATACTGGTCCCGGCATTTGTCAACGAATATTGAATGTAATGCTCACTTGAATCAATGCGTCATCAGGGTCCAAGGTGTAGTACCGCATGAATGGAATTCCCGTTGAACAATTTGGGGCAGAGCGAAATTGGAATCAGAGAGCAACACATGGGAGGGGAAACGAGTCGAACGGGCATCCCACGGAAAATTTTCTGCATTAGCGTCGTTCAAAGTTCTCCTTTTTGTCTGCTTTTTGGTCTCCTTTTTACTTTCCTTTTCATCTTCCTGAACCGAGAAGGAGGACAAGTAGGAACCATGAAAAGGAGCATTTTTGCGAAAATGAGCTCGCAAGGCCATTTTCGCCAAAATGCTCCTTTTCGTTGTCCTACTTGTCCTCCTTCTTGTGCCGAGATTTAGAACTCCGCACCAGACTTTGATCCCATCATTCCTTTGTCCTTTCCCTCCACGCGTTCTCATCGCACCTTCTCTATCCTATTAGCCACTACCTCATTGTCAGTGAATGCCATTTGTTTGTCCCATGGGCTGGACCTCTCCGAGAAATTCGCGTAAAAAGGCACTCGCAAAATCCAGTGCCACTCACGGGGGCGGTAACAGTTCCACCGTCGCAAAAGCAGCTATTTGAGACATGATGAGATCATTGCAGGCACTGATAACAAGACCGGAGCAGTTCGCATGTTCTGAGACAAACACGGGCGCACTGATCGCCTGCTCGGCTGGCTTAGAGTTTCAGACGGCAGATCCCTTGCCGATGCCTGCCGAAATGTGCTGAAGAGAAGGAACATTCTCCTACTGACTTCCTTCTTGGAAAATACAGGAGGGGGGGGTTTCAAAGTTCGCCTTTTTGCGCTCCTACTTGTTCTCCTTTTTGTTTCATTTTCGCATTTTGGCAGAAAAATGGCAAAAAGGAGGCGAAAAGGAACACGAAAAGGAACGCGAAAAGGCTGACTTTGAACGACACTATTCACGAATGGATGGTGGGTGCGGACCACCGCTATCGAGCCGATATACCTGACGGGTGCTTTCAATTAGCTGCAAGAGATTTGAATGAAAATAGCATGCATAACTCGAAGACTGGATGGACCAAGGTCCAAGGTCCATTGAGAGAGAAGAAAAGGCGGTGCGCCTGCTTTTGAGCTGCGTTTTGACGGCGATCATCAGAGTCAATAAAATGGATAAAAAGCTCAGCTGCAGACAGACATGGCTCGACCCCGAGTCGAACAGGCATCCCCACAGAATTATGGTTGCTACCATCGGACTAACGGTGGTTGTGGTCCCACCGCTCTCGAGCTGATATTAACCTAGCCCGGTGCATGTATAAGTCACCCCATATCAAACCGAATCTCATCTGAATCATGACCTGTTCCGAAGTGTAGCACCGCCTGAATGTAATTTGTGGAGATGAACATGGTCAGAGAGAATCAGAGACCACATTGAAGGGGAACAAAAAAAAAAGTCCCTAGCTTCATCTAGTATGGCCCGACCTTGAATCGAACAGGTAATCTACGGTAACTTGTGGGTCTCTTTACGGATTGTGGATGCGGTCCAACCACTGTAGAATTCTGTGAGGATAACCACCCGCTACAGTACTACTTGTATGTCTTCCGTAAACTCGTTGTTCAGCCTGTGGACCACGCGAGTATAATAAATCCCCCCCTATCGAGCCGGTGCAGCTTCCTTCCAGCCCTGCCTCAACATTGGCTTTAAGTTTGAATTTGAATCGCAGGGAGATTACAGCTGTTTGCAAAACTAATGACACTCGCTAAAAATAGTTAAAAGAAAGCATTTTTGATGCGACAGATTGCCGAGCTCATTTCTCATTCTTTTCTCAACGGATGTCGTTGAGAGTAGGCGCGTTCGAAAGCGGGGAAGCGGGGTTTTCATACGGTACCCTAGTCATGAGGTAAATTACGTAATTTAAATGTTCCAAAATTCCGGCTGGCTGGTTTGAACCAGACCCGGCAACGGCCCTTCCTCTATCACCCCTGAGCCGAACTTCATGAATCCGGGTGATTCTGAAAGCCTACATTAAGGCAATCAATATTCCACCACTCTAGAATGAAACACATATGATGCGCACCTGCAAGAATGGATTTACTGATCAACGCTGAATATTCATTCCTAGCAGGTTGCCTTGAGAATAAACCAAAATATAATATATCATAGAGCTTCGCATTGATCACAGACTTAAGAATCATTTGGATTCATGCGAATGGGTTGTCTGGCGATGGAGAAAGGGCCGTTGCCGCGTCTGGTTCAAACCAGCCAGCCGGAATTTTGGAACATCTAAATTACGTAATTTACCTCATGACTAGGGTACCGTATGAAAGCCCCGCTTCCCCGCTTTCGAACGCGCCTACTCTCAACGAAATCCGCTGAGAAATGAATGCGAAATGAGCTCGGCAATCTGTCTGTCGCATCAAAAATGCTTTCTTTTAAGTATTTTTAGCGAGTGTCATTAGCTTTGCAAACAGCTGTAAAATTCGCCGAGACATAATTGCCACAAAAGGAATGGTCCGAAATATCCTGTAAGAGATCAATACGATCAGCGGAACGTCGTCGGGAAGCAGAATTTTATAAAAAAAGATGTTCCTCAAACCCATCGATCCAAGGCTCGACCCCGAGTCGAACGGGAGTCCCCACGAAACTTTCACAAACTCGGCACGGGCTGTGGGTGCGGTCCGACCGCTATCGAGCCGATATTGACCTAGCCTGGTACCGGTATAAGTCACCGAATATTGAATGTAATGTAATGCTCACTTGAATTAGATCGTACGAGGCTGTTGGTCGAGCCGGAGACAACCAAAAAAAAAGACGCACACGACATTTGTCATCCATGGCTCGACCCCGAGTCGAACGGGCGACCCTGCTGAACCTATTAGTGGGTTCCAATGTCATAGAGAGTAGGTGCGGTCCCACCGCTATCGAGCCGATATGAACCTAGCATGGTACCGATACGAGTCATGTAATACTCACTTAATGGTCCAAGGCGTAGCAGAACCGAATCTGATAATCAAGTCGTTTCCCGATAATGAATATTCTAGGGAGCCAATCCGTCACGATGGCCAGTGGACGAGGAGCATAGAAATGATCATGGATCAAAAAAAGCTCAAGCGCACTCCTTAGGGCTCGACCCCGAGTCGAACGGGCAACCTCGCGGAATCATTTTCTCGAACATTCTACAGATTGTGGGTGCGGTCCCACCGCCATCGAGCCGATGCTAGGTCGTCTGAATTTGATAGATGAAAAAGTCAGACGCGGATACTCACCGAGAGACAACTGCCACACCGAAAAGGAAATGGCCTGAAATATCCTGTAAGAGACAAGTAGGATCAGCAGAAGGTCGTTGGGAACGAGAATAAAAAGAAAGGCGCATTGAGAATTCACAAGGCTCGACCCCGAGTCGAACGGGCAACCCCATGGAATGGTTTCGCCCAACACTCACAGATTGAGGGTGCGGTCCCACCGCCATCAAGCCGATACCAACCTTGATCCGGCCACGCATACGTTGGCTTGAATTTTCAAGATGAATATAATATGCTCGTGAACCAATGGGTAAGTACCTGTGGGATCAACAGCAGTCGCAGACCTAATGGAATGCTCGGAATCTTTCAATGCAGGTAATTCAGGAATGGATTGCGAGGGATGGATTGCAGGCGTGTGGAATAAAAAATGGTGCCGTGCAATATGTAGGGCTCGATCCCGAGTCGAACGGGTGACTTGCATGTATATTGTTGACCATTGTTGTTGACCATGCTGCCTCAATGGATGCAGGAATGGTCCGACCACTATCGAGCCGATATTAACCTGCATTCGACGTTCAATTAGCTGTAATGAATTTGACCACATACGGGCCCTGGCCCCTGGGGTGGCCCGTCGGTGCATTCAAAGTTTGACCCCGTCGAATGAACCGTAGCAAACTGAGGTCGGGTTAAAGAGGGTTCGCCCCATTCCCCGCGCCCTGACTCTGGACGTCAGAAGAAGGTCGGTGAAGGAGAGGGAGCTCGTTGCTGAATGAGTCCAAATCCGGAAAGCCGGTATGATAGCCGAGCACCGCCATGCACCGCCACACCGCCTCTTGCTCCCCACCGCCTTCATCGATCCAGCCGATCCCCTCCCAACTCCCACCCACAACCATGACAGACCGCGTCCGAGAGGTGCGTACCCTCGCCTCCCTGCTCCCTGCTCCCCCACTCGTTCTGCTGGTTCTGGAGGCTGACTGTGGGTGGGGTATAGAAACTCGTGCAGCTGCGCGCCGAGGTCGACGCCGCCATCGAGCGCGCGGAGACGGCTGAGAAGAAGAACAAGGATTTGGAGCAGACGGTGCTGGAGCGCGACCACGAAGTCAAGTCCCTTGGCGTGCGGCTCGAGCATGCGGAGGATGCGCTGGAGAAGAGCGAGGCGGCGTTGAAGGAAACTACCGCCAAGTGCGTTCTTGTCTCTTTTCCGTTCTTCGCCCTCTTGGCGCTTCCTCGCTTGGCTTAATGATACTGACGGCACGGATGTGATCTAGGCTGCGCGAGATGGACGTGAGAGCGGACGAGTGTGAGCGGCAGCTCAAGGTCGCGGAGAAGGAGCGCGATCAGTGGGAGGGCAAGTACGAGGTGTGTTCTCCCTTCTCCATTCCCGACCTCAATCTCACCAAATCTCGCATCCCCATCCAGGCCACCGAGGCAAAGTACCGCACCGCCAAGGCAGAGCTCGACGAGCTCGTCTCCCAGATGGAGGGGCTCTAGGCGCCGCGCTATAGATCTCACCCGATGCCACCGATACCGATACCGATTCGCGGATGCCACCGACGGGCGGACGTCTCGCTGCGTATACTGTACACCTACATCTTCGCCGTTTTGCGTTTCCTGCATATACATTTTTCGTTTCCTATTTATTCTGGAGTGGGAGCATCCGCTTGAATCTTGCTGTGCGCTATTTCTTGAAACTTGGTGGCTCATCGATGTCGTTGCGTCCGGCCGCGCGCCTCGTTCGTCCCCGAACGTTCTCTTCCTTTCCGCCGACCGAGCACGTTTTTGGAGTGCGTCGAAGCATCGGTGCGCCCTCGTATTGAATCTTGGTGCGCGCTGCGCGCTGTTGTGCTGCTCTTGCCCCCTCCTTTCCCTTTCGGCTGACCACGCTACCTCATGCTCGCTCATGACTGAATGAGAATGAGCGGTGTCATTTCTCATTTGAGTCTGACTCCGAGACTCATTACCCAGGGACCCAGCATGCGTGCGTGCGCTCTCTCCCCTCTCGCCTTCCCTGAATTGTGGCAGCCGCCCAGCGCCCAGCGCATCGTCGATGTCGTTTCGCCGGTGCTGCACCGCCAGTGACTCATGTGATGCGCGCAGGGCTCGGGGACGAACGCTCCCTTGCATGGATATACACTTCCGACTCCACCGCCTCATGCTCAAGTGTGGCCGCTCATGCTCATGAGTATGAGCGATGTCGGAATCTTGATCTGACTCCAGGACTCAGCGCTCAGCGCTCAGTGCGTACGCTCTCTTTCTTATAATTATTGCCTGAAATGTGGCGGCCGCCCAGCGCCCAGCGCATCGTGATGTCGTTCGCCGGTGCTGCACTGACTCGGGGACGAATATGCTCGAGTTCGGGGAAGGACGAGCACACCGCCTCATGCTCGAGTGTGAACCGCTCAAGCTCATGAATGTTGTCCTTAAATCCGGACCGCCCATGACTATCGTGATTCCGAATTTGAACCCGGAGCGCCCATGTGCACGAATGTCTAAATCCGACTCCGGAACCGTACAGCGCTCGTCTCTCCCCTCATCTTCTTGTCGTTGTCAATTCCGGGCAGCACCAACTCGTGCGGAATCCCTATCACACCAGCACTGCGGTGCAGGCGCCTGCTGGATGTTTCCGTCAGCGTCCCCTCTCCGATCTTCCTTCCTAAATTCGGGGTGTTCGAGCGGGGGGCGGGACGGCGTGAACGAACGAACGCATGCATATGGTGTCATATCATACATGAGTGATTATTCGACGCGGCTGCAGGTGGCTCCTCGTATCTGCGCATCTAATTACATGTAGTTGGATATTTGTGCACCAGCGCCCTGCCCTTTCTTTCCGCATCACCTCAGCTGCGTTGTAGTTTCGCGCTGCGGTATATATATATATTATTATCCTCACGCGGTTGTATGATACATGTGTGTTCTTGTACGCCGGTCGGGCCGTTGCGTTGCGTAGTTCGTGCTGTTCTTTCGTTGCGTTGCGCGCCGTGTTTCGTGATTTCTGCCTCGCTCCCTAACGAGCGGCGATACCCTGGTGTCTTTCCGCCGTCATTAGTCATGGAAGAGGTGAGGTGAGGTGAGGTGGGGGAATTTAAAAAAGAAAACGGGAAAAAAAGACGGAAAGAATGAAGGTTAAAGGCTTGATCCCGAGTCGAACGGGTGTCCCACTGGATATCAAGGGGAGCCGAGAATTAGGTGAGGGTGCGGTCCGACCGCTATTGAGCCGTTCTTGAGCTGAATGGAAGGTTGAATAGGTGGCAGCAATATTGATGAATAATGGCCGGCAGGCGGGGATTCAGACCCACTTTGAACAAGCTCTACTGTAGTGTCAAATACTTACCCTGGATCAGGCGCGATTAGATTCCAGTGGGAAAAGATTGGAAAAAAAACGAATTTTCACCATCCTTTTTAAGGCTCGAACCCGAGTCGAACGGGTGTCCCTCGCAAATACTGCGGGGGCGCGAATGGAGTGAGGGTGTGCTCCGACCGCTAACGAGCCGGTTCTTGGCTAAGTTAGAACCTGGAATAGGTGCAGTTAGATTGACAACTTAAAGCAAGCGGATGGCTGGATTTTGAGTCCACTCAACTCGGCGTGAAAATAAAAAGAGTACCATGCACCAGGATCATGGCTCAACACCGAGTCGAACGGGTGTCCCCTCAGGAAAAATGTTGAGTTTACAACGAGTTGAGGGTGCGGTCCCACCGCTACCGAGCCATATTGAGACTGGATGGGAGCTTGAATAGGTGCCGCAGGATTGATGGAGGCGTTCCGACTCACTTGAACCCAAGAAACTGCGTTTACGTCAAATACCGCAGGTTTTATGTTTGAATTAATGGAGTCCATCCAATGGGCGTCAATTAGGAAAAAAAAAACTCCTACCAAGCTGCATGGCTCGACTCCGAGTCGAACGGGTGTCCCTCACAAGTTGCGTTACACCTGCCGCATGGAGTGAGGGTGCGGTCCGACCGCTATCGAGCCATTCTTGAGTAAGTTGGTCCTTGAATAGATGCAGCAAAAATTGACAATCGGCCGGAAATTAAAATAAAAGGTCAAAGGATTCCGACTGTCAATGGCTCGATCCCCGAGTCGAACGGGCGACCCACACAAATACTGCAAAGGCGCAGTATGGAGTGAAGGTGCGGTCCCAACGCTAACGAGCCGTTCTTTAGCTGAATGGAAGGTTGAATAGGGGCAGTAAAATTGATCAGGATGGTGGGATGGCGGGATGCAGACTCACTTGGAACAAGTGTCAAATACTTACCCTGGATCAGGTGGGAATTTAATTTAAATTTGGATTCCTCGAGTCGATTAGGTGGGGAAAGGATTCGAAGAGAAAAAAAAATACCTACAGTTAGCCATCAAGGCTTGGTCCCGACTCGAACGGGTGACCCCTCAAAGCTGAGTGTAGTCGGCAATGGAGTGGGGGTGCGGTCCCACCGCTAACGAGCCATTCTTTAGCTGAATGGAAGGTTGAATAGGTACAGCAAATTTGTTGAATAACCGTAGGCGTGGATGGATTCAGATGCACAAGGAAACTGGGTAACGGGGATCAGCCCGAGGTAGGATTTCGAGTCTGTTCCATTATTACAGGCGGCAGAATAAGGACCAACGAGGCGGTGCTCAAAATCAGACGAAACCTTGATCTTTTTTGTTGAGCTCTGGAACTGGAAGACGATGACGGCGGGTCCAACATAGGGGAGTGCTTCTGGTTGCCCATCCAGTTGGCCGTTTCGAAAACGAATAGACACCTCTCTAGATGCCAGCAAATATTTCAAACCAACCGTGCGCTAAAAGATCGCGTCATTGAAGACCCTGATAGCCATTGGATCAAGACCACCAAATTCATTGTCGATGCATGGCACTACATTGGTCACTGAGCTACAGATGTTCTGTGCCGACTTTGGTGCAATCCGGCGCCGACAAATGGTTCTTAACCCGATCTCGTCATTGTGGATGTAGATGCCAATGGACGTACACACACCACCCGTGCCTTCAACACCGAAACTGCAGAGCAGCTCAATGCGTGGCTCAACGGATTCGAAGCCCAACTTCGTCAAATGTCTGCCACAAATTTCGATTTTTGCGTCCATGTCTTGATGCTTCTCTATAAAGAGACGGTTGAAGGCAGGATTCTGAAGAAGGAAAGGACGTTGTTGGATGAATTTTGGGATGCTGCAGAAGGGATAGCGGCAGAACAGTAGGAACACACACGACATTCCGGAAGTTGGTGGTTTAAATTAGCTTAATCTGATACTTCAAGTTGGCCAGACTCCGGTGGACTCCACCAGCGTACGGCAGATTTCTGGATGAATCCCGGTGGACGTCGGCAGAAATGTCGCCAGGGTCCGTAGGGCTGCGGACCGTACCGTATACGGAGACGGCCGTACATTTGATGGCCGTATTCTGGTCTACCCGTACCGTATGCCGTCCCGTCGGCATAAATTCCAAGAACTCGACGGTACGGTACGGCACAAAAACGGCCGTATACGGGAGGACGGCACGTAAAATTGTACAAACGACCTCTACAGGTTAACCAAGGTGTGCCAAGTGTCCCATTCATCACCCTAGCTTCTGAGATTGTCTCTGATATGTCTCTTAGATGCACAGCTGGGAGGAGCAACCCATCAGCACTCAAAATTTCCGCGTCTGAAGTCAAGGTTATTCATCCCATCCACGTTGACTTTCATCCCGGAGAAATAGGCAAAACAATCATATTTCCCAAGATAAATCCAGAGAAGCAAAATAAAGGATACGCTCAGGATAAAATTGCTCAGATACACGAGAAGAACGTAATAATATTTGAACCAAGAATGAACCAAAAAAACCTTTTGGCAGCAGTGTCTGGGAAAGCCCGAGGCCGCATTAATTTGCTGCATTACAGTTGAATTTTTTGAACCACTGCACTTGGAGTCAGCTGGGATACAAGAGAAAAACATCAACTCGCCTGGCAGGGCAAGTGCCGGCATCAGCTAATGCCGCCCGATGCCGAGTGTCCCGTCTATCAAATGGTCCCTTTCAATTGTTTCAGCCGTCCTTTCGGTGAGTTGCGTCCCCAGTTCTGTTGATTTCAATTCAATTGCCGGCCATTTGGACATAACTTTGGAGGTGCCGTACATACAGTTTCAATGCCGTATGCGGCCGTATTTTTGACGGCCGTAATGGCGTACAGTACGGCAAAACCCGTCCCGTCCAATGGTGGGGTGGAAGGGGCGACGGGACGGTACGGGTGCCGTATTACGGTCTTTTACGGTTCGGGTCAGCAGCCCTAAGGGTCCGCTGTCATCCGGTGGAAACATGTCAGAAATCCGGCAGATGACGGCGGAAATGGGCGCGAATCTGCCAGCCTCCACCAGAAGCCACTGGATAGAGACATAAAGTCTGCTGGAAATTGGTGGATGCAATGTCAAAATCCGGCGGCGGTCGCTGGATTTTCGTGGGCATCCGGTGGATGAAGATGGAAGTTCAATCCGTGGATGACGCCGGATGACGGTGGAGGTAAACATAGTTGGTCGTATTGTGTTCATAGGTA
The DNA here is from genome assembly GCA_029378395.1 of Mycena leptocephala. Taxonomy (NCBI): domain Eukaryota; kingdom Fungi; phylum Basidiomycota; class Agaricomycetes; order Agaricales; family Mycenaceae; genus Mycena; species Mycena leptocephala. The sequence goes on along the minus strand of JARJLF010000713.1, from coordinate 95,548 downwards.
GTGCACGAATACATATACCTTCTTGATAAACTCTCTATGTATGTGTTTCTGATGCCGATAAAAAAAAAAAGTTTTGGTCTACTCGACTTGTCGTGGAGTCTTCTACGGATAGCTTGTGGAATCCGGCGGCCGCCGCACGCCTGTTTTGCATCCGGTGGAGGACGGCGGATGGTCTTTTTCGTCCAGCGGATGTCGGTGGAAGTTGGGCTGCATCCGCCGCCATCCGGCAGAGCGCACCGCCTGTGGCGGTGCGCGTATATTACTGGGTTTGGTCCACTTTGTACGTGGCGGTACACTTGCCCCCTACAACTGTCGCTCATCTCACTCCTGGCCACCATATGTCGATGGACCCAATTCCATCTTCCTCCCGCTCGCACTCGCTTGTACACCAGCGAACGGTGCTCCCCGCCCAGGTGCAACGCGATCGCATCGCCGAAATCGCGTCAGAAATCACACGACACAAAACATACATCGCCCTGCTCGAGCAAGAGGGGCGGGCGTTGGAGGACAGCCTGTCTCGAGTGATTTACCCTGTTCTCACTCTCCCCAACGAGATCACTGCCCGTATCTTTGTCCATTGTCTCCCGAGCCACGGGGAGAGACCATCCCCGCAGACAGCGCCACTCCTTCCCGCGCAGATCTGCCGCCATTGGAGGGCGGTCGCTCTCGCCACCTGCGAGCTCTGGACGCGGCTCTACATCCGCTGGCCATTTTACGCGGATGGGACAGCCTCTAGCGCGTTGGTCAGGACGTGGATTTCCCGCGCGAAGGCATGCCCGCTGTCGCTGGGACTGGATCCTAACCGCAGGCAGGTACCATCGGAACTCTTAGAGTTCATTTCGTCGTATTGCGGGCAGATTCGACGTCTGGAAATCTCTCTTTCTCTTGCACAATTCCACCATCTTTGTCCGCCTCACACACATTTATCCCTTCTTCAGTACTTCGCAACGAGACTTTCGCTCGACGAGGATCTGCGGGCGTTTTTAGAATCCGCCCCTTCGCTCTGCGAGCTTTCGTTTCTCGGCCCAGCCCCGAAGATCACATTTCGCCTTCCATCGTTGACGAGGCTCAAGATCCTAGACGTTATCTCGTCGGAGATGTTCCTCCACATCCTCAGACACTCACCGCATCTCGCGGAGCTGGAATGTGTCCTCGAGAGAGCAATCCTTTCGACCCCCGATGCCCATATCCCAGAAACCTTCACATCCCTGTCCTACTTGAACCTCCGGTGGGACCTCTCGGTCCTCAACTTCGTCAGATTTCCCAGCTTGTGCCGCCTTGGACTCCATAACATCGCATACCGTGAGGAGCCAGATCGCTTGGAGGTCGTCATGTCTTTCATCTCACGATCCTCCTGCGTCATCAGCCACCTTGGCCTGGGGTTGTTCGACTGTGATGATGAGGAGTTTGCCGATTGGTTGGAGGCCTTTCCATCTCTTAAATCCCTCGAAATCGAGACTGGCCCGTATTTGGATTGCTTGATACCCTGTCTCAGCGCTGCGTCTGTGTCCCCTGAGCTCAGAGACCTCAAGATTTGGTCTTCAGAGTCGAACGTGGATTACAACGTCCTAATCGAGATGCTCCAGCAGAGAAGGCACCCCATGAATGCAGTGAAATTGCAGTCCTTCTATCTCGATCTCTACGACAGCCACGAAGAAGATGAACCTTCCTATTCTTGGCCTCCGCCGAACCTCGCTGCTTCTGAGTTGAAACGCATGATGGCAGATGGTCTGCGATTTGTTTTGATATTATCTGGCGGCGTCGAAGATGAATCTTGGCCTGATCCTTCGGTTGGTAAGTCCGTTCGCTGCTCCCAAGGCGCGCATGGAACTGATCTTGTGCACAGCCAGAAAGTCGGGCTCGCACTTCGATACGTTACATAGCCATGTGTAGCCTGCAAGTGCGTGTTGAAAGATTATAAATCGCGTCCGAAGATGACTGGTCATCCCCGAGGCATAGTACCTTGTAGAATATGCTCGATACATTTCTGTACTGTATATAAGGCTGAAGTTCAGCCCTATCTCAGTCCTTGGTTGAACAGTTTTTCCAAGCATTCTCTCTACGGCGCGATGCAATTATTCTCGTGGGCGTCTACAACACACAAGATTACGATGAGGAGGGGGTCTCTGTTCAATTCGTCTTCATATTGGCGGGATACACCGGAACACGACACCTCCTGGATGAATAAATGATTTTGTCTTCCAAAATAATTTAAAAGAAGCATAAAATGAACAAGAGAACACGCATTGGTGAGGGGGATGTGGGTAGGTTAAGGAGACTCCCGAAGGTGACAGCAGCATTAATTCCGTGCTCGCCACCGTACTCTCGTTCGGCTTAATCCTTGTCCAGCCTACGCCTAAGCAATTCCAACGCGATGACTACACCGTTCATTACTAATGGTACCATACACTGCCTTCTCCCTTCCATCTCGAGGCTGTCCGCTGACTTTAATCTGATTTGCCTCCTCCCACGGAGGCGTGGTATCATCCGTTCCTGCCGACTACTTTACCTTCCCTCCCCGCGCGACTGACCGCTATAGTTTCCGCGTCTCACTCAGGCACTTTCGTTTATTTACACGATTCAATGCGGATGATTGTGTGGGTGGAGCAATATTTCGACATATGAACGTTGATTGGGCCTACCTGCCGGGTGGACAAGACGACGGAACATAAGTTAGTGGAACGCTCTACGCCAGGCCGTTGCGGTCACCTCTGAACTCGAAAGAGCAGTAATTTCGAAGACCAGCCGTTCCAGTTCCGGCGGGGGTCGAGAATAAGGATTAGGGTCCGTCTATTGCATTGGACGCTCGTCGTGGGGACTCGGCCACCTTGAGGTCAAATGCGGTTGGACACAAGGAAGAACCACGCGGTAGTACGCAAAGTTCTAGGGACTAGCGTGGATCGGCTTGACCGGCTCGCCCCATCCACCGATCGCTCATCCGTGGACAGACACGAGGAGGATGGCCCGAAAAACCGCGCCAAAACATCTGACGCTGAACGTATTCAAAGTTTGATAGATAGGGGCTCCCAGAGCGGATCACTCGGCCCAGATAAACGCCGGTCATGCGCCAGAACCAAACATGCAGCCAAATAGACGCTTGCTTTTTCACCCCATGGACCCCGCCCACGCTATCTGGAAATGTCGCCGCCATAAGTCCACGACTCCACGCTGCACGTCTGTCTAGTGACGAACAACTATGTGCGCCTCATCAAACATACATTGAGTTGACCTCTTCTTGGACACCTCTCTCTTGCCTCTCTCTTATTGCCGCTCGTTGCAAGCCTCTTTTCTCCCTCATCCTTATGGTAATCCAAAGTGCAAACATGACACCTCCTGGATGAATAAATGATTTCGTATTCCAAAATAATTTAAACGACGCATAAAACGAGACAAGAGAACACGCATTGGACTTATGCCTAGTATATTTTCGTCCATGGCATGACTGACGGGTTTCCGAAACATTGTCGCTTTTGTTGGCAATTCGGTTATCTATTTGAGCAACCTGTTTGACCTGTGGGGACCGCTCAAAAAGCAGTCTCGCTGATGTCCAAAATTCCACTGTTCTGTGCAAGTCCCCGCGGCCCTTTTCAATGTCTCCGAGCCGGAGCATGGCTGCATTCTGCCCACCATCTAATGCAACAAAAAGGCTGACTTCCATATATTCATCACCCTGACTTAGATAAACATCTCCCAAGAACTGGAGGGCCTTGTCGATTTCTAAGTGCCTTTTGTCTTCACCATATACCAGAAGTATGGCTTCAAGGTCTCATGCGGCGGAGAGTGTTTACTTTGAACATTCAGATAACCTTACAGCCGATTTCAGCAAAGAATACCGGTTTTGATGCAGTGTTGGAGCTTCGTTTTTGCTTACCTTTGTTTGAAGGTGAGTCTCTGGTGTGTAGATTAGATGCATCTAATCTAAACACAGACACGCGAGCTCAAATCCTAACTACGCACTAGACTAAGTTACCTTGCCTTTCACTCAAGCCAGCTCGCAGGCTCGCCTTCAAGGCCTGAACTAGCAAATTATAACCCGGGGCACTTGCTGGACGGAAGCAGGATTAATTGGTGGGCCGCACTGAATAAGAGAAATTATTGGAAACAAAGTTGATGGATAGGGGCTACCAGAGCGGATCACTCGGCCCTGATAAACACTCAAGCGCCGGAACCAAACATGATATCGGTGCAGCCAAACAGACATGTTTTTTCACCTCATCGACCTCCCGTCCGCCACGCTCAAGGAAATGCATCGCCGCCATAATTCCACGCTGCACGTCTGTCTAGCGACGAACAACTATGTGCACCTCATCAAACGTACATTGAGTCTTGGACACCTCTCCCTTATTACCACTCGTTGCAAGCCTCTTTTCTCCCTTATCCTCATGGTGATCCAAATTTCAAAGCTATGCATTATCGTCCCCAGATCACCCCGTCTGAGGTGGCAACATGATGATTAGCCCATTCCTCATCCCGTTCGTGAAGACTTGGTGCACGCTAGGCTGCGCAAGAATCCAGATGGACGTGAGAGCGGACGAGTGCGGGCGGCAGCTCAAGGTTGCGGAGAAGGAGCGCGATTAGTGGGAGGGCAAGTACGAGGTGCGTTCTTCGTTTTGTGTCTTCTCACCTCCCCCTTCTCTCGTTGCCCCATCCCCTCCCCTCCCGCCCTCTGGCCGCGCATCCCCTCCCCTCCCTCACCCCCTCTGCCGCGCATGGAGGGGCTCTAGGCGCCGCGCTTTGGATCTCACCCGATACCGATACCGATACCGATTCGCGGATGCCACCGACTGGCGGACGTCTCGCTGCGTATACTGTACACCTACATCTTTGCCGTTTTCAGTTCCTGCATATACATTTCGTTTCCTATTTATTCTGGAGCGGGAAGCCACCGTCTGCGTGCACTATTTCTTGAAACTTGGCGGCTCATCGATGTCGTTGCGCCCGGCCGCGCGCCTCGTTCGTCCCCGAACGTTCTCTTCCTTTCCGCCGACCGACCGGAGTGGGTCGAAACATCGGTGTCGGTGCGCCCTCGGAGTCGTGTTGAATCTTGGTGCGCGTTGTCGTTCCGCTCTTGCCCGCACACGCACACTCCACTCCCCTCCTCTCCCTTTGACCTTTGACCTTTGAGCTAACCACGCTACCTCATGCTCTCATGACTATGAATGAGCGGTGTCATCTCGCGTTCTCATTCTGACTCCAAATCGGAATCGGACTCCAGGACTCCGGGACTCCCGGACTCAGCTCGGTACTCATCATGCGTGCTTTGTTATTTCCTGAATTGTGGTGGCCGCCCTGTGCGCTGCGCATCGGCGGTGTCGTTGCGCCGGTGCTGCACCGCCAGGGACTCACGCGATGCACCCGCAGGGCTCTGGGACGAACCCTCTGGAGCTCTGGCCCAGATACACTCCCGGGCACACCGCCTCATGCTCGAGTGTGGGCCGCTCATGCTCATGAGTGTTGTCCTCAAATCCGGAGCGCCCATGACTATCGTGAATCCGAATCTGAACCCGGAGCGCCCATGTGCATGAATGTCTGCATCTGACTCCGGAACAGTACAGAGCTCGTCTCGTCTCTCTCCTTCTCTTTGTCACTTTGTCAATTCCGGGCGGCACCAACTTGTGTGGAATCCCTATCGCCTATCACAGTGGCACTGCAGTGCAGGCGTCTTGCGGCGTATTTGCTGGATATTTCCGTCAGCGTCCCTCTCCGATCTTCCTTCCTAAATTCGGGGTGTTCGAGCAGGGGCGGGACGGCGTGAACGAACGCATGCATATGGTATCATACATTGGGTTGTTGGCTGCAAAGTGATTATTCAACGCGGCTACAGGCGGCTCCTCGTATCTGCGCATCTAGTTGGATATTTATGCATCAGCGCCCTGCCCTTTCTTGCCTTATCCCCTCCGCTGCGTTGTCCTTCGGGCTGCGGTATATATTATTAATATTATCCTCACGCGGTTGTACATGTGCTGTTCTTTTGCTCCGGTGCGAAGTTCGTTGCGAAGTTCATGCCGTTCTTTCGTTGCGTTGCGCGCCGTGTTTTCTGCCCCTCTCCCAAAGGGCGGCGATACCCTGATGTCTTTCCCGCCGTCATTGGTCGGAAGTGAACTGAGGTGAGGTGAGGTGAGGTGGGGGAATTTAAAAAGAAAGAAAAGAAAGAAAAGGGAAAGAGGGGGGAAGACAAAAAGAAAGGGGAAAAGAATTCAAATATCCCGACATGGCTCGATCCCGAGTCGAACGGGTGTCCCTCACAATTAACCCTCGACCGACGAATGGAGTGAGGGTGCGGTCCCACCGCTACCGAACCGTTCATAAGCTGAATGGGAGCTTGAATTAGTGGGAGAGGGATTGATGAATAAGCGTGGGGGGATTCAGACACACGGATTTTGAGTCCATTCCATAGGCAGGAGAATAAAAAAACTTGCAACAATGCGGGATGGCTCGAATCCCGAGTCTAACAGGCATCTTGGGGAACTGAAAATAGAGCAAGGGTGCGGCCAAACCGCTAACGGGCCTGTTCTTGTTTGCGTTGGACCTCAAATACCGTTGGAGGCTAACGGGCCGTTCTTGAGCTGAATGGAATCTTCGATTGGTGGGAGAGGAATTGATCAATGACCGTGCACTTCGAACAAAGGAAACCTCTCGGGCGTGCAAATACCTGGGATCAGGCAATCAGGCGGGATTTAAATTTGAATTTGAATTCATGGGGTCGATTCAGTCGGCAGAGATTAGGATAAAAAATTGCACAACAATACTCAATGGCCCAGCCCCGAGTCGAACGGGTGTCCCCTCGGGAAGCTTACTTGACCAAGACGGAGTGAGGGTGCGGTCCACCGCTAACGAGCCGGTCTTGAGCTGAATGGAAGGTTGAAAGGTGCAGCAAATTTGTTGAATAACCGTAGGCGTGGATGGATTCAGACACACAAGGAAACTGGGTAACGGGGATCAGCCCAAGGTGGGATTTCGAGTCTGTTCCATTATTACAGGCGGCAGAATAAGGACCAACGAGACGGTGCTCAAAATCAGAGGAGACCTTGATCTTTTTTGCTGAGCTCTGGAAGACGGTGACGGCGGGTCGAAAATAGGGGAGCGATTCCACTTGCTCTCTTCTATCGCGATCTTTTCGTGTTTCAAATTGTCCAATCAATCACCGCTGTTCTGCTGCTGCCCTCCATCTACATCCAATGACCTGGTGAGTATTGGTTCTTTTTTTGCGCCACGACGGCGATCTACTGGACAAATCAATGCCCGCGCTCAGTTCCTTCATTTTTTGATGGGAAATCCTTTGAGTATGGTGCACAATATTCTGCCTGCTGACATACTTTGGGTGTTTTGCGACTGAACATAGGATTACACATGCCCCTCGAGATGGAACATTGCTGAATTAGAGACTTTGCGGTGAGCCAGCGGGAGCCACCCCGTGGCTCATCAGGCATGCGGTGCGAAGTGGCTGCCGCATTTGGTGGCTGATCTGGTCAGGACAACACTCTGCCACTGGTTATTTGATACTGCGCGTCGCTGCAACTATCTTTCTCAATATCTGGGGGTTCACTGCATCACTCTTGTTCACTGCATCACTCTTGCCAACTCTTTGGACTTGGTTGATTGCGCGGCCTTCCAGGTCACAACTGTCCCATTCACGACTCCTTAACACTTAGATCCGTATCTACCGCTTCCTCAGTAATGGTTCGCTAAATTTCTAGACCAGTCAATTATTTACTCGCTGGTCATCGCTGTCTTCACACTCCTGGCAGCAAATTTCTATCACCGCTATTTCGGTCAGGCTCTGATTAACCGTTCTTTAAAAAAACTGCCTCGCGCGGTACAATTAATCCATGCAGCTTCATCTCCGTTGCCTTCCTTCTCCTCTCTTCCTCAAAATTGGTAATTTATTTCCCCATTTGCATACAAGACTATACCCATTACAACGCCTACGCACTGCGCAATCTCTGCCGCAGCCTGGGGATGACTGGAACAGCGCAGCACATTCCTGCCACAACAGGAGCCTGGAACTATCCTGTTTAGCCAACCCAGACCACATTGTTCTGATGGGGGGGGGATTGATTATACTCGCGTGGTCCAAATGTCTGAACAACGAGTTTATGGAAGGTATACATGTGGTACTGTACAGGTGGTTATCCTCACAGAAATCCAACAAGATCCCAACCGAACACAAACCGATTCCAGGGGTCATTCACACAAGATGCTGACAGACTGGGACTGGCTGGCACTCGAACGGGCTGGACCTCTGGATACAACCCTGTGGGACCTGACCACAAGCGGAGTGTGCAAGTGTACGGGAGGAGTTCCCTGCCTCCCAGGTAAAAATCCCCAGAGTCCACCAGTCACACAGAATGTTGTTGCATGACTGTCCCTTTGCACGGCAAATGTGATTTTACGTGCAAAAAAAGCACGGGTGAATTCATGCAGAGCATGAGAGCACTGTCCGGAATTATGTGCATGCGAGCATGTAAATTCCAAACACATCTTGGACCAGTTTATGCGAAAATGCGCGCGATGCCCCCGTCTGGAGCCTCAATCAACATGTTCAACTTCCACGGAAGGTCCACAACTGATGAAACAGAGTTTTCAACTTCTGAGCAAGGTCCACAGCTGAAAAAGGCAGGTAATAGCAACAAAACCCAACGAGACATTCGGGTGAGACCTAGATCTGAGAGAACCGTTCTTCGTCGTTCCTGCACAGGACCATCAAGCAGGAACTCGGAAGGGAAAGCAGTTGAGAGAACCGTTTTTCGTCGTTCCTGCACACGAGACCATCGAGCAGAAACTCGGAAGAGAAAGCAGTTGAGAGAGCTGTTATTTGTCGTTCCTGCACACAAGACCATTGAGCGGAAACTCGGAAGGGAAAGCAGTTGAGAGAACCGTTCTTCGTCATTCCTGCACATAAGACCATTGAGTAAAAACTCGGAAGAGAAAGCAGTTGAGAGAACTGTTCTTTGTTGTTCCTGCACACGGAACCCATTGAGCAGAAACTCGGAAGAAAACCATTGTCGAGACAAGATAGATGCAGCCGAGAACCGAGCACGCCAAGCCAAAGATGAAATCACAGATTCTGATCAAATAGTCCGTGCGCATCAGGACCAGAAACGACCGGGATCAAGCAGATCAAAAGTGTCGGCTAATGCCCACAAATGAGGAGGGCGCAAAAACCCATCGAGTACAGCCCTAGAACACCATTGAGGGGAAGGTGCGAAGAACCCAGAGAGACACGAGCACAAATGCAGAACAACCAGGGAGACAAGTCAGCAGAGAAGCCGGATCTGAAAATCCGACATGATGGTGGGAGAGAACGTTTCAGATTCAACTAGTCTGTTGTTAACCGCGCCACCGTGTTTGGTGGCCGCGTTATTATATAATCTTCGGAGTTTGAAAATTTGCCATGCCTATTTAGCACCTCCAGGACCCCCATCCTCAAACTTTGACATATTTAAATACATGTCTGACCCCAAATGTGTCTTCAAATTTTTATTTTTCAACTTCCATTCTCGCGGAATAGAAAGAGCAGATTATGTCAGGATTTGTCATCTGTTGAGCCATCAAAGTTTAAACTCCTGGTGTAAGACTTGGCGTAGTCTTAGAGGGTTCTAGTCCAACGTAGTCCCTAGCGAGCTCAACAAGGATTATATTGTGGTGAAGACTCTTAGAAAATAACGGTCCTTCTCTAAAGTTCACGATCTGAAGCCGAATATTCGTGCTTCAATTGATCGCGAACAATCCTCTCCAAATATTCGAGATGAGGAGAGAAAGGCGTTATCTCTCAGAGATAAGGTCGTTAGTCTCGTTCAAGAAACGTTAAAACCGTAAACGTAGCGTAATGTCTTGACAATTTGGTCACCCGTGCCTTCTTCAGAGTCTCGGAGTTACTCAACGAGAGAGGAAGGCTATGTAGGTGAGAGTTAGGGTTAAGTGTAGATAAGATTGTCCCGTGTATCTACGACAAGCCTTCATCTACTACAAGTAACAAGTGCAAATACAAGTACAAAGAGACTATCAATTGTAAGTCGAAAAAAGAAAAAGAAAATATGAGTACAGAGTACGGGATTCCTTACAGAGCCCCCCTAGTCTCGTTGTGCGTGTGTGGTTCAAACTTTTCTGGGAGGACGATGTCCCCAATTTCCATTTCGAGCCAGTTGATGGGAAATGCGCGCAAAATCATCTCCGCCCCGGACTCGAAGTCTTTCTTCTTAGGGACGGCCCTGGGCTCGTGGTCTCGCTTGGATCCAACGCGGAAGTACTCCTTCCAATGAGAGTAGGTTCGCCATTTGTACCGCTTCAAGTCGATTATGTCGCGGCGAAGGTTGGCTAGAATTGCATAGGCACCTTCAGAGAGGTACCCTCGCATGTGAGGGCTCTCGCATTCAAAGACTTCGGGGGTCGGCCAGAGAGTGCGGTCTGCGCCCGAGTTCGCTCCCGCGATGTGTCCCAGCAACAAGAATATCTCGCTATTCGAGACACGGTCAGCGGTGTAGAACACACTTCCTTCGAGACGGTCGATCTGTCGTCCTTCTCCTTCATCGAATTCAGACACTTGCAGGCTCGGTCCTTGGGTGTAGCGGTAGACGAGATTCTCGTCATAAACCTCTGCGACAAATCGACAAACCCCTCCAAACGGAACGAACGCGACAGCCTCGGGTCGTTTCAACAAAGATCCCACTCGACTTTCGTATTGGCCGTAAACCGCGGGTGCCCCTCCAGCCCCGGTCCAGACGAGTGGGAGGTCGACGTATCCCGGAGTGTACAGAGCTCCCAGAGTCTTCGAGTCGAGAGCAGAAATTTCGGTGTTGCGGTAATTCCGTACGTCGCTCCGTTTGATAAACAAGGCGAAGGGCAAGGCCATCCTGATTGCTACTTCCAGTATTTCTTCGAATTTCGTGAAGCCTTTGAATATCGCCGCGTAGGCTTTGAGATGCCAATAAGTTCGCTTATCGTCGCAGACGAGAACCGCGTTGACTAGCCACTCCTGGTTCCATACAAGCCCGGGGTACGACCCATACACGGGGATCAATTCGACGACCGCAGGGGCCCAGGCTTCGATAGCCTCCCTCGCTTGCTCTTCGGTCTGAAACCCCGGATCCCAAGTATGCACCGGCGAAGGACCAGCGAATGGATGCTCCCCACTAGCCTGCTTCACGATGTCCTGAATTGCGCTGGGAGCGATGTCTTCCACCTCTCCTTCTTCCGAAGCCGAAGCCGCCACGTACTCTCCCGAGAAATCATTCCCGTCACCATCTGAGTCCAAAGTGCGCTCGGACACCAGGGAACGAGAACGTCTGCGAAGAACACCCTTGCCCTTTCTCCCTGGGCTGGCTGATCTGGACGAGTAACGACGTCCTCCTGAAGCCATTTTCCGAGCCCACTCGGTATTCAGACGAGAGCCCAAAGGAGACTCCGCGCATGGTGCGGCGCTCGACGGGGGGTACAAGTCCTTCGGAGCGATAGGACCTAAACGCTCCTTGAGGGGAGAGGAACTCCAAGTTTCGCCGTAACTACTGGAGCTCGAATCCGCTGCGTCCCTTGTGTCTCGCCAACACCTCCCTTTAGGAAGATTCCCCGCATTTCCTCTGAGGCTCTGGTCCAAAGGCGCAAGTTCGCGAGCTCCGTTGAAAGAGTTAAACGGGCGCGAAGGTCGGGGTGCGTATATATTCTTGTGCTGTTCCCTCACGATCTCCGTCGGCTCACGAAAGACATCTTCCTCTTCCAGAATTTCGTCGTCACTCATGGTTGAGAAGCACTCGAGGCCGTGAACATGGTGCTCTGGCCAAACACGTCGAAGGGTGGTTCGTCCACGCCGATGGGATTTTGACGGAAGAATGTGCATGTGGTTCCCCTATCCGTCGTGTGATCGCCGCCTTGAATACTCTGAGTACGCTCTGATGTGTTTCGCATTCAGGAGAGGCCTTGCTCCCCATAAGTGGAAGTCGATGATCATGTAATCCCAGGTAGGGTGGAATCCCTCGACGATGTCTCCGCGCTTACCCACATATTTATTTTGAAAGAACCAGTCTGAGCGTTTCCATTCCTCCAGCCAGGCGGCTCCTTTCAGCAAGTCGGCCAACGAAATCAACTCCCCAGAGATTTGGAGGCTCTCACGGCCGCTAATCGCTCCACAAGTCCGGATTCAGACGGAGGAAGCGCCAGTTATTTCTTTCCTCTTCCGTCCAAGCTACGTGAATAGGGACGCGGTGTTTGATCAAGTGAGGAAAATTGGCTTCGTGAAGATCCCGGCTGATGTTGTATAGTACCCCGTTTTAGCGTTCACCTAGACGTAAGGATCAATGTACTCTCGATCCTCCTCGTGCAGAGTGGTGTCCTCCAGCCTTACAGTGATTGGAACCAGGCGACGAAGCCCACCAAACTCAGGTAGTCCTCTTGATAGCCGCCCTGGCTTTCCACGCGCTGCCTTCCGTCGGTGTACCATAGAGAGCAGATGCTCATTGATCTTCTGCGGGACGTCTCCCGAAGCTCCTGTCCAACGGTTAGCGCTGTACCAGCCCGTAGTGGTGGCTAGGATTGCGCATATCCCGTGGAGGAGTTGAGCAGAGAATTTAGCCATCCTTGCCAATTCTCTTCGATGTAATAGCCAGCGAAACCTCTTTAGGTTCCATAGGATCGTCACTGTCACTCCGTGCCATACATGAGAGTATAATTGGCCTCGGTAGGACGGGGGGACATCGAACAGTACGCGAGCAAATCTTCTTCCCCATCACTCCAAGCAGGCTTTCCAAGCGGGATCCACGAGAGCTAGTGCTCCTGGGGGTTGTACCATACAGGAGACTTAGAGTAATCCAACGCGCGAGAACATCGTGGGAGTAGTCGATCTTAGAAGGTATGGCAAAGGCGCTTTGAATTTAATGGCGTTGAAGGTATCGCATCAGGGAGTCCCTCCAAATGATCCAAACCAAGTATCATTCTTTTGAGTCCAGACAGGTTCGACAGGGGTTCCGAAAGAATCAGCAAGGAAATCGTCCATATTTATTGACGACAAGTATATATGAGTTGTGAACCGGATATCCGTGAACTACGAAGCTCAAGCCTTATCCACCGGTCAACCGAATATTCGAGAAGACCAAGAGGATCCAGCGCAAGACTAGCAAGAAAATATGAGAGAGACAGAGACGGGAAGGGAGAGAGAAAGTGAGGGGAGAATCAGGCAGACTCCGTCCTCTTATCTAGGCTGTCCGTCACGCGGTGAGCTTCTGAACAGTCTTGAATCGTCGGAGGAGCCTGCCGATGAGAAACAGAATCCAGGAAAAGAGAAACATGAAAACTTGTGAGAAACAGTACAAATACATACGGCGCGCAGGGCCGTTTCCCTGCCGGGCCGCTTTGGCTTCGGCCTTGGCATAGGTGCGCAGCATTTCGGGAGCGTTGCGCAAATCCCGCTTAGTTTGCCAAGTGTCGAATTGCGGACCAAAGTTCTTCCACCTCACCAGCCAAGTGTCCTGCTTCCTCCGCTTGTCGTACCGCTTGCCGACTATCTTTTCTACTTCATACTCTTCCGTTTGCAATTTGTGATCTCGCGTGTCTGGCATTACAATGTGCTCTCCAAATTCACCCAAGGTCTCCTTGTAGGGTTTCATGTGATCGAGATTGAATATAGGGAACCTGGGATATTTGTCGTTCAAATGAAGACGGTATGTGCGAGGGTTGATTTTCTGCAAGACTTCGAAGGGGCCGATCCAGTGTTGAACCAGTTTGGATCCCTCTCCTTTCGACTCTATCCACTCTAGCGAATGTGGATTAACAAGGACCCTGGATGCGACCTTGAATTCTGGAGGGTCTCTTCGTCCACGATTGTGATACTTTGCCTAATCCTCTTGAGCTCTCGTGATTGAGCGCTGGGAATTCTCCCTGTGGACGCGGAGCTGTTCAAGGTAAGCGCTCGCTTCGTCCCGCATTCCATACGTGGCTGGAGCTCCTCGGTCTTTAGGTAACAGAAAGTCCAACAGAGCTTTAGGGAGAAAACCATACAACAGCATGAACGGGAAAGTCCCAGTTGAAGCGTGAACATTGCTATTGTATGCAAACTCCAGCAACTTTAACCAGGATGCCCAATCGGTTCGGTCCTTGGAGACGTAGGCTCTTAGCATGGTCTCTAGTTGTCTGTTGACATTCTCTGTCTGACCGTCGTGTTGAGGATGGTGGGATGAGGATAGAGACATTTTCGTCTTTATAGCGGCAGCGACCGCAGTCCAGAAGGTAGAAGTCCATCGAGGATCGCGATCCGCGATAATGCTATCTGGGAGGCCGAATCGCGAGACAATGTGCTCAACGAATAGTTCGGCAAATCCTTGTGCAGTTAAACCTGAAGTCGTCAGTATGAAGGAAGCATGTTTCGAAAGACGGTCTACTACCACCATAATCACGTTGTATTCCCCAGACCAGGGAAGATTAACGATCAGGTCCAAGGATATCGATTCATACGGCCTTGACGGTATTGGATTTGGAATAAGGTACCCAAATCTGGTGAAGTTCCGGTGTTTTATCTTCTGGCACACATCGCAAGAGTCGCTATATTCGCCCAGGTCTTTCTTCATGCGTCTCCAGTAGAATTTGCTGCTGATTTTTGCCCACAAGTGTTCCGGACTGACGTGCACCGATTCCAAGGGATTATGGTGAGCTTCTGCCATCACCTCGGGACGTTTGACTTTAGGTACACAAAGTCGCGGTTGGTAATCCGGATCTCTGAAAAACAAGAGACCTCCGTCTGACTTGAAGAACCTTTGGCCCGGTTTCCACATATCCGAGGTGCCGGCTTCCCTCCAAATGTTTCCGAATTCCTGATCGGCTTCGTATGCAGCTAGCCACTCGGACTTATAGATCTCACTCATGCCAATATGAATATTCGGAGGAGGGTTGATAGCTCCCCAATACGCAGATGTAGGCAATAATGAGTCCAATTCGTCCTCATCTTCGACTGCGTTCTTCGCATCTTCAAGTCTGTCCTGGATCGGAGACGGGCTTGCCGAGAATGGTTCTTCTATTGCGTCTCTGGTACCCCCCTCAGCTTCGACTGTTGAGTTAGCGGCTGGTGAAGCGTCTTGCTTCCCATTTTGCTGTGCTCCGGTTTCTCCTTCTCTCTTTGCTTGGTTCCAAGTCACCGTGAACGCGCTCCTTGAGCCTTCCAGCACGTCTTCTAGAGTCCATGCCATAAACGTTGCTCTTGAGGCTGGCATCCTTTCCATCCAACTTTCTTGCGCATCTGCCAAATCCCCCGCCATGTGGATTGCTTCTTCGCTCTCGCTCAGCAGCGAAATGTGTTCTGGAGGCGCTCGAGGCAATCGGGAGAGTGGATCGACATTTGAGTGGACTCTCCCAGCTCTGTGGATTATTTCCAGTCCTGGAGCATAAGCGGAGAAGACTGCTCCCCAAGCAGCTAGACGCCTGTTCGAATTCTCATACGTCCTTGCCCATTGAAGCGCTGAATGATCCGTGACCAAAAGGATTTTTTCTCCCTCCACGAATGGCTGGAAGCGCACTAAGGCTTCCTTCGCGGCGAGCACTTCTCTCTCCGTCGCCAAATACCTTGTTTCGGCGCCCTTGAAAGATCGAGACCAATACCCAATCACCCGTTCTACATGGACGGTGGTCTCGTCTAACGATGGTCCCCACTTGTCTACGAAATCGGTATCGTCTGTCTTGGCAGATAGTTTTGTGACTAGGCGTGGCGGAGAAGTGCCTGCCTTATAAGCTTTCTCTATCTGAGCGTAAGCTCTCATTCCCTTCAGGTCTTTCACGAGAATTGGTTGGACCTGTTGGAGAGCTACTCCGGTGGCTTCGTCTGATGCGTCCGAATACAACCGATACGGTTTTCCTTCTATTGGATGTCCCAGGAGTGGCGCGACTTGTAATGCCACTTTGGCCGCTCTGAAGGCGTGCTCTTCCTCTACTCCCCAAATCCACTTCGCTCCTTTCCTTAGCAGCTGAAATAAAGGCGCGCAGATGTTGGCATAATATGGAATGAAAGCCGAAAAATAAACTATCATCCCTAGGAATGCTTGCAGCTGAGAAACCTTTCGGGGTCGTTCCAGCTCCAAGATTGCCTTCACCTTTTCTGTGTGTGTAGAGAGGCCTAGTCTCGACACTTTGTGGCCCAAGAGAAGGATTGATGAATAGAAAAGATGACACTTTGTCAGTGAGAGAGTCACTCCGGCCTTCTCAATTGCTCCGAGGACTTTATCTAAATGTTCCAGGTGCTCTTCGTAGTTTCATGAATAGACGACGATGTCGTCAATGTAGACCAAGCAGAAGAGCCATAAATATGGCGATAAAATGCCCTGCATCACCCTTTGGAAAATTGACGGTCCATTTCGCAGCCCAAACGGCATCCGTTTGAATTGAGCTAGTCCTCGGTGAGTTCTGAAGGCAGTCTTCTCCACATCTTCTGGCGCCATGGACAGTTGATTGAAACCTGAAAGCGCGTCCAGCGAAGAAAGCACTTGAGTGCCTGAAAGCGACTGTAGAATCTCAGATTGTCGCGGAAGGGGGAATTCATCCGCTATTGTCGCAGCGTTCAACTTACGATAGTCTATGCAAAAACGCGGTTTGCCGTTTCTATACGCTATGACTACCGGTGCGCTCCAAGGACTGGCTGAGGGTTCTATTACACCCTGTTCAAACCACTTGTCGAGTTGAACATCGATAACGCGTCTCTTTTCTGGGGAGCTCGAGTACATCGGTACTGCAATGGGTTCGACGCCTTCCTTTAGCCGAATCTTAGTGTTTGCGTCCAAATGGCCCAGACGTCCATCAAATCCGAATGCTTTCACACGTCGACGCAGCATTTCCCAAGCTCGCGGTTTCAAGTGCTCAGGCAATGAGCCCACATCGAGGAGTTCCTCCATCGCGGCTGAGGAATAAATGGTATCATCAGGCATTGCGGCCGTCTTCGGACCGTAATCCTCTGCTTCTTCCATATTGGGACTGGTTTCTCCTTCCGCATTTGCCACATTCCCGCTGGTATCTCGAACATTCTCCGAATTCTCCTCGTCAGGTGGAACCCCCGAGCCGAAGTCTGTACGCACCCGCGCCTTCTTATCCTTCTCGTCGCCCTTTCTCGCTGGGCCGGATTGATCAAGATTGTTATTGGCTTCAGCTTTTGCTTGCACTACAGCCGTCAAGAAAGCCGTGTGTTCTACAAGTGTGTCATAACCTTCCTGCGTCCCAGCTTTGTCAAAGTAATCCTGTGGGTCAGTGATAGCTCCTAAAATTTCCCCCTTGCATACGAATCTTGGGCGGTCACTCATATTGCTGACCGGAACCATAGGTTTTCTCGCCGAGATGAGGGTATTGGGGATCGAAAAGAAGGAGTCCTCCGCATTCGCGAGTAAGTTCCACTCCACCAACCACTCTTTGTCTTCACTGAAATCTCCTTCCACACGAAGAATTCGACATTCATGCACCTTGATTTTGCAATCCTCTGCGGCGCATATAGTTCTACCTTCAACTCCGTTCCGTAGGATTCTTCTTCTCCTTCGCACGTCTGTGTTGCTTCGCTTTAACAACATCCTTCGCGAATGTGTTTAGGTTGGTCGCCAGCAAATGCGCTTCCACTCTTCCTGGAAATGGCTCCACTCCCTTCGCTTCCACCTCGTACGAGGTGCCTTTGAAAAGGATCTTCGTTCCCTCTTCTACATTCCGGGTGACTCCCAATTCATAGTTGAGCTGAAAGTCCTCCCCTAAGAGTATAGGAACCTCCATCCCTTTCACTACGTACGCTTCTGCTTCTGCTTCAATCATCTCACCCGTGATAGCTGACATGAAAACTTTCAGCTTTGTATATCCCTTGATGGTCGTTCTGCTGTCAGTGAGCTGCGCCAAGCTCATCTTCCGGCCTTGCTTGATGGGAGGTGGATTTAGCATGCGACTGTAGTATTCCTCCGACACAGAGTGACATCAGCGCAAGAATCCAGTCGCAAATCCAGTTCCTCGCTCTCCAAAGATCCTACCCGTCCTCTAACGGATAGGACCGAAACTCCTATAGCTGAATCCCCTGGCTTCGTAGTCCGTTTGGGCCTAAGGACCACATTCTCCACTTCCACCGGTGGCGGCAGAGGAAGATGGGGATCCTTCACGGGCGAATAAAAGGTTCTCTCTTCCTCCTTTCCCTCTTGGCCAGTCATCTCCTCGACTAATTCGTCTGAATCTTCCTCCACGGCTTCTAGTATACCTTTCCTCGCTTTCGGCATTCTGGCCTCGGCCTCCCAGTACTCATCCTCCACTTCCTCGATTTGTACATGACGTACTTCTCTCCTCCCGGAAGAGGACAATTTGGTCATGCTGACAGCGTCCGGTGCGATTGTTCCATTACCTGTAAAAATTTCCGTGTCGGGCTTATGCGAGGCTCCTTGTCCAGCTGTTATAGCTCCGACTAGATCCAAAGCGGCTGAACTCAAAAAGACGGCTCCGTCATATGATCGTTCAGCAGAACACAATAAGCACTGTGATACAAGAGCTCAGTTTCGTCCGACGCAGGCGTTGCTACGACGACGAGCACTCCTCTTTTCTGCCTCTCAATGTATACGTTCCAGTCCGGACACTCCCGATCCCAATGGTTCGGGCTGCCACATACTTTACAAGGAGACGGTGGAGCTTTTCCCATTTTAGTCGTGACATGGTCATTCCGCGAGAAGGGGTATCCACCTTTAGGAGGAGGACGTTGTCGCTTCTTCAGGACTTGGTAGACTTGTCTTATCGTGTCAGCGCCGTCTTCCGAGCCCAGTTCCACGAGAGAAGTAGATCCCAGCGCTTCATCGGCCTCTGTCACTTCCTCCATCTCCGGTTCTGCTTCGGCCCTATTCGCCCTACGGGGGATCGATCCTTGTTGGTACCCCAATCGTCGCAAGGTGGGGATTAAATTCCCGGCGGTGATCGCTTCTGGGGTGCGTCCTCTGACCGATTCTACTAGCTCCTCGTCATGCTCATTGACTTTGTCGTACAACTCCTCTGAGCTCTGAATATTCTCAAGAACAAGAATCGTACTCCATTTTATAGGAGCTTTTCTCATTACGAGGAACACTTCAAGGGACCGCCATCATCGGAATTGGCCAGCATACGCACGGATCGAATTCTCCGGCTGAGGAAAGCCTGTGGAGTCTCGTCTTCATGGCCCCGTTGTCGAAACGATTGTTGCTCGAACTGTATGTTCATGCGCAACTGCCACTTTCGCCCAAGATAACGATCTTTGATAACTTGAAGGTAATTGAGATAGTGCTCTCTCATCACCGCCTGACGCCTTCTGGATAGAGTCGAGAACCACAACTGGATGGGGGATCCTTTCTTCAGATGGCAGCCAGAAGCCAAGCGCTTTCGGCAGCCAGCCCATGAGAGTTGCCATTTCTCCGACCTCCCAAAAGTAATCAATCGCTGTGTCTTGATTCCCGTCCCATTCGGGCAAAGCATCGACCTTCAGCTTGGGTTCGATCGTTGGTACAATGGTGCCATAAGGCGCTCCTGGAGCAACATACGGGAACCTCTGATCTATTCCATGTCAGCCGTTTCCGTCTCCTCCTCCACCGCCATCACCTCCATCTCCGCCATTGTCTCCACCTCCGTCGTTGGGAGGGGGACACGGTGGTCGATGAGATGGAGACCGATTCGTCTGATGGGTCTCCTCGATTCATCCTCGTCCTCCTTCAAATCCCCTACGTTCACCTCTCCCTCTCTCATTATGACCAGAGGGTCCTGAATCTCTTGGCAGTTGTGGAGCCGAAGGAGGGGGATCGCACCGTGGTAGATCTCCTGTAGATCCAGTTCCCCGTTGACGGTTAAAATCAGGGGTAGGATCCTGGACTCTTTCTCGAGGCATATGCGGAGGTAAGTCTCTGCTCGGGAATCGGTCATGAAACCCCTCCTCATCCACTTCTTCCACTCTCAGCAGTGTCGTCGTCTTTGGGATACCCGATGTGGATGGCGGCTTCCGCGCCTGACTTATGGATTCGGTTCCTGCATACATTCCGGCGACGCCATTCCGAATAGCGGGTTTGGAAGGTCTCGGCCTGGAACGACAGTGGACTGCGACATGCTCCGCGGCGACCTGGGTACAAAGAAGCTACTGGGATCCTTGTAAGGGATTTCCGTCCCTAGGATCCCTTGGCTCGCACTCGACATATTCCAATGTCCACCGGGTCGACGTCTGAGTCCATGTCTCCCTGGGAAGATGCCGTGTCCCAATGGAAGGTCCAGGTTCTTGCCTCCGCTCCCTTTAGCTTTTTGTTTGCCCTTACGATCCTCCTTAGGCAATACGAAGTCGCCTCCTGCACCATGACTCGTTTGGTTGGAGACCGTGATTTCTCTTCGATCTCCTTCCGGAGTATAAGGAACGGCCGACTCTAAGTAGGAGGGAGCTTTCATTACAGAGGTAAGAAGTCAACTTCCACTTGATATGCTTTGGGCCATAACTTCTTCATATGGGGGAGTTGTCATAGACATAGTTCAGGTCCGAAGCCAGGGTGGTCTTTTCGCCGGGAATACGCTGTAAACCTCTGTGAAGTGGAAACAGGTGAGAGGAGTAGTTCATCGTCGGTCTCGGCTTTGTATTCTGTCTGATATTTGAGGAAATTTCGTGAGCAAGGTCCATTCTCTCGCTCATGCCGACCCATGCCACGTGTAACTCGCTGAGGTCATGCGCACTTCTCAAGACTCGAGAGATGACGGAGTGGGGGTCAATGATGAAGCAAGTTGAGCGCCCTTTGATCAGTCCTGTGGCTCGGGTGAGCAAAACTTGCATCTCCTTGATCGTACGGTCGTCCTCAGTAAAAATCCTGTCTCCAGCCCGAATCGAGCGACTGGCTGAGCGAATAAACTAATTCCTCGATCTACCACCTCGGATATGTCCAAAGCCTTCTTACTAGCCAATGAATTGACTCTCCTGAACAACGAGTACTCTTCGTCTGAGTGATTATTGTAAACCCGCACCAAGTCTCCCATGGGGGAAAGAGCGAATCCCTGCTCCATCCCTTCCTGAGTTTCTCTTAGCCTGGGAATTCCGCCCTTGTCAGGTAGAGGAGGCAACTGATCCACCGGGGAACGGCTGGCAGACGTAGTAGTTATCGTGGCCATAGGTGAAGGAGGTTGAGAACTAGTCAATTTAAGGTCTGAAAGTGTAGGCCCCCTTAACGGAGGGTCAACCTCAAATGTGGAGGAAGTTCGAAAGGTGAGTTCGCGCGGGGAGGTTGCGTGCGCTGTCTCAAGGGTAGTGACTGGTTTTAGAGGCTTCCTCGATGAGTTGCACGAGTCTTACTGCTTGATGGTGCACCCGTAGTCGTAGGAGAAGAACGAAATGATTTCTTCAATCCCAGCCGTGTGCGAGTAGCTACTGCCGAGCTGGGAGCTGACTTAACAGGTTCAGGGACTTTAGTGGTTACGTCCTCCTTTTTAGGGGATATCGAGCGAGAAATCGATTTGGTCCTTCTCGTTTCCTGATCCAAGTTGTCAAGATCGCGCGTAATTGCTCGCGCAGCCGAAGATTTTGTCGGTGCCAGCAATCGGGACCGCGCCGAATCCACGTGTGTAACTGGGTTGGAAAATGGATGCTGCCCTCTCGCTCGATAGGGCAGTAAATGGTAATCGCGATGTGAACCGGCCAGGTTGTGGACTGAGCTCCCAGTTTGTCCACTCTGTAAGACTTGGCGTAGTCTTAGAAGGTTCTAGTCCAACGTAGTCCCTAGCGAGCTCAACAAGGATTATATTGTGGTGAAGACTCTTAGAAAATAACGGTCCTTCTCTAAAGTTCACGATCTGAAGCCGAATATTCGTGCTTCAATTGATCGCGAACAATCCTCTCCAATATTCGAGATGAGGAGAGAAAGGCGTTATCTCTCAGAGATAAGGTCGTTAGTCTCGTTCAAGAAACGTTAAAACCGTAAACGTAGCGTAATGTCTTGACAATTTGGTCACCCGTGCCTTCTTCAGAGTCTCGGAGTTACTCAACGAGAGAGGAAGGCTATGTAGGTGAGAGTTAGGGTTAAGTGTAGATAAGATTGTCCCGTGTATCTACGACAAGCCTTTATCTACTACAAGTAACAAGTGCAAATACAAGTACAAAGAGACTATCAATTGTAAGTCGAAAAAAGAAAAAGAAAATATGAGTACAGAGTACGGGATTCCTTACACCTGGTTCTTCGACTCTGCCGCCATGAGTTGGGTGAGAAAGTTGCTCAATTTATGCTAATAAATACTTCATATTTGTGAAAAACTTGTTCTGGAATGCATACCAGCATCCGAATTGTTTTTGTGATTTGTAATAACGCGGCCAGCGATCAACGCATCAACCTTTTCGACAGACTACAACATGCGAGGTACGAGCACCATATTGTTGTAGCGTCTGTTTATAAGAGACTAAGATTCAACACAGTTTTTCTACCATTCCAAGTGTGCTTAGGCTGACCATTTCGCAGGTTCTCGTAGTCCCTCGCAGCATAATCTTACTGTGCCGTAGTAGCGTTCAACCTGCGGCAACGTAATGTCCCAATAATTTGCCCACGTAGATAGGGCATTTTTGTCCCTCCAAGCCAGCAATGTTTCGATCTAGGGCTCATCCTTCAATTCCCCGTATAGGGATCGTTCTGGGTTTCCCTTGCATCCAAGGCTTCTAGGGTCGATTGCTGTTGCTCTCGCTTGGCATATCCGCGGGTTTCTGGAGCTTTTGATTGGCAACCATCGACATCAATTCCTTTTGGGACCTGGTCACATATATATTGCTTCTGTGGGTGTGATTTTATTCGGACATACCTCATCATGTGTTGCCCTCCATTCTCGTATCGACCTGTTTCTGTCTTTATTCTGTACCATAATTTGATTCCAAACATTTTTTTACCGTTCCATCACTCTAACGATCTAAGGAGCTTCCGGAGCGAAGCAGAGGACCGTCTTGTTACCAAATTATTACGTCGGTGGATACAAAAGGTCGCGCGGCTGCTGTCTTTTTTTCCCATCGCCAGTCAAAGAAGTCGAGGATCACGGGGCCGACCTGCCTATCCGCGATCCGCCGACCCTGGGGAAAAATGCAACATATGTTTCGTGCGGTACGTTCACAATTTTTTTGAAGAGCCAGGTTCAGGCGATATGGACCGTTGGTGAATAGGACAACGTCTCGTGTCGTCCCGTGCGTACCACCACCAAACGCCTCGAAAGCGTGCCGTAATACAGCGGTACCAACGATCACGGAAGCCATGCTCGGCCATCACGAAGAGGTAATTAGCCGAGATTTTGCTTCGGAGACATAAATACGGACCAACATTTCACACCATACGCCTTCCTACCTTCCCTCGTCGATGTTCCCCCATGGACGCCAATGACGCCAATGAGCTGCAGAGCATAATCACTGCGCTTCAGAACTTGGCCACCACCCGCTATGTTAGCGGTGAGCTGGCTACTTCAAGTTGAAATACATTCTGAAGACTGAATCACATTCTGACTGTTTCTAGCGGCCGGATTGGTGGTTGGTGGTATTTTGGGTTTTCATTCTCGATGCTGATTTGCATTCAGCTACTTTTGTATGACCATTTGCTCACACTGCCGGACGAGGTGGAGCACGTATGGAGTGCGCCGAATACCCTCGGGAAAGTCCTCTTCTTGATTCTACGGTACATGGTCCCCATTTTCATGCTAGCCGAGAACATCAGTGCATACATTGGCTTCTCTCAAAATAATCTTGCTGATACTTTCCCAACTTTAAAGCGCGGAGCGGGTTGCCGATAATTGTAATGTCTGATGTTGTACGTTCCTCTCCTGGCCCTAATTTATCCACCGCTGACTCGAACTAGGAGCAAGTCTTGCCAGTCTTTCCTGAAGTCGCCCCTCTCATCGTATCCTTCGCAGATGCAAGGGTTTGACTGCATTTGCGGTGCGTGCAGGGTGCTCTTGCCTGGTTCCTGTGTAGTTGATATCCCGTCATAGACGTACGCTGGTTGGCTTTCAATAGCCATATCCAACTTTCTCGTTCTCCTACGTATCTGGACAACGCTTCCTCGTGGACACCGCCTCATTGCCTGGTCTCTCGCTTTTTTCACCTTTATGCAGCTCGCGAGCTTTGCGGTCACGACGTGGGTGGTCTCAAACATGATCCGTGTGTATTCCATCTCTCGTCTCTCGTCTCTATTTTCGTCAACGTTCTTCCTCTCAGCTGTCCTCGTCTTCGAGCCGACTGTTGGCGTCTGCACATTCACTACCAAGCCCAGCGTGTTTGGGCTGTGGGTTATTGGGGTATATAATTTTCTGTTCAATGCCCCCTCTCTAACTGATCCTCACGACATTTAGCTCACATTTGAGGTCGTCGTTTTCGTGACCGTAATTTGGAATGCACTCGACCGACCGCGCGCGCTCACCACCGCCTCAAACGAACAAATGAGGCAGCTGTTATTCCGAGATGGAGTGGTTTATTTTTTGGTCTGTATACCGCTCCCTTTCACCCATCTTCCCGGCTGACCCGAAATCCAGATTCTATTCGGTTCGCGGACTCGACGAATATTCCTTGCCGTGAATTGCTCACATGCAGGCCAGTGCTACGCGTCGCAAATACGATTATCGCCGTCGTTGCCCCAATTTCCCAGGTTTTCGTCATCGTATTGTGCGTTTTTTTCCCAGTGAAGGTATGGGCTGTATTCATCGTGAAGCAGTTTCATTTGGTCGACCACGACGCTCACGACCAGCCGGCTCATCATCAATTCGCGGCGCCACGCCGCGAAGGCACGGAGAACGCAGGAAGAGGAATTCCAAGTTGTCGAAGATTCAGAATTTGCGCCCGAGGACACCGGTCATATGCGACTGACGCGAAGCGGGGCCTTTGCTAGTGTAGGCTGAGCAAGTCGCAGATCCTGGTGTGTATGAATTAATGATGTTCGACAAATCTGGTGTCTTGTCTATGTATACATGTCGTTGTTCTAGGATGGCAATTAGGCATAGAAACGGAAGTAGATTGCCGTAGTGCGCGTGTAAACCTCAATCGACGCAGGCATTCCAAATGGAAGGCGGGTCACTGAGCGCTCGGAACTTGTACTATGTCCGGCCGCATGCTCTCGCAAAGCTGGGGGGGAAAAAATAGTTGATTTCCTGCTTACGAGCTTCTTCTCTGGCTCTGACGAAAGTGCTGGGTAAGGAGATGTTAATGAATGTAGGCCGGGCAGAGGCCGACTGAGCCGGAACTCTGTACTATCCATTGGAACATACGTAAACCGCCGTTCATCTGCGCCAGCTGCCCGTAAATTGACATCATCATCCATGTTTCAAGACGTCCTAGCTGCATAATATCAATGAAAGGATGTTCGCAAGCATTACATCCCAGTTCTCTGTATTCTGCGATGCTGTCCCTGTTGAACAGTGTCAACTCCCGCTTTCAATTCGGCTTTTGAAGGCATTGGTGTCCGAGGTTCCTACGCCAGAAGCGCACCTGCCACTGTTGCATAGATAGTGGGTACCACATAGTGAACAATCTTTTGCATCTCTGGAGTGGAAGAGCATAATTCAGTGATTCCAGCTCTGCGGAGCTAAGGCTAGGCATCCAGACTTAATACGTACACTGATCTGAGTTTAGGTAGCTAGGCACAGTCCGCATGAGCTAGAATTAAATAACTGATGTAGCCCACTGCCCGGCAAAGCCCGCTGTCTATATTTGGCCTATGGGCTCGAAACATTGCATATTGCATAAAAAAGATGCAGTACATATCCACTACTATTACAAGGAAATCCGATGATACTTTACATAGATAACTGACTAATCTGCATCAGACAAGTAAAAAATTCAGCAGAGCCACTCAAGCGGAGAAAGATAAGCGGTCAGGGTTGTGCAAGTGAATAGGCGGACTGACACTAATAATAAAAGGTCTATGAAAAGATGATGAGTTGAGAGAAAACCAGCCAAAAAATAACAACACACACAACAGAGGGTATGAGCAGCGCACCCGATGTCCGAGTGTGTCGTCTTCGTGGCAGTGGGAAACGGGGGGACGGTGGTAGAGGATCACATCAGGCTGATAAAGCTTCAGGCCAGGTAGAAAATTTCAGTTATGAAAAGACCAATGAATAAGACGGAACGAACAGCAGATGAGTTAATGAGGATCGCGAGAGCGAGAGCTAGAGTCGAATGGGAGAAGAAAAAAAGTGTCGAATAGATCTCCGCAATGTTGGGAGTGGCTGTTAATGAACTCCTCTGGTTTGAGCTCAGCGGCCAGAATACAGGTTCGTCGAGTATGTGCTTGCAGCGGGAAAGAGAGGGAGCGGCCTTAGGTTGTGATGAATTTATAGTCGGCACCGAGTGGGAGGCTGAGCGTGTGGACCCATGATTGTGGAGATCGTGGTAGGGATGGTTCAATCGAAGCTCAGGTTCTTTAAGAACGTGCGGCTGAAGCATCCTCTGCAGATGGATGATATTAGCCGACATATGAAAAATAAATAAAAATGGCAAGTTGCGCAACACACAAAAGCACGGGTGAACCAAGCCACTGGAAGTTATGCTCTCCGAGAACATTGGCGGACGCAGGGCACGAGACGAGCAGAGGTGATCACTTCGAGTAATGCTCTCGGCGTGATTCTGTAACAGTAAAGAAACAACACAGAAAGAGGTGTCACAGGTGGCAGACAGATCATGGCCAGACCTCGTGGATTCTTAGGCATGCCGATGATAGGGAAAGGTGTGGAAGATCGTGGCTATACGAGGTTTCAGTCCAGGCAGAAAAATACAGGATTGAAGACACCAGTGGGAACTAACAGAGGTTCTGGGAATCCAGGAGTGTGCGTGGAAGAGCAGCAGTTCGCGCGAGCGGCGCCACTGCCAGTGTGGAGTCAGACTTCAGTCATTATCGGACTCTCTTGATATCATGGGCAGTGTTCTTGCTGAAGTCCACCTCGATGGCTGTTGACAAGGAGCCATAGGACGGGATAACAGTTGTTAGGAGAAGAGGTCGGGATCTAGGGACCGAGCATAGGAGTCAGAGACGACAGTACAAGGAACCCCAGAGAATGCAACAGAAGATTACAAGCAAGCCTTCAATGTGGATAGAAATGGCGGGGTGTTGATTTATGGCTCTTTCAACAACGAAAGTGAAACAAAGGAATACTACGACAGAAAGGGTTAACAGAAAGGTTGGGTGCCAAGCAACGATTCAAGGAGCAAAGGCCATGTGGCAAAACGACGTCATTTGGTGACATAATCTTGCAAACTCGTTTCGATCACTTTTTTGAAAGCACTGCAAAAACCCACTACTAAAGATAGCGGGAATTTTAGGCGGCTAGGCAGACTGTCTAACTGGCGATGCTCAGGTTAACACAGTCGTCATGAGCTAGGCAGACTAAGTTTAGGGGGCAGCGGAATGCGGTGTATTCGACCCGTGCGATTGATTCGACAGAGTATAACTCTCCCCATTGACCGTGATGCTTTTCAACGATTCCGTCTCCTGAACACCGTTCACGAAATGTGTGAGAGCAGTGGCGGGAAACATTCCGTGGGTGGTCGCGAACGAGACATGCTCAACGCGGGGGAACAACGCAATCATCTGCGCGATGACACTGCGCATGTCGTCGGCGGGGTAGTACTCCCCCTTCAGGTGGATGCTCTCCACGCCCTTGAAGTATGCGAGTTGGGCGGCGGTCATCTCGCGCACCACGACGGCGGCGGTGGCAGCGATGCTTGCCGAGTCTATGCATAGAGAGAGGCGGAGAGAGACGGCGCGTGCAGAAAGTCGGCGGGCGATGGAGGCCATGGGACGGATGAGGCCGTTGATGTCTGCCCGATGTAAAGGCTTCCAGACCACGCATATGGAACGGATGGCGGGCAAGCAATGTGCGCAGGAAAGAAGGTGCTCGACAACGGTGGTCGGAGCGCGGAGATGGACGAGATGTTGAGACGGGGAATGGGTCCCTTGGCCTTGTGGGTGCCGAGTCCCCAGGAGGGTGTCGGTGGGTGAAGTCGAGATCCGTGAGCCGGGGAAGACGCGCGAGGAAAGTAAAGGCGTCCACTTCGCTCCGGGTGTCAACATCGGTGAGGGCTAGTTTACTAAGACCCGGAGCTGCATCGGCCATGAGGGGTAGGACAGTATTCCACCAGCGTGGTTCGACTGCGTAGGAGGACATGCAGAGAGTGAGCGATGTAATAGGAGAGTGGCGCAAGGCTGCGAGCGTCCAATTGAGCCCGGGTGGTACGAGGAGAGTAACAGAATATACGTGGAGGGCGGTAAGTTGAGAAGGTCCGCCGGAAATCAGTGATTGTGATATCCCAATGACATCTGAACCCTGCCTCGGTCTCCGTCTGAATCCCAGCGTCATTGGATGGCTGACAAACAGTCGTCCAACCGCCCGAGGTATATACTTCTGGAAAGATCGGAGAGGATAGACTTCATACGCTTCGGTCAACTGGCTGCCATTTATAACAGTAAGAAAGCTGCACCCCCTGTCGATGACGCAGCTGAGCAGGTCACAATAATGCGATGCCCATGCATCCAGAACTTCATCGGTTCCAACAGATAGGCACCGGCCGCCTTCGCGTGGATCAAGCGTCAGTGTTACCGCCTTAACAGACGACAGGCGGGAGATGAAGGTTTGCAGACCTTCATCTGTGCGAGGAATGGCACAATGGTAGTGCAACTCGGATGCGGAAAGATGCATAGGACGTGCTCCAGCGATGAAATGAATAGGCATATTTGTAGCGCCGACAGAGGATCCGCTCTGGACTCGATTTTGGTTCATCCGAATTGTGATGGATTTTGTCCCCAAGTCTATGCCGTTGCGCGTGAAGTAGATGGGCAACGCAATGAGGTGTAACCGTCGACAGAGCAAGGCTAGAAAATAGAGGGCTTCGCTTGGGAGCTTCGGATGTTCGAGGATGTTTACGAGAAGTTCGTCAGGAAGGTCGACGATGCTAGCGGGAGCCATGGTGGAGGAGAGAGAGAGGCGGTGCAAAGGCGGTGCTGCACGTCAATCTCGTGCCTCACGTGCACAATCGCGTCCCGTCAAAGGTTCCCGCATCAGCCAAACATACGGGTATTTCAACCAATCGCCACATTTGCTTTACCAATCGGAGGTTCGAAAGACCAATTACTATCAATTTTCCAACTCCTCCACGGCCCGGGCCACCTCGAAAATACCAAGTCATATTATATCACTGGAATCGACAAATTCTTGACGCAACAGTGCAGGGAGGGGCGTTATAAAGTCAATCTGAAAGATACCTCCTGGCTGGAAGCATGCAGCCACATAGTGCATTTACAGCATATTAGTCGAATGTAACCTCCCACGGAAACACGAATCCAACCCCGATCCAACTTTCTAGTATCCCCAGTCTCCAACGGTTTATCACACAATTGCCCAGAGGCTGCATGAAGTCTATTGATGCTTATGCAACTCAGTCGCTTTCCAATTGACGGGCAACATTATATACCCACATCGCTCGTTGCTCACACCGTCGTTGCAGAGGTAACAGGTGCAGGAGTTCGCATTAGCGGGGCAGGTCTCGGGTTAGAGAGCTCTGAGGACGCCGGGGTCAGGTGGATGTCCGCTGGAAGAGCAGAGGCAAGGGGTACGACGAGTAGCGCATGGTTTCATATGAGAATTGAAACTTGAGGAACACGAGGGTCGATTGACGGCATTTCCAACGGTTCAAATCTAGAGTCTACTTTGTATACCGTGCTCTACATTCAGGCCGCTTGACCAGTCCTTTAGGTTGGCCTACCGAGTGTTAGCAACGAACTCAAAACCAGAGCTGAAAACCGGCCTCCGTTATACGGTCACAAACCGAGCCCGATGCCTTCTCCGGTGGTCCAACATCCCTTGATTAAAATTGGGTTGAAATTGCGCTGTGTTCTATCGCTTGTAGGTCACTGATCACTGAATTTATCCGGCTGATGAACTCTACCACCGTATTTTTCCTCTCTCCGTTCCCATTACACACCGGGCTTCCAATTTTCCGTGGTCTAGAGCAAGTACTGCGGAAGAATTACATTTCCCGCGTGCAGTGCGGGGAAAGATGAATATTCAACTCAAAACTAATAATACAGTCACCGCGGAACCCAGACGGATGTGTCGTACCGCCGACCGACGTTATAATAGTGCGTGGTGATAAGCAACTGGTACCTACACCGATGCTCGGAGACGTGTCGTGCGGTCTGCCGGAGACCAGAAAATATTCAGGCAGAGGTCTATCTTTGTTGCGCGCAGAGTTCAACAGCTGGCGTCGTTGTCGTTCTATTTTTCGATGGGCGGTGATTCGAAATGGTGGCGGGAGGGATGTGATGTTCTTTCTTTTTGACCTCCGTTCTGTTCCAGGTCTTTGTGGGGTCCGCAGCCCATAGTAAAATTGCTGTGCTCGGAATCGACGCGGAGGCCCGGGATTGCAGTGCGTACTGTCAACATCGGACACTGCGGTGGCGAGACTTCACCACGACACTCCGATCATGTCGTGATATTTGGGCATCTGTTAACGTGGTCAGGTTACCTGGACACTGGGGTCTGGTCCGCTAAGGTGGTCGTAAATGCACCAAGAGTGCCCTGTAGACGGGCAACGGGAAATGAAAACGACTTCGTAGCGCCAAGGCGGGAACGCGTGTTTCCGTGCAAAATCGGCACCGGCGAGCACATCCATCACCTACTTTGAGGCAGTAAAGATTTGTGGAACTACAGGGTCAAAGATTTATGGTTAGATTCATTGTTAGGAATGATGCGTGGTTGCTGCTGATAATAACACTGGAGATCAGGGGTGCTAGGCCGGGGTTGGAGGTGGTGCGTTGAGTCGGAGGGAGCGCGGCAGATCAGACGCCAGATTCTGGGAAATAGCGGGGATCATCTACTGAGGCCGTGCAGAGCGCCAGTGACGCCGTTGTAAACAGTCAAATAAATCGAACAAAAAACAGAATAAATAGAGGCTCTGAGGGTCTCACCAAAACATCCACCATGTATCTGCCGCCCATAATCGATACCATCAGCCTCGCCCTCTTTGGGTGACTGCCACTCCCACTACAGAGGCCCCATATCTGCACGCCCCGGACCCTTCACCTTATCCTGCGGTGCGCGATGACCTCCGATGCCCCAGAGGATATTCACCCAGCTTCCTGCATAACACTTATACGTATTATGGCCGTTAACGACTTCACGAACATCACAGGATCCTTCTTTCACATCGAGTGGTATGTGCGTATATTTTCAGCCAAAAGTACTCTCGTCCGCTCTCTGACCCGACTCTGTAGGGCAACATCACTGTCACTAAAACAGCTGGCACAGACAACGTCCCCGGCGCGACGCGCGCCGGAACTTTCGGCGGCAGCCCGTTCAACGAGACGTTGACAATGTACTTAGGGCGCCCGGACGCGATGTCGTACACGATCCACGGAAATTTGCCCTTGACCATCGCGCAGCCCAAGCGGCGACCGCTTCATGTTGTCAGCTACGCAGAGACGAAGCGCTTCGAGAGCATCTGCAGCGGGGAAGCCACGTACATCGATCTCATCACGTACCTATGCTCCGATGATCAGACGGCGGCGTATGGCCTCTTTTACAATGTTCATATGACCACATTGCAAAATCTGGCTTCAACCATTGGGACGACGGTTCTTGCCGGGGATTGTCCTGGTATGTAACGGCATCCTGTTAGGTCAAATATTTGACAGTTGCAGTAGCTGAAGGATCTCGTCACAATCAACACTAATACAATATTAATAGCCAATTTTCTAGCCATGTGATGAAGAAATGGAGCTTGGTCTTTAACAGATCTAGAGTTTTATTTAAATTGATTATGGTCAGGGTTCGACCGTTATTTATCCAGAATATGTACCGTGAATTAATTTAAAGCACGTCTTCGTCTCATCGTACCAAGGATCCAAAGGCATAGCGTCAGATCAGTTCGAAAAGCTCGAATCCTTCCACGGTCAAATACATGTTTTTTGAGCTTGTTGTCTGAGACTCACTGGGTTCAAGGGGTTCCTGGACTCAGTTTGTCAAAGTATGTGTAGGTCTGGCAAGGTAAGCGTGGGCAGCTACACAGGCTTTGTGTAGCTGAGTATGGGGTGTGTCTAGGAGCCTGTGTAGCCGCCTACACTCAGCTTGCCAGACCTACGTACACCTTGGCAAACTGAGTGTAGGTCCGTGTATGTCTCGGTCTAGGACCTCTTTGAACGCAGTGACTGACAGTTCGATTGGAGTCTGCAGTCGGGTGCTAAAGAACTGACAATGGCACTCCAAATACCCCGAAACACGGGCTTTTTTGGGGAGCGGGAGCGTTTACAAACTAAAATCACTGCGTTCCGACCCGTCCTAGACTCAGCTTAGACTAGGTGCTGTAGGTTATGCTAGATGGAGTTAGGTTGGTGTAGATCACTAGTACACAGCCCCCCCATCTAGGCGACTACACGTAATGTTCGTTTGGCTTCTGAATTACCCAGTAAGGGCCCTAAACTCAGGTAAGTGTAGATGAGGGTAGCTTGTGGAAGGCGAGGCTGGCTCCCTAAACTCAGCTGCACAGACCTAGACTTCCCTTTTGAATGTTTTTTTGTCTTGCACAGTGCTTGCAGTTCCATCTGTTAGAGGCCATCAAGTTTTAAGCTCAAGTTTCTTTGTACACTGTGATCCTCAAATTCAGCTGCGCAGGGACTAGTTGTAGTGCGATTTTTGGACAGTTGCACGGAAGAACTCACGGAGCAACAGTTCCATTAGCTAATATTTTGAGTATCTGCATGCCTTCCCCCCGTTGTAGGTGGCTACAAGCACCTGTGACGATCCTCCCAGACCTAGACCGACCTACACTAACCTAGCCAGAGCTAGGCAGATCTCCACAGACTATGCTGTAGGCACCTAGCCTCAATCATCAGTGTAGCTACTTCTGGGTCCCTACACTCAGGCTGAGTCTAGAAAGGGTCGGAATGCAGTGAATGAGTCCGTGTAGAGATCGTTGCATATAGGATGAACCTCTCACCGTCCAACCCGCCCTTATGTCAGCACAGGGCCTCACTGCAGGGTTACTGCGACGTGGCGGCTGGGCGATACAAGAAGATAGGTAAAACGCGGTAGATTGAGCTCTGGAATAGACTAGAATAGCCTAACTACCTGTCCTAGGTTATATACTGCAAGGTGTAGTAATGACTACGGTCACCAAGATCTGTTGGAAATAACGGTCGCATCGTTGAAATATGATCGGTTGAAATTGATCAGGTTGAAAACGATCGAGGAAGATCAAGTTGAAATAACCCGATCAGGGACGAGGCGATCGAGGGGGAGCATGATGTCAGAGGAGGAATGACGGAATGAAGGAAGGAGTACGATAGGTGCATCCGGGTATAACCCGGGAGTGTCTGCGTAAGTCGCCGGGTTATTGGAATGAATTGGGATGTGTAAAAGAGCAAATCATGACACGTTAACCCCAACCACAAAGATGGGATCCGTCGAGAATTATCATAGAGAGAGTGCAAGGGTGCTGGAACGTAGTCAATTGGTAGGCGCCTTTGGCGTTTTCTGTGGAATCGAACCGGCGTCCCGTCACCATTCTATGACTTGGTTTGTGTAGGAGTTGAGGATGCGATCCCACAGCCATCGAGCCGTTTCTCTGCTGCTTCTGTTCTGTTCTTCAATTACGAGATTCGGCTGGGGCAAATTTGCCACCTGTGAGCTGAAGTGTAGCAGAGCGTTGGGCCTTAGGCTTACGAACCGGAGTAAAGAACATCCAGTGATAATTGACTGGAACACAGGAGTGAAATGAATGCCAAAAACGATTAGCCCTCCCAAATTGCTCGATCGCGAGTCGAACAGGTGTCCTGCATATATTTGTGTCGAGATACTGGTTATCTAACACCAGTGCGGTCCCACCGCCATCGAGCCGTTTCTCAGTCGACTTAAATCTGAACGAATGGGGGCAACTGGAAGGACCCCGGGCCACACTTACTTGCAGTGACCCGGGGCACTGTTCAGACCCACTGGACGAGAAGCATCACTAGTGGGCCGCCTCGGAAGGGTCAAAGAAATTGCTGGAAACGTTCCACTCCACCAAAATAGAATAAAAAGATAGAGAGGGGCTCCTAGAGCGGATCACTCGGCCCAGATAAACGCCGGTCAAGCACCGGAGCCAAACATGCAGCCAAACAGACATGTTTTTCACCTCATCGACCTCCCGTCCGCCACGCTCAAGGAAATGCATCGCTGCCATAATTCCACCCTGCACGTCTGTCGAACGACGAAGAACTATGTGCGCCCATCAAACGTACATTGAGTCTTGGACACCTCTCTCTTATTGCCGCTCGTTGCGAGCCTCTTTCTCCCTTATCCTCATGGTAATCCAAATTGCAAAGCTATGCATTATCGTTGCCAGATCACTACGTCAATATGATGATTAGCCCATTCCTCATCCCGTTCGTCAAGACTTGGTGCACGCTAGGCTGCGCAAGAATCCAGATGGACGTGCGGGCGGACGAGTGCGAGCGGCAGCTCAAGGTCGCGGAGAAGGAGCGTGATCAGTGGGAGGCCAAGTACGAGGTGCGTTCTTCGTTTTGTGTCTTCTTACCTCCCCCTTCCCTCGTTGCCCCATCCCTCTCCCCCTTCCGGCCCTCTGGCCGCGCATCCCCTCCCCACCCCTCCCTCCCTCTGCCGCGAATCCCCAAGTCAATCTGCCCGCCCATCCCAATCTTGATCTCATCGCCGAACTCACGTATCGCACGATATTCAGGCCACAGAGGCAAAGTACCCCACAGCCAAAGCAGAGCTCGACGAGCTCGTCTCCCAGATGGAGGGGCTCTAGGCACCGCGCTTTGGATCTCACCCGATACCCGCGGATGCTACCGACTGGCGAATGTCTGGCTGCGTATACTGTACGCTTCCCGTTTGTTCATTTTTCTTTTCAACTTTGTTCATTGGCCATGATTGTGAAGCTCGGTGCAAGCTCTGTCCGCTCACTTTCTTAAATCTTGGTGGTTGCTCCGCACTCACGCACGCCTTCTTGGTGCCTAAACGTTCTCGAGTTCTTGCCCGAACGTCGTCTTTCTTTCGGCCGACCACGCTACCTCATGCTCGAGTGTGCACCGCTCATGACTATGAATGAGCGTTGTCATTCTCATTCTGAATCTGAATCCGAATCGGACTCCAGGACTCAGCTCAGTACTCATCATATGTGCGCTCTCTTTTCTTTCTTATTTCCTGGATTTTGGCGGCCGTCCAGCGCGCTGTTGGATGGACTCGGGATGGACGTTCTCGAGTTCGGGGATGGACGTCCTCTTGCCCGAAGGTTCTCTTTCTTTCGGCCGACCACGCTGCCCCATTCTCGACTGTGGACCGCTCGTGACTATGCCTGTTATCATCGAACCCGCTGCGCTAATCCAGAATCTGGATCCAGAGCGCCCATGTGCATGAATGTCTGAATCTGACTCCGGAACAGTACAGCGCTCGTCTCTCTCCTTGTCTTTGTCAATTCCGGGCGGCACCAACTTGTGCGGAATCCCTATCACACTGGTCTTGTATGCACGACCCCCTGGAATAGTGTGTGCTCCGTTGGAATCCTGTAGCTACATGTAAGGATAACCATCCGTACATTACTACTTGTTTGTCTTCGGTAAACTCGTTGTTCAGACATCTGGACCATGGGAGTATAATAAATTCCCCCACACCCCACTGGCACTGTGCATCGTATCTGCGCATCTAATAACATGTAGTTGGATATTTATGCATCACCTCAGCTGCGTTGTCGTTTCGCGCTGCGGTATATATAATTATCCTCACGCAGTTGTATGATACATGTGTGTGCCATGCTGTTCTTTTGCTCCGTGCTGTTCTTTCGTTGCGCTCCGTGCTTTCTGCCTCTCTCACTAACGAGCGGCGATACCCCGGTGTATTTCCCGCCGTCATTGGTCATGGAGGTGAACTGAGGTGAGGTGAGGCGGGGGAATCCAAAGAGTGAAAAAAAGAAAAGAAATATTGGGGGGAAAGTAAAGAAAGGAAACAAAAATTCCAAATATCCCGCGCACATGGCGCGATCCCGAGTCGAACGGGTGTCCCTCTGGATATCAAGGGGAATCGGGAATTAGGTGAGGATGCGGTCCCACCGCTAACGAGCCGTTCTTAAGTAGAATAGAACATTGAATTAAATGCAGCGAAATTGATTACCTCAAGTGGGATAGAGTGATCCAAGAAAACATTGCCGTGTCAAATACCCTGGACCTAGATCAGCATTTCTGACTCATTCCATGAGTATAGGCGAAAAAGAAAGATAGGTCAAGGGACTCAGCCGTGGCTCGATCCCGAGTCGAACGGGTATTCCTACGGGGATTCAAGAAAGAAGTGGGAGTGCGGTCCCGCCGCTAACGAGCCGTTCTTAAGTAGAATATAACATTAAATTAGGTGCAGCGAACTTGATTACCTCAAGCAGGATAGAGTAATGGGCAAGGATATTTTGACGCAGCACTGATGTTTGACGCATGCAGCGTCAGTCTGGGTCAGTTGAATTTTGCGTCAATGGTTGAACTTATCTTTTCCGCCATCTTTGAAGTCTGATATCCCGTGGGCATCTGGTTGGGTCCTTAGTACATCGTCTACAGCAGTAAAATATACAGATAGTCACCGTTGAGGTCCTTTAAAATCGTCGACTAGATTCCGTGCAACGTCAGTTAGCGTCAGTCATGCGCCAGTGTGACTGCGTCGCAAGCGCCGCAACTGACGTATGCGTCAAATTTCAGCGCCAGTTCTGCGCCAGTCTGCGTCAATTCGGCCACTTGCAACGTCAGTTTGACTTCTGGTTTGCGTCAGTCAGCGCCGGTACTGCGCCGTGACACACCGTCAATGTGACCAACCCGTGTCAATTCAGCACCACTCCCAACTCCGTCCGCGCCGTTAATGCGTTACTCTACGCCGATGTTGCATTTCTCAACATCACTCTGCTGGCCCTCTGGTGCACCGCATTACGTCCCTCCAGAGTTTCCCCCCCCTCTGTGACTGATTCTCACCACTCTGGCCGCCGGTCTTTCACAGTCTCCAATCCTCTTCCCAATACACTCCAAGGTTATATGCAGCCCTACGATATCCTGTTGCGCTGGTACCCGAGCACCCCAAGCAAGAATACACATTCAAATTATGTTGAAACCGCGCCGTATGATCAATCGGACCTTGGACTGTCGCGACTGAGGATTCTATCCTCAAATGTTTGTTTCCGAGATTTCAAGATCGTACTTGTAAACAGTTTTTGGAACACTGTAATGCAGCAATGCTATACAATGGCGACAAAGAATAAATCCCATTAACAGTATGTTGAAGCAAATTGCGCCGCTGATAGGGTGTGCTCCCGGGCACGCGTAAAAACCACAGTTTTTATTCATTTTTGAACTATCTTACGGGACTATGTGAGGCTTGGGAACAGAGCGTACACTCACCTCGGAGTGGTAGGCTACGCTGTTGACAGTCGAAATTCAGCGGGCCACTCGGAATAATGGCTTAACAATGACTCTAACCAAGTCAAAGTTCTGCTAATTAAACCACAACTGTTGAGCTCCGGGAAGTAGCTAAACACTACTTCTTTGAGTACTAGAAACGAACAAGAGGAATTATTGAAGTCTTAGAGTTGGCCGCTGACGCGGAGAACCATACAGAACTATGGAACACAACCAATACTGATAAGTATGAGTCAGCGGGCAACTCTTGCATCCTAACGAATGCATTAGTTCAACCGCGGGAGACGACTACTAACTAAAGATGTGATATGACAGAACATGTCAGAGTCAGCGGGCGATCCTCTTAAAGGGTATATTGACCGATGAGGATCGCCGGGCGACGTCTGACACATTGATTGATATAATGATTGCTTCGGGGATTCTTTCCCCGGCGACTACTTGATATGAACACTACCTTTTGGAGTGGCCCGCTGACTGCGGTACCACTCCGGGCGACTTGGAATGAGATGAAGTGACTCTTTAAAAAGGACTTAACAGTCGCCCGCTGAACCAGACAGAGTCAGCGGGAGAGTTTCTGGTTAAATCACGAGATGATACAAAAGTGTTACAGTTGCCTAGACAATGAGCACGCCATAGCACACCATGAAGGTGTGGCCGGGAGAACCATGTGGTGTATCTCCGGGAGAAGGACTTTATACCCACGGAAGTGAATACCTCATTTTCTATTGGTTCATAACCTCCCGGGGACCACGTTGGTCTCTGTTCCGAAAGTTTCGTTTTATCTCCTTTCATGCTCCCCAGTTTGTATAAAAAGCCTAGTAAAATACTTGTAACAGTAGTAGACTATCCCCCGGGAAAAGGGCAATATAGTGGACTCAGAGAATTGAACAGACAGAAATCAGTCAGATATCAGAAAGATTCGATATAGTTGGAGAAGCCTACGTGAGCTTGCAGCCGTCAGTTATAAGTGCACCGTCATCGCGAGACGCATTGCCTGCTGACCGCCGGCCGTTCAACCCTACCCACCATTGAGAGCGTAGGTTCTAGAGTGGAAGACACCCCGCTGAATCGGTTTACCCGTCGACGTACCCTGCGTTGGTTGAGGTTGGCCGCTGACGCTGAACACTGCTGGTTTCTCGAAGTCAATTACTCCGGGCCACGCACTAGCCTTGTCGAAATCAGAATTGTCGTCCCCCGGTTACTCTGCTATAAGAATTAGTGTTCATCCACACTATTGAAAAGTGAACACATCTTGAAGGGTTTCTTAATCCTACTTCCCCGAACACACACACACGAGTATTGAGATTTGGAGTTTGTGATTGATATTAGATTTTGGATTTGTTGGGTTATAGTGATTCGTTCGCTCCCGCTCACTTATTTGGATCTTTTGATTTCACGGCTGCACCCCAGTGCACCGTTTCACCGCTGTCGATCGGACTTTGACGTTGCGAGGCTGGTTGAATTTTCCTCAAATCTTGCTTTTCGAGATTTACGAGTCTAAAACCACCCGAATACATTTCTCGTGTGCCCTCAACTTAGCCAGTCTGCTGTCCATCCCTCATAACTGTTTGTGCCGATCTCGTCAGTACGGGCGCCGCTCAGCGTCAATGCACAGCCACTTAACGTCCGTTGTATATTGACGTTGACTGATGCATCCACAGATGGATTTTGAGATTAATGCACTGAACGACTCTGGTAGATCTCCAGTGATGCCTGGTGACCACCATGACTTGCCAATTCCCCCCTGAGCCAAGTTATTCATGAAATAGTCTTTTACCGCCAGAATTAGTATCTGGCCTCAGAATCCCAGGCTCCTGCGTCACCCTCCCCCTCTAGCTTAATAGCTTCTGACTGCGCACAAACCATATAGAAATGGGGTTGAAATGGGAGGTCACAACAAATTTTGGTGTTTTCGGGGTGCGTGTAAACATGTTTTGCTACCCTAACACTATAAGTACATGTACGTGGATTTGAGGCGGTATTTACCTCCGAGGCCGTTACATCCAACACGATTTATGTAACTATCAAGCAGCGTCAGTTAAAATTTCCAGGTAAAATAACACGCAGACGCACGGAACTAAAAAGTCAGCATCCGAACTTGAGTTCACTGTAGCCAAAGTTCAGATTTCGGGATACAACTAAATACGCGCTTCGATGGCAGAAACAGAAACCAAAAGAAATGAAATCTATGGATCGAGGTCAGAGATTGGACCGCAGGATACGCACCTCAATGGCCCGCGCAGCGGGGGAAGATTTCTAAATTTACGAGTGAAGATTGAAATTTGAATAGCCAATGAATCAAACTGGATACCTCAACCCTCGATAGCCCATTGATCTATGCAAGTCAGAAGTTGACACAGATTCTGATATGTACCAAAATTCCCCCACGCAGCGGCCTGAAAAAAAAATAGGATCCGTGGGTATCAACGCAGCAGGCAGAAAAAAATACAGGGCTATGTGTCAAGGTTAGAATTTGACCCACAATCAATTTAACTTGATACACCGCTCAGATATTGAGGATGAAAATTCCAAAATCGTAAGTTGAACCGGAATGGATGGACTTGTGCGTACAATAGGTTTCAACGGAGGACACGGCGCCGAAAACATCTCAGTGTTGGCAGGGGTGCCCTGCCATCGATACACGTGTTGAAGTTCGTGGGACGCGGATAGGCGGTGTTTGGGCTACGAGGTGTCGGCCTTCGCGGGGGAAAAATGGGTAATATGGAGATGGTGGTTGCGGGACAACTATGAATTTTAGAGTTGAAGGAAGAGCACGTTAATAAGCATGTGCTGTCTCTTGGGAAGAGGAGGAGAGGTGGATAATTTACAAAACAGAGGCTGTGCGAAGCGCCGCTGGGGGACACCAAAAATAAGCTAAAATATATTGGAGTCTGCCAGACACGCCTCCGACTCGGCAGGTCCAGCGTAAGCAGAATACAGATTAATAGCAAGGAATCGCACGCACCTCATCAGCAAGACTTCCAAAAATAAAATAATTTTGCAGGCCGCGCGCGTCGCGATACTGTGCGGGTTACCCTTGCTGGGTACCTGATTTCGTTTTTAACCCGAACTTTTATAGAGACAGAAACATCCATTTACAGCAAAAAAATTCCACGCTTCCAGTGCTGTAAGGATGAGATGCTGGTCATATCACTTGCCTTGATTAAGTGTGAGCCAGGTGGCGCCTTGTGGGCCAAATTCAGAGAAGGTTTCCTTTGAGGCTCTTTCACAAAAAATGTTCAGGTTGCCCCGAACAAGGTGCTAATGGTTGGGAAAAAGAGTGCTGGGTAACATTTCAGACCCGCCATAGGTGAGGTAGAGTAAATTAAAAGCAGGGCGCATCTGATTACACGCATGGAACGGAGTATAAACAATGGTGGAATTGGTGAGAAATGGGATTCACACCGCTCATGTTCTGCGGCATTGAGGGCCTCGAGGAGTAGTATGGGGCACCAGCACATAGTTGCAGTAAGATGGCAAAGGATTTTTGCATCTGGGTGCGGCGCTACATGCGTGCGTCAATACCGAATCCTACAAGACTTGGGCTTAGGGCCATTGCTGGCGCATAGCAGTACTCGTCAGGCCTGCGGCCCGGAGTATTTAATTTACTATACAATTTGACAAAGACTTTATGCTAGCTATGCAATAAACTGTCATTCTAGTCATAGTCCACTTCGACCTCAACTATTGACCCACTCCTCAAGGCCATAGTTCGGTCTGACAAGCTCAGATATGTTGATACTCTTGAGATGATAGAGCGACCATAAAAGCTTTTGTCGGCGAAGATGATCTGAAGGGTTGTCTCTGATATCGGCCATTCAGTCCGAATATCTTCTAGATTGTTAAGAAGCAAGTCTCCACTCATCAACATATCAGTCACCACTACTTCCCCCTGTAAACCCTGTCGCCTGATATCGAGTCTAGTTATCGAGGTGAACACGTTGATTTATCCTGTGATATCTTCCAGTAGGAAAGCATCGGCAAATTTGACGCTCAACCGGAGTGGAATTTGTAGTAGGTGGCCGCACTTGGAGATGAAATGATAGTTAAATTCTGGCAAGAGTGCATCCAGATGCATCCCGCGTAAAGCCGGTGTGTGGATTGATGCCAAAACGTCGATCTGGACGTCGAGCTGAACACGAAATCCAAATATATCAAGTGCGCGAAAAGGATTTTGGTCAGAGTGTATCCGGGGTTATCCGTGGAAGATATGCCGCCCAATCGGAGACTGATTAAAAGGGGGAATGACTGTAGCATATCCCATATCGTTCCAGGGCAGTCGCATGATGTCCACCACATGTCCGAGCAAGAGTTCGGTAACCGTCTACCGAGTGCCCAGAAATTACTGGATAGAAAAGATTGATAGAATGATAATGACTCGAGTTGTGGAAAAGAGGAGGAGAATGGAGGGCGACCGATGGCATCCGGTGCGAGCATAAGTCCGAGGGTCAGGCGCTCCATGCGACGGTAGGCCACTTGGGTTAGATATGCAAGCATGAGGTCGGATCCGAAGAGATCCGTGCACACAAGGTCGAGAATGGCAATTCTGTCTAAATATTCTTCCACCAGAGTGAAGAATGTGTGGATAAAAGCTGTAAGCATATTATGCTGCATAACATTCCTTCTGAACTACGCAGATATTACTTGTACGCCAAATAATATATTTATATATCCCACTGGGAGATAAAAAAAGTCAGACAATCGGCAACACTGAAATATATCAGACAGCACCTCGGTTTCTCCAGGAGAACACCGTCATCGCTGCAGCGATATTAGATGTGGTATCAGAAAGAATGAATTGCGCACGACTCGGAGGCTTCATGCGAGAATTGATGCGAGATCAGATCACCGAAATGGCAATAAAGATGCGAATTACGACACGAGGGTGTGTAGCGCGAGGTCGACCCCACCCCGAAAGAAACTTATACGAAATGTTCTACAATCTCGGTTTTTTGACCCGACTTTGTGGCTGGAGGCCAAGGCCAGAGAAACTACGCAAAACCACGAAAACACGAGTAGGTGGCCGCAACATTATATTCTTGGCTGCAGATTGGAATTGAGCAATACATAATGTGGATTACTAGTAGGAGTACATATTCAAGTCAACAACAGACCAGACAGCCAACTACGTGCAGAACAAGAGAACAAAAGACCGGAAAGGGAAAGGCATGACTAAAGACAAAGTACACATTGCCCGAATGGAGACTGTATAATTACCATAAACGTAAACAATTCCAACACATTACATTGACATCATCGACGATTTTCGACCTCGCTGGCTCGCAAAACGTGACTAAATAAACAAGTTTAAAAATAAATTTTTGAGACTCGTAATGACTGGTCAAATGTGACCTGTGTGACAGTATGCGTCAATCAACCGCCTATTATCACTTTACTTACATCATTTGTTTGGACAGTAAATACGCACCCACGGTGCCAGCAAATCACTATTCTACATCTTACGCTCATCTGTGCGAGCCAGTGCGGCCTAGTGGCCGAATCTCGTGTTCTTTTGTGTTTACCTTCGACCTACGTAACCTCGACCATACGCACTCGGTGTGCGTAACCCTTCGACATCGCGGATTCACGCGGAATCTGTCTCGTGCCCATTTCTACGACCTACTGCTACCCTCTCGATCCTCGTCTCGGTTATTCGACCTATACCCTCATATCTTTATCTCCTCAACAACTTTTCTATTCTAAAATCTACCGGCCACCAACCCTCTTCAAGAACCCGCCCCCCGGGCATTTTGCCCTACCACAACGGAACATACGGTTCGCCATCCATTAAGGTGTCTAGTACCGACTTGATCGTCGGCCGTGAACTCGGCTCGTGGAGCCAACACTTCTGAGCAAGATCCCAGACGAATTCTGGTATTGGCTTTTCTGAATCTCCCGGGCGCGAAGGCCGAGAGCCCGCCAGAATCGCAGAGCTCACAACGATATCATTCGGTATGTGTGCAAAAGGCGGCTTCCTTGCATATACCTACATGTGATGTCAAAATTTTCCGCGATAGCTCAGCAATAATAGGACAAAGCTGACCTCGTATATAGTACACCCTAAAGAATATATATCCCTCGTTGTAGAAGGCTTTGGCCTTTGTTCTGGGTCAAGAAGTTCTGGTGCGAGCCACCGAACAGCCCCTTGGATTGAACTGGTGGAGCTGATTGTCCAAGAGACATGCATCTCTGCCAAGACAGCAATACCGAAATCTGCTAGACAACAAACTCCGTCGTCTTTTACTAGGATGTTCGCCTTGGAGAAAGATCTAGAATAGAAGAACACCACGATTCATGGGAACTAAAGGCTTACTGTTCGAATGTCACCATGAACGACAGATGGAGTCCTTTCATGCAAATACTTCAGTCCCTCGCTAACTTCAACCAGCTTTGCGGTGGTGAGCACTAGGGATATCTCACTAGAAATAGTTAATGCTCACCGAGCGAATGAGGTCGTGTTTAGGATTTGTCTCTAAGAATCCAGAAATGTTCCCTTGGGCCAACCAGGGGGATATTAAGGTAAAGCTGGGGTAGAACTCGTCCATGTTTATGCCTCGTAGGAGTAAAATATTCGGATGCCGGAGCTGTCTCCAGATCAGGACTTCTTTAGCAAATGACTAGGACACAGTTTTGATAAGCGTCGAGTCAAATCGATTTTAAAGTTGCGCACACCTTGAATAGCTTCTGTCGATCCAGATCTGATAGAAAGACACGCAGGACTTTTAGACAGACGGTCTCGTTCCCTACCGTGCCTTTCCAAATATCCTAACATGGGTATACCATTGTAGTCATGCGCATAAGAATGTATTCACGACAAACCGCATAACCTCCTCCAGCAACTGCATTCTTACCCTTACGCTTCAGCGCACGGATGAAGATACTCGGTGGTAGGATTTCCTTAGACCGTGCGATTTTTTGAATTCCAGCTAGGCATCGTCTTCGAAGCTTATCGTTCATCTCCGAATCAAAGTTGAGAAACGGGATGATATCATCCAGGACCTTATGGGTGATGATCAATAAGCACGCACCTCCACTCGTTGAACGTACATACCATCTGCATAATTTCAGAGATGCATACCAGCCATGGACTATCCAGCCCCAGAAGAGTATCCCAAGGATTTTCGGACATAAGAAGCATCACGAATTCGTCGACTTTGTGAAAAGGGGGCCCATGCTCTAATGAGAATGCGTGTACGCTCTGATAATCAGTGGACATCACGGCAACGATGTCAGTGAGCTCGTCGCGTGACATAACTACGAGATGAACGGATTTTTCGAATAGCAGACGATATGCATGTAAGGTGGTCTCGTCAAGACCCCGGAGTGACTTTAAATCTTCAAGAATCGAAACTGCTGCGTCGCTGAATCTTCGTTTAATATCTATGTCCAGTTTGGAACTGATCCTAGAACACATACAATGAGGAGGACGTAAGTCGGCCAATCAAGTCCAACTTGTGAAGCTGAAGGCGGAATCACATTG
Source organism: Mycena leptocephala (assembly GCA_029378395.1). NCBI lineage: Eukaryota > Fungi > Basidiomycota > Agaricomycetes > Agaricales > Mycenaceae > Mycena > Mycena leptocephala. Next base: position 50,716 of record JARJLF010000713.1, on the reverse strand, counting down.
GAAGTCAAAAAGTGGTCAGCAGCAAGTCAGGGCGAAAGAAGGCGATCACATGCCAGCTGTGGGGGCAAAATCTAAAGTAGGTCAACAGCAAATCATGGCGAAAGAAGGCGATCACATACAAACTCTGGGGGCAAAGTCTGAGTGGATCAGCGGGGAGTCGTGGCGAATGAAGGCGACAGGTGATCACATACAGCCTGTAGGGTAAGTAGTACAGAGATCAGCAACAAGTGACAGTAAAGGAAGGCGATCACGTACCAACTATGGGGGCAGAGTCGAAAGGAGGTCAGCAGCAGGCCACGGCGAAAAGAAGTGATCACATACTTCCTGTGAGCGGGTCGAAGTTGAAAGGACGTCAGTAGCAGGTGATACAAAATAAGGTGATGACATACTTCCTGTGGGCAGGAAAAAAGGTCAGTGTCAAGTCATGGCAAAAGAAGGCGATCACATACAAACTCTGGGTGAAAAGTCTAAGTGGGTTAGCTGGAAGTCGTGGCGAATGAAGACGATAGGAGATCACATACAGCCTGTGGGCGGAAAGAAGGTTAGAGGCATGTCATGGCGAAATAGGGCGATCACATACCCGCTACGGCGGGGAAAGGCGAAAGGTGATTAGTAAGTCATGGCGAAAAAAGGTAATCACATACTTCCTGTGGGAGGGAAAGGAGGTCAGCAGCAAGTCATCGAAAAACAAGGTGATCACATGCCTGCTACGGGGAGGGAAAGGCAAAAGGAGATTAGCACAAGTCATGACGAAAGAAAGCAATTACATACTGGCTGTGGGCGGGAAAAGGCAAAAGGAGATTAGCAGCAAGTCATTGCAAAACAAGATGATCACATTCCTCCTGTGGGAGGGAAAGGAGGTCAGTGGCAAGTCATGACGAAAGAAAGCGACAGAAAGTGATCACATACAAGCCGTGGGAGGGAAAGGAGGTCAGCAGCAAGTCATGGCAAAACAAGGTGATCACATACCTCCTGTGGGAGTGAAAGGAGGTCAGTGGCAAGTCATGGCGAAAGAAAGCGAAAGAAAGTGATCACATACAAGCTGTGGGAGGGAAAGGATGTCAGTGGCAAGTCATGGCGAAAGAAAGCGAAAGAAAGTGATCTCATACCCACTGTGGGTGGGTGGGGAAAGGCAAAATGAGATTAGCAGCAAGTCATGGCGAAACAAAGCAATCACATACTGGCTGTGGGTGTGGGCGGGGAAAGGCGAAAGTTGATTAGTAGCAAATCACGGTAAAACACGGTGATCACATACCGACTGTGGGAGAAAAATGAGGTCAGCAGCGAGTCATAGTCAAATTAGGCAATCACATACCCGCTACAAGAGGCAAAGGCGAAACACGATTAGCAGTAAGTTAAGGTGAAAAATGGCGATCACATACCTGCTACAGGCAGAGAAAGACAAAAGGAGAGTAGCAGCAAGTCATGGTGAAAAAAGGTGATCGCATACCTGCTATGGGCGAAGAAAGGAAAAAGGAGATAAGCAGCAAGTCATGGCGAAAAAAGGTCATCACATACTCGCTGCGGGCAGGGAAAGGTAAAAGGAGATTAGCAGCAAGTCATGACAAACAAGGTGATCACATACTATCTATGGGAGGGAAAGAAGGTCAGCAGCAAGTCATGGCGATATAAGGCGATCACATACTGGGAGGCCAGCAGCAAGTAATGGTGAAACAGGGGGATGATTTCTCTGTTGGCAGGGCAAACGTGAAAGGAGATCAGCGACAATTCATGGCGAAACAAGGCAATTAAATACTGGCTGTGGGAGGGAAAGAAGGTCAGCAGCAAGTCATGGTGTAATAAGGTGGGCACATACTGGCTGTGGGAGGGAAATAAGGTCAGCAGCAAGTCGTGGCGAAACAGGGTGATCACATACTATCTGTGGGAGGGAAGGAAGGTCAGTGGCAAGTCATGGTGAAATCAGGTGTTCACATACTGGCTGTGGGAGGGAAAGAAGGTCAGCAGCAAGTCATGGCAAAACAGGGCAATCACATACTGGCTGTTGGCAGGAAAGAAGGTCAGAGGCAAGGAAAGAAGGTCAGCAGCAAGTCATGGAAATGGGCGATCACGTACTCTCTTTCGACAGGGCAGAGTCGAAAGGATGTTAGTGGCAAATTCCGGCGAAACAAGGTGACCACATACTGGCTGTGGGAGAGACAGAAGGTCAACGACAAGTCATGGCAAAACAGGGCGATCACGTACTCTCTGCGGGCAGGACAGAGTCGAAGGAAGGTCAGCAGCAAGTCGTGGCGAAACAAGGCGATCACATACTATCTGCGGGAGGGAAAGAAGGTCAGTGGCAAGTCATCGTGAAATACAGTGTTCACATACTGGCTGTAGGAGGGAAAGAAGGTCAGCAGCAAGTCATGGCAAAACAAGGGGGTCACATACTGGCTGTAGGAGGAAAGGAGATCAGCAGCAAGTCATGGCGACACAAGGCGATCACATACTATCTGTGAGAGGGAAAGAAAGTCAGTGGCAAGTCATGGCAAAATAAGGCATTCACATACCGGCTGTGGGAGGGAAAGAAAGTCAGCAGCAAGTCATCACAAAACAATGTGATCACATACTATCTGTGGGAGGCAAAGAAGGTCAGTGGCACATCATGGTGAAATAAGGTGTTCACATACTGGCTGTGGGAGGGAAAGAAGGTCAGCAGCAAGTCATGGTGAAACAGGGCGATCACATACAGCAGCAGATGATTGTGAAACAGGATCACGTCGCTGGGGGCAGGGCAAAGGCGAAAGGAGATCAGCAGCAAGTCATGGTGAAACAAGGTGTTCACATACTGGCTGTGGGAGGGAAGAAAGTCAGCAGAGTCATGGCGAAACAGGGTGATCTCATACAGCGGCAGGTGATTGCTTCTCAGGGAGATCATGTCTCTGTGGGCAGGGCAAACGTGAAAGGAGATCAGCGACAACTCATGGCGAACAAGGCGATTAAATACTGGCTGTGGGAGGGAAAGAAGGTCAGCAGCAAGTCACAGGAAAACAGCGCAACCACGTACCGCAGCAAGTGATTGCGAAACAGGGGGATCACGTCTCTGTGGGCAGGCAAAGGAGAAACGAGATCAACAGCAAATCATGGCAAAAGAAGGCAATCACATACTGCCTGTTGGCGGTCAGAGGCAAGTCATAGCAAAATAAAGCAATCACATACAAACTGTGGACAGGGCAAAGTCGAAAAGAGGTCAGTGCAAAGTCATGACATAACAAGGCGGTCACATACTAGCTGTGGGAGGAAAAGAAGGTCAGTGGCAAGTCACGGCGAAACAGGCCAATCACATACTCTCTGTGGGCAGGGTAAAGGCAAAAGGAGATCAGCAGAACATCATGGCGAAACAGAGCGATTCCATACTCTCTGTGGGCGGGAGAGAAGGTCACAGGCAAGTCATGGCAAAAGAAAGTGATCACATACAAGCTGTGAGCGGGCAAAGTGGAAAAGAGATCAGGGCAAAGTCAGGGCCAAAGAGGGCGGTTACATACGTCCTGTAGGTGGGCAGTAGAAAGGACATCAGTGCACAGTCATGGCCGAAGGGGTCACTAACCATCGGTACAGAAGGAGGCGGATAAAGTTCTAAACCGAGTTGCAAATTGACTTGCATTCCTTTATAACACGTTGGTAGCACGCGACAACGAATGTTCTACGACGTTTCTGGCTTGAGATTTGACAACAGTCTGACAGCTGTCACTACCACGCTTGCATGAGCTGTCAGACGAGGTTGATAAATAAATCACACCAAGGAAAATTCTGTTAAGTTCTTCTTGTTCGAGGCCGCGCGCCCCAGCACTTCGAAGTCGCGCGAGACGGGATTCCCATAGCCTTATACGCCTGACTTGGAAACACGGGCATCTAATTTTGCCGTGACTGTACACCCCTTGGAAACGGGCATTAACCACCTTCCTTCTCCTTGGTCAATCAGATTTCTGTTTGATGACAGTCAGTGCAACTTCTACTCCCGATCAATTCACCCTCTCAGCTTGGTCCCTCTGCCTTCCATACACCCAATCGTACAGCCTCTCCACACCCCAAATTCGAAAACAAAAAGGATTGAAAAAGAAGGCTGTAAGGGAGTGGGTGGAGCAGATGTCTATCCTCCATCCATCTGCCTCACCCGCACCCTGCGACACCTGTGCCATTACTTTATGTCTCCCACGCAAGGGACGGAACTCCCGGGAAGCAAATTGTCCCTGGAAGCGATCACCGCCTGAACATCGTGCCCAGCACAAATCATCATCTCCGCCGATGCTGTAACTTCCTGGATTCTCGCTTCTACGTAAAGCCACCGAATCCACATCTTGGGTGTAGGTCCGATGAAGACTGAAAAATGAAATGTGAAAAAGCAACGACATGCCAGGTGAGCGCTGGCGGTGGCGCAACTCGAGGCCTGGTTACAGCATGATACACGGTGGCTTCTTCGCAAGTCCGAGTCGCAGACGAGCCAAGTCTGGTGCTCAGGGAACATGGAGTAGGATACCTGGAGTAGGATACCGGAATCTGGTGTGGCGAAGGCAATAGCGAATGTACTAGGTAAAAGGAGCGACGGATTTACAGGCAGGCGGGAAGTTACGCTTGCATACATCCGAGATCAATACTTGAAATGACATTGGGGCCGCGCAGAGAGGGCCTTTAATTTCGCGCCCCAAAACCCACGCATTGACCGCGCGGGAGTAGGGATCCCCGCCACGTGTCCGTACCGAACCGTATTACGGTTACGGTTACGGTACCTTTTTTCAAGCCACGACGAGGGGTTAGATCGACCACTGGATGGAACTGGTGGACAGATACAGAGATGAAGAAAGATGCTTCCGCGATGTTTGATCTCACCCACCTTCGCTGGACGCCGTTCGAGCTCCGTAAATACGGGTACTTACCCGTACTGTATTGGCTACGATACAGCACCGTAATCTTTACGGCGTACCATAAACGGCGCCAAGGAATAGAATCTTAAAGATTATAAAAATTGGTCCGGGTGAAGTCCCGCTGCCGAGGCCGGCTGAAGCCCAAACCAAGGGTGGTTGGTTGTCAATCTTAACAGTGTCCACTTGAAGTTCGGAATATGTATGCATGTCATGTTCCCGTCGTGTTTGCCAAGCGAGTTGATTATTTCCGAGATTTTTACTCCCAGCTTTGTCCAATCCAATGCGCCGCGATTCTTGGATCTCCAGTGGATTTAAATTCCGGTCCTGAAGGATTTTCTTGGCCGGATATGCTCTGGTTTTTGTTTTAATATCTACACGTCCCTCCACTAATTAATTAATAGCCGCCGTCGAGGAGCCATCAGCATTTCGTCGCCTGTAGTACCAAATTCCCAGGACATTTGGGAGTTGGAAAGTCCGGGAAAACTGTCCGGCATCAAGTCTGGCCGTAGTTCGGCACTTCTTGTCGTAGTTTGAATTACATCATCCCTCCTTTTTATTTGTTTATCTGCATGCTACTTCAGCTGCAGCTCATCTGAACTAGTCATTTAATTATTTCAAATGCATCTGAAGGATCTAATGGCTGCCAGAATAGATTTCCCTTTTGCTTCTGCCGAAGGCAAGCGGGAGTAAATCAATTGCATTAAATTGATATTGGAGTTCTCGGTATTTACTACCTCATGAAGCTGATATTTCTTTCAATAAAGATTTATTGAAGTGTTAGTCATTAGCTGGACCAGGCTTGCCAACACGCTATCCCAAATGGCAACAGATGTACAGTACATACCACGAAGTAAGCAGTGCTGTAACATTCTTGTTCTTATGGGTCAATAATTCATCTAATTGTTTTACGCAAGTTAAGATAGTCTCTTATCCTTTGATTTATGGACTTCTAGCTGGCCTTGCCTCTGAAATCGGCCTCTGCGACGTGCAGTGAACAAAATATGACCGATCTGATCCGCCCCCGCGGCTTCGTCGCTCTGCATTCCCATCAGTCCGCCGATCACTTCCGCCAGACCTGATCCCGGACTTTTGATGCCGGATTTTCTAATTCCCATATGGACTCCAAATTCCCGCTTCCTACCACCATCATCTCCGATGTCGAACTTGGCTGTTAGCCCTCCGAGTCACTCTGTCTGCCAAATGTGCCACAGTAGTCCTCAGAGCAGTCTAGCCATACCCTTAGACTCATGACCAGTCTGCGCTACGACAAATCTGAGTGCGAGCACTATGCCGTAGGCAGACTGGTACAACTCGGGACATGTCAAAGGGCTGCGCCCGGAGTTTGAAATTCTTGAGTGGTGCCGATCATGCCGTCAAAGTTATCTTCGGTGATCTCCGTCCGAAAAGCGACTTTCTCTATTATAATAGTCCTGCATGTTTGACTCACCCAAGCAGAGGAATCAAAATTCTGAGACAGAATATAAGCTGAGGGAACTTCACAAAGGCCTCTAGCTTTGATCAAAGAAAAATATTGAGATTTAAAGCCAGGGCACAAGAAATGAAAGATTTCAAACTCCGGGCGCAGCCCTTTTGATTGGTCCGAGTTGTACCAGTCTGCCTACGGCATAGTGCTTGCACTAAGATTTGCCGTTGTAGGGCAGACTGGTAACGAGTCTACCATAACGTTCCCATTTGGACAGATGTCTAGGACAAAGTTTTTTTTTTTCTAAAAAGACATCCACTTTGTTGTTGACGCATCCAGCTCATTTTGAGCCCTTTCACCCCATTCCACCGCACCCCCGTATTGTATGTATAGGTACCTTGAATGGATAGCACTCTCAATCGACCAAGCCTTGTTGCTCGTCGTCACTGCCGTCCTACGCTCTCGGAGGCCTTCCTTTGTTCGTCTGGCTTAGTCAGCCACACTGCCACTTCCCCATTTGTCCTGAGTCACGAAGTCACGCCCAACCAGTGAACTTATTCTTGCACTGCTATGCAGTCCAAGCACGCACCCCCACTAATGTGGATGCAGCAAATGGAACTTGAAGGCTTAATGGATTTATAACCTGATACTGAAATCATACGTGGCTTGCGTCATCCCATACAAGCGACATTTCGCCAGACATCCAGCGGCCATTCAAAATTGGGATACCTCCGCAAGTTATTTGCCTGCCCCTCGAGGATCACGAGTTGGTATATCTCCACTGCCGAAACAACGAAAATGATTAATCATGCTCGTCTTGGCTGGAATAACCAAAGGTATCTCGGGGATGCCATTACCTATGCTGGTATGGTTGCAAGGGTGACATTGACTTGTTCAACAAGCACAATTTGTTGCACTGCCAACGTGTTTCCTCACGAACGTAAATCAACTTCAGTACTTCCTGCGTACTTGATTCGGCGGAGACTTGAGAAATGGAGAAACAGGCATTCCTCCACATTCATGTGAAGCATTACCCGCACAATAAGTACACAAAGTTCGGGGTTGTGTTTGATGTTCCACAGGTATTTCACGTTGTTTGGTGTTCTATTTAGTTGCTTGAGCGAGAGGGCTTACCCGAGTCGATGTGCTAACCGTTTTTTGCTTCTTTGCAGTCGTCTAGTTCTACCGCGGCGAGAAGGATTCCAAGACTCTACTCGACGGTGAGCTCGGCTAGAGGGGTGCAAGGGCGTCCAGGGACGAAGGTGTAAATACTTAGTGCGTGTACACCGGGATACTTCCTGGAAACCGGCGTTCCTGAGCGGGACCGTGCCGTGTAATACTACCTATGTACCTACCTACCTACCAAGGAAAGTATCGGGCACACATAATAGCCGAATCTGCTCGCGCGGCTTTGTCCCCGGTTCTGACTGCGAATCTCAATGAATCGTCACGACGAGATCATGTATGTATATCATTTATCTCGGCAAGAAGTTGACATTCGTACGTCACAGAATACGAGCGCACAAACGGGTCGGTGAGGCATCCCTGCAACAAAAAAGCTAGGGCCTCCAAGGTACTTCTTTCAGGTTCCTCCGACGCATCGGTCCTGATAGGGTTCAAATTCAGTCTTCGTCTTGAAAGTTTCTAGAGAGCATGAACTAAATTGGTGTATTATCAGCGACTGCCTAGTGGGCCGGTCTAGCTAGTGGGCCATTTGCATGATGCAGGAGGGTACAATGTATAATGTTCAAATTTGGGACCTGTGGCATGGTACGCGACCTATGAGGACGCTGTACGCTAAATTTGGAGGCAAATTACGGCGCCGATCAAAAGCAGGACATAGTTTTGATGGCGATGGCGGACGTGTGAACATCATTTCTTATCTCCGAAGACTGCTTCACGCTTTCTCCTTCCCATTTCTCTACCAATTCTGCACCGATTCGGATGGTCTGGGGCTCGTTCTCATCGTCTGATCCTGGAGAATGACATAGGCCCATTGTATTCCTTGACACCGCTCCGGCTCACCCCCTGGAACCTCGTGGAACACCTCTATCTCATCTCCAGTGGTCCACTGCAGCAACCACTGTAGAGAGCCAGCCGTATATGCTACGGGCCTAGAACTTTGGTACTGGACTTTGCATATACTATAATCCCTCCTCCCCAATCCATTGGATTTTAGCTACCTTATTTCCTGGCCACAGCGGGGTACATGTCAAAATCCCTCAATTTCCTTCGCGTGTATAGATGAACTTTTCTTGAGGGGTTTTTGGTGTGTGGAGGCCGTCCTTTGCTGACAGGTATATGCCAATACATCTTATTTAGCCATATGTATCCTCTTTTCCCGCAAAAGCCGACTCTGTGCTTCGTGGAGCGTGGCACTCAATCCACACGCCGATTTCACCCTTCATCCTTGGCTTGAAGGGAATTACTTATTGTGCTCATACACCTCAGATTCACCTTTCGGGTGGATATAGTGGTAGTCTTATATCCTTTGGTCGATTTGGGATACATTGAGGTGGCCACAACGAATACAAACGAGCGATTTAAGGTGGTGGCCCACTGCCCCGTTTTTTCCATTTTGGGAAAGCGCGAGAAGAAAAATTCAATAGGTCCGGAAATCATCACCTAAATTCGTGGAAAATATATCAACTCACTCATAGGATCCGTGCCTTACTTAAAGTGCCAACATATCTGTATCTACCTCAATTTATGCGTGCACACGAGGCCAAAAGTACTAAGGTGGCCCAGTACCCAGTCGCTGATAATAGATCACATTGTTTGCCTTGCAGTACTTATAATTAAAAGTACATCTATCGAGTGGATTTGGGTTCCCGTCATTTACAATGCTTCGCCGTGCGCAGGCCATGTTGACCAGTGTTATTTTTGAAGGTTCGGCTTTCGGCGCGACTCGGCACGACTCGGTGATGTACTCCGCGACTCTGTTATGTTTGTGTTTAAGCTGGAGAAAATGTGTCGCTTCTGTTTGGAATGTGGTGCCTCTGAGCTGAATGTGTTGCACCCGATTGGAATGTGTCGTCTCCAGTAATGTGTGTGTGTGCTGCTTTTGGTTTATTCCGTGTGCAGGTCGATCATTGTGAGAAACTTTGTCCCCGTAGTGTTTTTGATTCTGAATTATTTCTTCCTTCTAGTTGCAGCAAGCAATAGGCTCCCTCGTGGGCACCATAGCAAAATGGTACGTGTCACAACACGGCGCCCCAATTGCGCGCCTTCTTATCCGCTACTCTCAGCTGCTTTGCGTCGCGCGTCTATCGATGTAAGCCTTCTCATGCTACCCCGGTGTTGAATTAAACTCTACCACTGTCAGCGGCCGGAATATATTATTACTAGCTTTATAGTGCGCTTGATCTGCTGCCCGAATGAGATATATACATCTAACGTGGGATTCAGGTATTGCTCGCCCAGAGTCAACTCGGTGTCGTTCTGAGTGTGTTCGCTCACCGATGACTATCATCGATCCCCGCGGTCTTCAATCTGAAGGTACGCATCCACGGAATGTCAGCGTCCAAGACTCATGTAACTGCTGCCGAAGATGCTTGCAACGATCTCGCTCGGGCTGGTGACCTCGATACACGAGGCAGAAGCCGGTTACCTCGACTTTGGTACGATGAAGCATGAGCCTGGATATCCGCCAGAGCCTGTGCGGTGCGTCCTTTGATTTATTCCTTCATTAAACCCTGCCTACCCCTACCGATCTCATGCACATTCGCAGAAACTACGGGGTTGCCGTATGATCTGACTCCTTGCATCGCATTCCTTCATTCTGTATCATCATTACTCTGTATTTCTTTTACATCACCCGTCTTTTCAAGTTGACCGTAAATGTACTTCTACCACACCGAGTTGGAACTGCGTACTAAACGCAGGCAGGAAATTCTATCCATTCACTCGGTTGTGTTCTCCCCTAGGGTCGGATCGACTATCTCGCATGCATATACTTGCTACTGATTCAATAAATGTGACCTCGGAAATAGATTGAGATGGAACTTTACAGCCGATGTCAGTACCGAGGGCGCAGATCGAAAATTTTCTGTTTTGAGGTGTTTCCAAAGAATTCCCTATATCTCTGTCAGTTCTTCACCGATTCACATAAAAACTGAATAGATCTACTCAGCTAATTCATGCACAATTAGTGATAGAAAGGAACATGCGAAAATATTACGTATTAGGTAATTTCTGTTTTGGGGCTGTTTTTGCACTGAATACCATCTAGCATGGTGAGAACATGTCCCAGTGACCTAGAATTTTGGGAGAGACAGCATGCATACCTGAAGAAACATGCGATAGAGCCAGAAATGAGGATAATTTAGTTACAGTCCTTCTAGCTCCAGTGAAAACATGTGGCAGTTTTTGGCTTTCAGAGATATTGCCAAGATCACATTCATCTGGACATTTCATATAGTTCTGGCTCTATCGCCTGTTTCATAACATATACATGTTGTCCCTCCCAAATTTCTAGGTCACTGGGAAATGTTCTCACCATGCTAGATAGTATTCAGTGCAAAAACAGCCCCAAAACAGAAATTACCTAATACATAATATTTCCGCAAGTTCCTCTCTATCACTAATTGTGCATGAATTAGCTGAGTAGATCTATTTAGTTTTTATGTGAATCGGCGAAGAACTGACAGAGATATAGGGAATTCTTTGGAAACATCCCAAAACAGAAAATTTTCGATCCGCGCCCTCGGTACTGACATCGGCTGTAAGCAAGGTGTATGTATGTGAGGGGACGGACCGGGGATTGACCTTTCGACAAGTGAGCTGTAGTAGCTGAGGGGTAACATAGATACGGACACGACGGCCAAGAACATAAACTGTTCGGATCGGTGAATGTCGATAAGCTAACCGCGCGGAAAATTTGTGTCGAGTGCGGGGGACGTGCGAAGTCAAAGATTCAGACTTTTTTCGTACCACTCGACTTCAATTTGTGGCTGAGGCAATAATTGTGTGTTGGGCATAAGAATTTGGGAGGAGGGGTAATTTGTGTGGTGAATCAACCTAGGAGGTCAGCTGGACGCGAAACCGACAGGCAAGCCTTTTTGGGGGGGCTGCAATGGGGCGAGATCTCGGTTGTGTTTCGCACGTAGCGTGAAAAAACCTCCTGTATTGAAGGCACCAACATGGGGGTATAAGGGGGTCCACTTCTGCGGTATTTCGAAATGGGGGCGCATTTGACGCAGTTTTACCCACTGAACACGAATATGGTGGTCCCGAAGCGCTGAGTGAGGTCGTCTTGGAGCTTGAGGCCAAAAGATTCACAAACAGATTTACACTATATCGACAAAAGAATTGTCACATAGTGTTTTCGGTCATTTATGGGCAAAATCACTCCAAATAAAATGTAGGCATGAAAATTTACCGATTCCATGACAGTATGAACTATTTACAGCTAATTGCAGTACCGAAGGCGCGGATCGGAAATCTGCTGTCTTGGGACATTTTCAAAGAATTCCCGGTATCTCAGTGAGTTCTACACCGATTTCCATGAAACCTAGATAGAAATACTCGGCTAATTCGTGCGCAATTAGTGATAAAAAGGAAGTTGGAAAACTATTCTATATCTGGCAAGCTGGGTTTGAGGGGTCATTTTTGGGGTCAATTCAATCTGCCGGTATCTAGGCATGTTGAAATGCCCTAGATTTTTGTGAGAGATGGCTTCTATCAATATTGAAAGGTGTGATAGAGTCATAATGTTCAATATCCTACTTTATCATGCTTGTAATGGCCTCGAGCCAACGGTAATATACTGCAACCAGCAAACAATGTGATATTTGAACCCAACTGCAAACTCCTTCAAAATCTGACTCTATCACACCTTTCAATATTGATAGAAGCCATCTCTCACAAAAATCTAGGGCATTTCAACATGCCTAGATACCGGCAGATTGAATTGACCCCAAAAATGACCCCTCAAACCCAGCTCGCCAAATATAGAATATTTTTGCAACTTCCTTTCTATCACTAATTGCGCACGAATTAGCCGAGTATTTCTATCCAGGTTTCAAGGGAATCGGTGTAGAACTCACTGAGATACCGGGAATTCTTTGAAAACGTCCCAAAACAGCAGATTTCCGATCCGCGCCTTCGGTACTGCAATTAGCGGTAAATTGAACATCGGTGAGCATACTGATTAGGATGTGAGCAGTGCTACTCGCTGTCATGGTCCAGGTAACAGAGGCAAGGTGGTGGTGGATGTGGGAGATGTGAGAAGGCTTGTAGACGAAAACAGTGGCACGATGGACGTGCCAGTGAGTGACGAGACGATCAAACCGTCTATTCGTGACTAAGCCAAGCATCCCGCAACGCTTTCAACTACTGAAAAAGCTCTCTCGCTGATGGGTACCCCACGTCGCAGAGGCTTGTACCTGACCGATAGTCAGTGGTATGCAGTCACATCAGTGTGATACCACGCCCACGAGTTGCACAGTATGCGCATCGCGCTGTGGCGGCGGGAGGATGAAGAGATAGGTCGCGGAAGGAAAGACGAGGAGGGGGGAAACACACCTGACGTCCACCAGGATAAATGAGAAGTTGGAATGTGTTTCACGGAGAGAGATGGACGTCGGTGATACCTAATGAATAAATTTGGACCGTACAACGTAAAAACCGAATATCCCACTCATTCAATCGGCGGCGCATCATGCGCAAAATAACTGGTGGAGAATGTCGACATCTGCCAGATGGTTGCAGTTGGTTTAAAAACATCAGTGTCAAAGTTGGAACAAAAGTACACATCCCATTCACTCAGAATCACAATGTTCTGGCAGGCATAGACAGCAATTTTCAAGGACGGTGTATGCAGTCTTTTGTGCACAAATATCCAGACAGACAGAGATGCCGCTAGCGGGCCAGACGAGCCTGTCAACTTTACCTCCGGCCCCTACGTGATTACACATTGAAAAGATTGAGGAGACGGTAAGATATCTGCACCCGCACACCGGAATTACAACACCGAATAATCATCTTCCGACCACCCGGGCGCTTTTACCAGGCGAGTTTTTCTTTGAGTTTGCAAATTAGTCAGTTGTCTGAGTACAAGAACAATTGGATCACCTTCGTATTATTAGGATTAAAACAGACTCTAGAGAGGTTGGTCAGTTTTCTCGAATACTCCACTTCACTTATTCCCACGTTGGGAACGCGGAAGGCTTCTGCGGTATTAACTCAACTTGAGTCCACGCGAGCCACATGGAGCCAGCGCTTGTTGCAGAAGCTGCAGTCGAGTGACAGCGGTTTGGCGCCATTTGAGAAGGCGCTAGCATTGCTATCACCGCTCAGCGACGACGATGGTCGCGACGAAGGCGACGTGGGAAGCGAGGCGGGTAGATATAGAGAGCAGGATCGCATTGTTCCTCTGAATACAGAGTACATAGTGAATAAATAGGGGCAGTGTTCCGCTTAAGGGCTAAGCCTTAACTTGGGTTAAGCCTTAATGAGACCTTAATGTTAAGGGTTAACAAGGGCGCAAACTGTCCTAAGGGTTAATTAAGGGCAATGATGCCATCAAATGTCCTCTTGACGCCAACGCGCATTGGACGCGCACTTTCCGCACTCGCATTACTGAACTGCCAACCCAGAATGCTCAGTGCGATGGCTTTCATGTCTGTTGCTGTCACTTTTTTTAGGAATAATTCACGCAACCTGAACATGCCCCCCCCCCCCCCCCTTTCGGCGATCGCCGTTTACGGCAGTGAAGAGCAACACCTAAACTTGAAATGACAGATGGCGGAGTTTCAAAAGGCTTCAGACGTACATAATGCTTAATTTTAGAAAGAGGGTGGGAGATACATATCGGGGTTACAGTCCAATCGGAAGCAACAGCATAAGGAATGTGGACGAGACGTGGCCAAGCTTCGCTCTACATCTCAACCCCAACATCGAGGACGATGAGGTGCATGCGCAATCGATCAATTGTATCCGGAATTCCTGTTCAGAAATGTGGCAGTTCTAAAAGTAACCCTACCGTTGTTCGGGGAAATCCCGTCCTGGCTCGATCACTTTGGGCAGTTCGGGGAAAAGCCGGAAATGGCAAATGGTAAGCTTGATCGTCGACGTCAAGGCAATGGACGGCTATGGACGGCGAGGCGTGTCGAGAGGGCTGACATCTAGTATCCAGAGTGGGGTAGCGACGCCGTAAAGCAATTAACCCGACGGAAATACATATTTACGTGAAACAGGCGCCTGAATATACTGCTATTTCTGAATCGATAAACCAATGTAGACACAGAGTTACATGCATAATACCTGTGAGAAACGTCTGTCATTTATGGACTTTCGTAATTCACGCGTTTTAATTACCAAATGGGGCATAGATCATCTTGACTTCGGCGAATGGAGAATAGACCGTCTTGAAAAGATTGGCGCCCAAAGCAACCGAAAGCAACCGTGTGCGATATTAACGTGGAATATCTACCTACCTCTCCAAATTCTCCGATTCCCGATCAAGAATCTTTACAGCTTCCATGATTCTCCAAAATTAGGCAATTGCCGAATATAAATACTGAAGGCGAATGCTGTTCAAGCATTCACCCATCCACCCCTGCCCCAGCCATTACGCAGGCATCGACTAATGTGCCGGTACATCGTGGAACGAGATTGGTGCTGGATCTGCCGCCGCTGGCGTCCTGGGCAGCGCTGGAGGAAGGTAAGCAGCCCCAGATTTATTATTCTGCCCAATGCTCACTCTCAAACTCAGTTCGCAGACTGCAATCATGAAAGGTGTCGACACAGCGACGCCCATCCCAGCCGGGTGCATCGTTTTCGACGTTCTTTGTTAGGTACGCTGTCTGCGCGAAGCCATTCATTTCGCATGCTGATGTTGCTCTGTGCAGGATCTCTCATGAGGAATCACCCCCACTTCGTCGTTCATCTGGCCATCAAGGCCATTTTAGCCAATGGAACGGTCTTCGTGCAGGCGGCTGCGGTCTCTGCGTCACCGTCATCAGATACAACATAATATTATTTAGCCCAGTTCTTCTGCTTTTTCCCCCCCACTACGAGTAGTTGGAGTTGAAATAAACTTGAAACAGTTTCATCGATGGTGGATTAATAGCTGGCCGGTCCCGAGAGTTCCCTGTTCCCATACTGTAACTCTAGCTGGATTGCACGACACCACACCAGTCAGATAATCAGAGTTCTTCCAAGTCAAATACACCCATTTCAGGAAGGGAGGGATGAACAAGTGAATAGCTGCCAGCGAAGTATCCTGCTCTATGAAAACATTTAGAGAGTACTTCCCTGCTATTCATGGGAGTACTGTACTATTAAATTCAATTCGTCAAAGGGTGTGACGCGTGACCCGTAATACCATTTCGTCAATTCGTCAAAGGGTTCCCAGCTGCGTGACAACCCCCAAAATTTCGTCAACCCCTGGAATATTTCGAGGGGTTGCAAGGCATGTAGAGGAAACTATTAGGATGAATTAGCAAGTATCTGAGAAATTTATTTCACCAAATCTGTTGAACAGGAAGGATCCATTTTTCACCGTTGAATTTCGGTTGAATTTGGTCTGAAATGCGATGTTTGGGGGGTTTGAAGCAAGAAACCTTGAGAATGATGAGAAAATTGTAGGGAGAGTGTCTGCAGCTAAGGAAATTTGCTCAGAGCAGCCCTGAACCCAAATTTTGAACCAACCGTGATGAAAAGTATATTCGTCAAGAACCTCCGTGATGCGTGACAAGGTTCCAAAATTCGTCACGTCAAGCACCCCCGTGACGCGTGACTGACGAATTGATTTTAATAGTACAGTAGTGTGGTTGGCAGAATAGCCCTGAAATAGAACATCTCCATTATTTTGCATAGAATTTTCCATCAATGGGTGGTTTTTGTGGTTTTGCTTTGGGTTTTCCAGGCTTCTATATCGGTTCTGTGTGCCTACAAAATCAATGACTTAAAGATCCTTACACTCAGTAGCATAGACCAAAAAACATCAAATTCAGTCCATGTGACACTGGCGATACTCACAGGTATGAAAGTCAACAATTTATCAATGACCCCAGGAGCTTTGATTAATCAATTCACCCATAGACCGGAATCCGAGATTTGGATTATTCAGGACCTAGTGGTGGTGGTGGTGGTGGTGGTGGTGGTGGTGGTGTGTGGACAAGGTAGAGCTATATCTGAGCTCGACTAGAAAGAGGGATCAGGTGAAGGTGAGGACATGGAGGATGGGAAGATGAAAAGGCTTTTTTTGTGTGTGTGTGTGTGTGTGTGTGTGTGTGTGGTGGTGGTGGTGGTGTGTGTGTGGGGGGCGGGGGGGGGGTTGGGGGTGGGGGCAGGGGTTGGGGTTGGCCATCCTGGCTGATTCAGTGCTCTTTGGTGCTGCAGGGAAAGTAGCGGCAAATTCCGAATCGGAAAGGACGGGACACAGGATGGCCAAACCCGTACGCAAGAACAGCTGGGGTCATGTCAGAAGGAGACCCAAAGCTACCCAAATGAGAGCAGAGCTCCAAAAGCCGTAGGTTCATGCAAGGGTGAGTGATGCGGGCCCGAGGTCCCCACACAAAACCGGAGTGATCAAGAAAAGTTTCCGTTGAACGCATAAAGAAACATACAATTGTCAAACAATAACCCAGGAGCTTTGATTAATCAATTCACTCATAGACCGGAATCCGGGATTTGGATTAATTGGTGGTGGTGGTGGTGGTGGTGTGTGGGCTGGCCAAAGAAGGTACTGTGGTGGCGTTCAATCAGGATGAGTGTTTAATCCTGTTAAATTTGGAGCAGGTTAATCGGGATTAGCGTTTAATCTGGCAGGACTGTTTGAACAGGGGAAATGCAGAAAGATACTACTACTGAGAATCGAACACAGGACCACAAAGTGATGGAAACCACAAATATGACTTGTACTTAACCACTTAACCATTTCACCAGAATGGATATACCTAAGGTCAGAAAACAATGAATATGAAAACATCCTTCAAATTGTGAACATGGGATTGGGGCCTGCCCATGATTTGGGGTGTAGATAAAATCAACTGCATCCACACAGCTTTGTTTATGAGCCTTCTGGGTGAAGACATATTTATTCACCATATATGATCATGTGTGACATTAGTGCCTTTGAAACAGAGTTCTTCTTGGTTGAACACTCTTGTCCATTTTCAATTAAACAAGAGCCGGTGTGAGCCATCACTTTGTGATCACTCTGGATCGGCACATACAAAGTGGAAATGCGATCACAGAAATCGACAAGGACAGCAAGCACACGTGTACACCCATTAACACACAAACTCCGTCCCAACAGTTTGAACACTCCTTAACACACACACTCCAACATTTTCTGACACAGAGCAATTCACAACTACACAGAGGAAATCGTTCCGACTGAAGCAGCACGCATTCAGCAAACAGAAATCTTGTGCACAGCATCCAGAAGGCACAACTAAGAGCAGAAACACCTCCCAACTGAAGAGCACGCATTCGGCGAACGGAAATCTCACGCACGGCTTCCTGGAATGCAGAACTGAGAGCCGAATTCCTTTCCCGACTCAAAGCACCACGTGTTTGGCGAATGGAAATCTTGCGCACAGCATCCAGAAGGCACAACTGAGAGCAGAAACGCCTCCCGCCTGAAGAGCACGCATTCGGTGAACAGAAATCGCACACACAGCATCTAGAAGGCACAACTGAGAGCGGAAACGCTTCCCGACTGAAGCAGCACGCGTCACCGGATGTACTATATATAGAACTTCCTTGTTCCTTTGGCCGCCAGCTTTCTTCCGAAACAGGATATGCCGCTGAAACATGTGAACGCCGTCTACTTATTGGACTGACGGCGGATTTCCGTCGCCACCACATGGAAGCATTGGCCTGGAGACGGCTGGCCGATCACTTTTTTTCTTTTGCGGCCGAACGGAGCACATAAAAACCTAGAGGTTCGGGAAGCAAGTCAAAAACAAATCATTAAATCCTTCCTTTCTCTCATACATCTCTACATTTTCATCTTCCTGCCATCGCAGCCGCCATGCAATTCCAAATCTTAGCCGCCATCGTTTTCGGATTCAGTAAGTCCGCCCCTTCTAAAGGAGCATCCGACTGACCCTACCTCGCAGCCGCTCTCTTTTCTCAAGCCCTGCCAGTTCAACGCCCTGAGAACACTGTTGTGCGCAGTGCAGATGTTAGTACCAACGACCATTCATTCCCTCCCTCGCTAATCCTTCGTGAAGGCCGAAGTCAACGGTCGCGGGTGCCGGTTGTATGTTTGCGAATGAGATTAGTCCGGAATGCGTTCCCAGGCGAGTTGATGTTTGAAATCATCCGTCATCTGGTCTGAAACGGCCCATAGTCGGTCAGAAATCGCTGTGCTCTGATTTCCTGTTTGCATGGCTAGCCACCCACATTCTTTTTTCTTCTTCCGACTTGATCATATCTTCCTATTCGCTTCATGTTCCTAGTAGCCTACTGCTGTCGTTTGCCAGATATGTATCCGTTCACAACTTAATTATCTCTCACCAACCACTTTCGTCGTCAATGGAGAGTGAATGGATTGACACATGCTACCCCCTTCGACGTCAATTCCCAAGATGTGTTCAGTGTACGCGAATCAACACTCGACCGAAATACAAGGACTCAACGGTATAGAAATTACTTGCCCTTGAAACCGCCTGCCAAGCACATATTGTCGGAATAAAATTTGCGCGGTTGTCCGAAATCTTTCTTCCCCAGCAGGCTTCCCCAAGGATTGCGGCACGGACCCAGCCCAGGAATCAATTTCGCGCGCGCGTCGAGTAGGATGCGGCTGTCTGCAATAGCTTCTTCAGCGGTGTAGGCCTGCATCGACATCAGCATGCTGCACGATCACTGAATCAGACCATCTCACTGTGAAAACGGATGGTATCTTATTAGCGACCAGAAACGCGACTGTTTCTTTCCAACCCGTCATATACTCGGATGCACCGGAGTTGAATGCGATCGCGAGATCCGGGATACTGTAGCTACCCCCCATTTTGCGTGGGAGGTCGTGATAGTGACTGCAAAATCGGGACGTGAGATATGCATCAGACAGTTAAAATGGATGTACACGTCGTAGTATTCGTTGCCTCTCATCCTGCCTCGGCGCTTACAATCCCTGGATTGAAATCGTGAAGTATTCCTTCGATGAAGAAGGTCGAGACAGAACTCACTGACAGCACAGGATTTCATATGGCCCACCGCGCATATCATTCCCGAGGTGCGACTCGAGCAGTACGCCGCAAATTATGAGCTAATCCATCCTTTAGATTACGCGAGGCCGGTAAATTAGTTTACATACCCTGACCAGCTTTACTTCGGGCAATTGGTGAAGAATATTCTCGAAGCAAATCGCGTTGAAGAGCTCCCTCGAATGCGCACCGATCATCTGTCCGTATGTTAACCAGTAACCTGATAAACAGGACAGGACATACGTTGATGAGCCTCAGCATGTGCTAAGCCCCGAGCGACGTACCTGAGCTGTGAGAGACGTAGAAAGAAGACAGAGAGAGAGAGATTGACAGGAAGTGTCAATCACGGATGTTTGATCCGAGTGACTCAGATAGGAGTCATTATTCCACGGTTCCACTTCAAGTGGCCCCGCTTCAAGGCAGTGTAGTACAGTCATTTGTAGTCAGTAGTTGAGTCATTTGGACTCATTTTGGTTCTGACTCATGCTGTGCACGGACCATGTAGAATTACTATATAAACCCCCCTGTATCTTACTGTAAATAGATTGGATTTTGGTCCTTTGTTTTGTGTTAGTGTCCTCCGTCGCTCCCGGTCCTTCGTCGCCTCCGTTCTGTGTCCTCCGTCGCCTCCGTTCTGAGTCCTCCGTCGCCCTTGTTTGAGTCCTCCGTCGCCCCCGCTTTGTATTGTAGCTATATATTTTATATATTGCTGCAGTCTTGCCGTCTCGCCCTCGTCTCGTTTAGTTGCAGCGTTAACCCGTTGCAAGTCCGCTTAGTCTCCGTCCCCACCATCGCCGTTCCTCTGCCGCCTCCGTTTTAGTTGGGATTCGCCCCTTTCCCGCGCTTCCAACCCTCTCGCCTAGTTATCCCCTTTGTTTCTCCTTAGGGTGTTTGAACGAAGTCGAAGTCCTCGCTTTATGCAACCAGTTCTCCGGTCCGCTTTATTGAGTTTGTTTGGATTCCTTGCTCCCGACTTCCTTACACGCTCATAGACACCGAAGACCTATCATATTTTGGAGCCCACCGCGAGGGCCATTCGACAATTGATTCAGCATCCTTCCCTATACCTCGTTCCCGCCATACAGAATCCCGCTCCCTGCGCGCCGAATTTATCCGAGCCTTCCAAGACGCTTCGAACTTTCCAGAGTCCGAAGAGTTCTTTGTAAACGTTCCAGATTACCTTTCGCGCCACTCCGACCTTCCTTCGCCTTCGCCTTCGCCTCCGCTTTCGCCGTCCCTCGATTCGTTTTTCTATCCGCCTTTAAATACTAGTTCGATGGCCGCCCCGATTAGTATGCCAGCTCGTGGTGATCGTAATGCACCGCACTTCGATTCCCAGAAACCCCGCGAGCTTCCTCGATATTTCTCCGATCTTCAGTACCTCTTTACGCGCACCCAAGTCACGAATTCTACAGAGAAGAAACAGCACGCCACGCGGTTTCTGACTGTTGAAGACCAAGACATTTGGGAAACTTTAGATGAATTCACCGATGCGAATAAAACCTATGATGAATTCAAGCGAGCAGTGTTGAACCTGTACCCAGGTACTGACGCTGACCGCAAGTATTCTCTCGCTGACCTTGATGCTCTGATTGGAGAGTATGGCCGCATAGGCATTCACTCCAAAGCAGACTTCAGTGAATTTTATCGACAGTTCCTTGTCATTTCGAAATATTTAGTTGACAAGCAGCGTTTATCCGAGGGAGAGAGATGTAGAGCATTCCGACGTGCTATTCAGTCCCAGCCGTTTTGGGATCGTGTTGACCGCCGCCTGCAGATTAAGAAGCCTGATGTACATCCTCAGGATCCGTATTCTGTCCAGGATATAAACGACGCCGTTGATTTTGTGCTCGCCGATACCTCCGCAGTTCCTACGTCCGCCGCCGCTTTGCCGAAGTCTGAAGTTAAACAAGAAAGCGTTCTGCTAGAAGTGGTTCAGGAGTTGTTAAAGTTCGTAACAACTCAATCCCATGCGCCCCCGCCAGCTAACGTTGCCCCCGCAGCTCAGTATAGTCCTCCGCGTTCCGAAGGTTGTACCTACTGCAGTGATTTGTCCCACTACATTAATAGATGTCCTGTTGTTCAGACAGATATTGATGCTGGGAAGTGCCGCAAGGATGCTGATGGTAGAGTTGTCTTGCCATCTGGTGCTTTCGTTCCTCGTCGCGTAAACGGAGTTAATCTCCGTGCTCGCATTGATGAATGGCATCGCCAGAATCCAGGACAATTAGCTGCAGCACAGCTTGTGTTTAATATCGCACCAGATCACCGCGTACCAGCCACAAACTTTGTGTCTAGTTCATTCCAACTCAGTACAGATGAACGGATTCAAAGTCTCGAGCGTGAGATTTATGCTTTGCGTACCCGAGCTCAAGCCCGAGCCGCCGCCGCTGCTGGAGAACCTGTTGAAGAACCTGACCAGCCAATTCGTCCAGTTCAACCGGCTAAGCCACAGCCAACACCGCCAGCTCCTGTTGCACCTCCGCCTCTCCCTGTACGCGCTGCGCCTCCCGTTAATCCAGTCCCGCCCCCGCCAGTTCGAGATCCGCCGCCGCATTTAGCTCCAGAACATCCGTATTCCAGAGCCCGAGATGCTGCCTACGCGCCGCCGAAAGATCGTAATGTTGGTGCGCTTCCGCCTCAGCCGAAGAAGTCCGACCCCGCGTATCGAACTACAGCCCCCGTTTTTGATGAGAAAATTGCTTCCGCACTTTTTGACCGGTCGATGAACGTTCCAGTTACGCTTACCCAGCGAGAACTGTTATCGTTGTCACCAGAAGTCCGCTCGCAAGTTCGTGATGCTACCACGAGCCGCCGAGTCGCCCCAGCTAAAGATAAACCGCCAAACGCCGCTGCAGCTCCGAATTATTTTGTTGATTCCGTTGCCGAAGTCTTTCCGTATTCCGCCGAGCCGAGTTTAGTTGAAGATACTTTGGAAGAACAGCAAACCAAGGATGACCGCATGTCCGCGTTCCTTGACGCGATGCCAGTTGCCTATGCCGACACCGCCCGATCCTCGTCTGAATTACCTCCCGGAGCCTTCGTCGTAGATGATCCATATGAATCATTTTACGTCTCCGGAAGTGTACCTGAAGATTTGATTGTTTCCTTGGGGTCCAGCGCCATCCGATCCATTCTTCCAGTCATCGACAACAAGCAAGTGGTTGAATGCATTATTGATCCTGGTTCCCAGATTATTGCGATGTCCGAAGCCGTTTCTAACGAGTTAGGTATTGCGTATGATCCCAGGATTGTGTTGCAAATGCAGTCCGCGAATGGTTCGATTAGCCCGTCTCTTGGTTTAGCTCGAAACGTCCCGTTCTTGATCGGTGATATTACGTTGTACCTCCAGGTTCACGTTGTGCGCAATCCCGCGTATGATGTTCTGCTTGGCCGACCTTTCGACGTTTTGACGCAGAGTATAGTCCACAACTTTGCAAATGAAGACCAGACAATTACGATTTGCGATCCGAATACCGGCAATATTTCTACAGTGCCTACGGTTCCCCGCGGTCCGCCTCGTATTCGACAGATGGGTTTTCGGAAGTAGAGGATTTGATTGAAGAAGGGCAAGAAGTTGCGCTGGTTATCTCTATAGATGAAGGCACAAGTTCTTGGCTTCTTGAATCTTATTCCTCGCTGCCATCCGAACCTACCCTTACCGATGTCGAATTTTCTTATCTTTCCGCCTGTACGAATCTTGGCACCGAGATTTCAACCGTTTTATATTCGCAGTCCCTGTATCAGTCCGCGCCTCCGACCGACTTCGATCTTAGTCCTAGCCCCGATAACTCCGCCATTAATTCCAACGTTGATTCTAATATTTTTGAAACCTACGCCGCGACGAAGAAGAAGTATAAGCCTGTTTCGCAGAAAGTTAGGCCAGTTCTAGGAGATTTACCTGAGAAGTTTCGCATTGTGCGTGATATTGAAGGTGATCCTCTCGAGTCTCTGCCGATACTTGATCCGAATCCACCGCCATTCGTGCCCGCCGGTCGCTATACCGAAGAATGCCGCGATATCATTGATAAAGCGCACCCTGGAGATTTTCTATGGAAAGCTGAACGTGATTTGATGCACGATTTCATGCTGAAGAATCGAGATGCCTTCGCTTGGAATGACAGCGAACGAGGCAAATTCCGTGAAGATTTCTTCCCGCCAGTTGATATACCTACAATCCCGCATACGCCATGGGTACAGCGCAACATACCCATTCCGCCTGGCATTTACAACGAAGTCTGCAAAGTTATTAGAACGAAAATTGCAGCAGGAGTTTACGAGCCGTCAAATTCCTCGTACCGTTCCCGTTGGTTCTGCGTTGTCAAGAAAGATGGCACCAGCTTGCGCCTTGTGCACAGCCTCGAGCCTCTCAACGCCGTTACGATCCAGCACTCAGGTGTGCCGCCGTTTACCGATCAAGTTGCGGAACAGTTCGCCGGTAGAGCCTGTGGAGGAATGTTGGATCTTTATGTTGGGTATGATGAAAGAGTCCTCGCCGAATCGTCTCGAGACTTTACGACATTTCAGACCCCGTATGGTGCGCTTCGCCTCGTTACGTTGCCTATGGGATGAACAAATTCAGTTCCCATTTTCCACGACGACGTTACGTTTATCCTCCAGCCCGAGATCCCCGACATTACGATTCCGTATATCGATGATGTCCCTGTTCGCGGTCCCGCCTCTCGTTATCAGCTTGAAGATGGATCCTACGAGACTCACCCCGAGAACCCCGAAATCCGACGATTTGTTTGGGAGCATTTCAATAATTTGAACAGAGTTGTCCACCGCATGAAATATTGTGGCGGTACCTTTTCTGGCTTCAAAGCATTGTTGTGTAGTCCATTCATAACTGTTCTTGGTCACGTTTGCACGTCTGAAGGACGTATTCCAGACCAGTCTAGAGTCATCAAGATTATTAATTGGGGTCCCTGTCGAGATTTGTCTGAAGTACGCGCCTTTCTCGGTACCATCGGAGTTGTCCGGATATTCATTCGCAACTTCTCTCACCGCGCCAACGCCCTTACGATTCTCACGCGTAAAGATGTTGCTTTTGTCTTCGGTCCAAATCAGATAGCAGCCCAAGAAGATTTAAAGAACACACTTGTCCACTCGCCCGCGCTCAGACCCCTTGATTACTCGTCCCACGCACCCGTTATTTTATCAGTCGACACCTCGCATATAGCAGTTGGATTTTTACTTGCCCAATGCGATCCCGAAGACCTGAAGCGCCGATTCTACGCCAGATTTGGTTCAATTACATTGAACGATCGCGAATGCCGGTTTTCCCAGCCCAAGCTAGAATTGTATGGTTTATTCAGAGCCATGAGATCGTGGAAGTTATACTTGATTGGCCTGCGCAATATTGTTGTTGAAGTCGATGCACACTACATCAAAGGTATGCTCGCCAATCCAGATTTAGCACCAAGCGCGAGTATAAATCGATGGATATTAGCCATTTTGACCTTCCATTTCGAGCTCGTCCACGTACCTGGAGTTTCTCATCGCCCAGATGGTCTTTCGAGACGTCCCAAGCAGCCTGGAGATGAAGAAGAACCCGAGGATGACTTTGATGATTGGATTGATCAAGTTCATGGATTTATGCACATGGTAAATGACTCGCCTGCAGCTCGACGCCCTCAGCAAGTTATTGCGACCTTTGCCTCCGAATTAGTCCCCGATAATCAAGATCCTCCGCCATCGCTGTCATATGACCTGGCCCCGCGCAGTGAAGCCGCGAAGAATGCCGACATCCGAGTTGATCTAGTAAGATCTTGGCATGAAGAACTCAGCCGTCCCGACGACATATCCGAAAAAAGTTACCCTGCATTTGTTCGATATTGCATGGAGTTTTATCGTGTTGATGGAGTTTTGTGGCGCAAAGATCCGCAAGGTCGCCACAAACTTGTTGTTGTACCTGGTCGCCGTTTGTTTATTATGCGCTCAGCACACGATGATGTTGGCCATAAAGGATTTTGGGCAACCCGAGCGTTGATTTTGGAACGCTTTTGGTGGCCATTTCTCGCGCAAGATATTCGTTGGTTCGTTCGCACCTGTCACATGTGCCAGCTACGCCAAATTCAAAATGTTTTGATTCCACCTACCGTTGCTATGCCCGCGCCGCTGTTTTCGAAGATTTATATGGATACAATGCACTTGCCTTCGAGTGGTGGGTTCAAGTATCTAGTCCAAGGTCGCTGTTCGATTTCGAATTATCCAGAGTTCCGGATGTTGAGAAAAGAGAACGCACAAGCTATCGGAGATTGGATATTCCAGGATATACTTTTCCGATGGGGTACCTTGCTCGAAATCGTTACAGATAACGGCACCCCGTTCGTGAAAGCATTAGCCTATTTGGAGAAGAAGTACCATGTCAAGCACATTCGAATTTCCGGCTACAATTCCCGCGCCAATGGAATCGCAGAGCGCCCGCATTTTGATGTCCGACAAGCGCTGTTCAAAGCATGCGATGGAGACCAGTCTAAATGGCATACCGCGACTTATTCAGTATTCTGGGCAGACCGAGTCACAGTTCGTCGCAGAATGGGTTGCTCACCGTATTTCGCCGCCACAGGAACCCATCCTTTGCTCCTGTTGGATATTTCTGAAGCTACATACCTTTTGCCGCCGCCCGAGTCCGTACTTTCTACCACCGAATTAATTGCGCGCCGAGCCGTCACCCTACAGAAACGTCGAGATCAGCTTGAAGAGCTTTATTCCCACGTTTACGAGGCTCGCCTACAAGCAGCACTTCGATTCGAACGAGAAAATGCTGTGACTATCCGCGATTACAACTTCAAACGTGGAGATCTTGTCTTGATGCGAAACACTGCCATCGAGAAGTCATTGAATAGGAAGATGCGCAAGCGTTATCTTGGTCCTTTGATTGTTATTTCGCGCAACAGAGGAGGAGCTTATATTATTTGTGAGCTTGATGGTTCAGTATTTCACCGTCCAATTGCTGCTTACCGTGTTATTCCGTATTTTGCACGCCAAAGCATCCCGTTGCCGCCACTTGAAGAACTCCTCGATATTTCCACGGAGCGCCTGCGAGACCTCGAGCAGACAACATTGATCGATCCTGAAGACGAAGAATTTGAACAAATTGCAGTCCCCGAAGCCGAAGAAGACGCCGCTGACATGTAACGCGAGTCAATATTTAGTTGGGAGGATTCGAGTTGCTGTCGAGCCTACGTTGACCTGTGATGACTGAGGACAGTCAAGTTTTCAGTTGGGAGGATATATGATGAGCCTCAGCATGTGCTAAGCCCCGAGCGACGTACCTGAGCTGTGAGAGACGTAGAAAGAAGACAGAGAGAGAGAGATTGACAGGAAGTGTCAATCACGGATGTTTGATCCGAGTGACTCAGATAGGAGTCATTATTCCACGGTTCCACTTCAAGTGGCCCCGCTTCAAGGCAGTGTAGTACAGTCATTTGTAGTCAGTAGTTGAGTCATTTGGACTCATTTTGGTTCTGACTCATGCTGTGCACGGACCATGTAGAATTACTATATAAACCCCCCTGTATCTTACTGTAAATAGATTGGATTTTGGTCCTTTGTTTTGTGTTAGTGTCCTCCGTCGCTCCCGGTCCTTCGTCGCCTCCGTTCTGTGTCCTCCGTCGCCTCTGTTCTGAGTCCTCCGTCGCCCTTGTTTGAGTCCTCCGTCGCCCCCGCTTTGTATTGTAGCTATATATTTTATATATTGCTGCAGTCTTGCCGTCTCGCCCTCGTCTCGTTTAGTTGCAGCGTTAACCCGTTGCAAGTCCGCTTAGTCTCCGTCCCCGCCATCGCCGTTCCTCTGCCGCCTCCGTTTTAGTTGGGATTCGCCCCTTTCCCGCGCTTCCAACCCTCTCGCCTAGTTATCCCCTTTGTTTCTCCTTAGGGTGTTTGAACGAAGTCGAAGTCCTCGCTTTATACAACCAGTTCTCCGGTCCGCTTTATTGAGTTTGTTTGGATTCCTTGCTCCCGACTTCCTTACACGCTCATAGACACCGAAGACCTATCAACGTGGATGGTCAGAACGTCCTTCTTAGTCCAGTCGAGATTGTCATTCAAGCATTCCAAAGCGTAGAGAGCGGTCATCGGCATGGAAAGAATATCGGACATTCGGCGCATCGAAGGGCTGAACGGCGCTCCGGGAAAATCCAATTCTAGTTGGGCGTGGAATTTTTGGCCCCAAGTCACATTTCTCAGCGATTTCCAGGTACTTTCGAGGCGGGCGGGAATCCATCGATACGTACGGAGCGGCGCGGCATACTGGGGAGGCAGTTCAGGTTGCATGAGCATCGTCGCGTCCCATTCGTCGTCTTCGATAAGCTCGCGGTTTAGCGCGCACTGCGGGAGACCGTCATATCCTCCTTCACACAACATCTGCGTGTGCTCAGTGTGGACAAGAGCCCAGTGGTTTTGACAGGCAAAAGTCAAGCGACAATTGGAACAGGGAATGAGGGTATGCGGAAGAATAGAACGATCAATCGAACATTCGACCCGAATTAGCTGGTCAGTGCGGCAGCTTTGAGCGTGTGATCAAAGGCTGATTTTTCAAGTGAAATGAAAGTCGCTTACCAGGATAAGCATCTCGGTTCAAAATGAAGAAGTGGCTCTTCTTGGGGTGAAAGAGGACGCCCTAGCTTCCTTTGGCAGTATGAGAATCTTCCCGTTACTTGCGCCTCCAATTCGTCGGGTGCGCTCGACCCAATCCACATGGCCGTTGAGAGAAGCAAAGGCTCCTTTTCGAAAGAAGAAATGACGCGGCAGAAGTGTTTGTGAGATGGCCAGCTTTCGTGTTGGCAAGCTGCTTCACTGTTATCCAGGAGAACCACATTTGAAAGGATATACTCACACGAATTACAATACGACACAAGATGACAACCAGAACATTTGAGAAGTTTGACGGACTCTGAAGTCGGAGAATAACACTGGTAGCAGGCGGCTCCAACCGCGGCCAATGCAGGCAAGGTTGGGCGTCTTGAGTGGCTTTTGGCAGACATCTACAAAATCTCAGCAAAAGGTTCGGGAACATTCCACACAAATATAGATCTAAATTGACAGAATACTCTTCCCAGTCAATTAAATCAGGTTAAAAAATGGTCTTATCGGTCGAGAAGGCCGATGGTAAGTAGCAGACTCGGACCTCGGTCGCGGATGGCGTAGCCATCGATGACTTCAAGTTTATGGATGGACTGCACTTATTGGGTGCACCGAGGAAGAAACGAGACTCACAAAGCGCTGGAAGCAGACTGAGCCAGAGAGCCAAAAAAAAAAGGTAAAGGAAGAGAAGTATTTGTTCCACATTGGCTCTGCTTGGCGATCATGGTCAATCCATCGTGATCGCGATCCACGCTTGGCGCCAACTTGGCGCCTAAACTGCCGGCGCTTGTTCAAGCTCTCGCACGCTTGAATCTCGGCGCGATTTTTGTCAAATTTTTGTAGCACTTCTATCTCTAGAAGAAATGACCCTCCTTGCCATTTGACCGTTTTAACCCACTGGCCGCTTGACAACTCAGGCTGAGATATTGCGAAACTTGTACAGCCCTCTGTACGGGCCAGAGGGCCAGCTCATCTATCTGGCATGTTCTCCTACGTGTCGATACGTCCACACCGTTTTATTTTGTTTTATATTCTCGGCTTAACAGCTTTTAGAACTGGGTACGTTTCGCGGTTCTGAACGTCACGGAGTATGATTTCTCCCACTTCGGTTTGGCGAACATCGAGGCGATGGACCAGGTCAATCGAGGGGGGATCGGCACCTTCAACGGCGATATGTCCGCATTCCGCAACCGGGTAAGTTACACTCAAGGGGATTCCACTAAAAAGATTAATAAAATCCACTGGTACGTGGTCACTTGTTTAGCTTTTGATGGGAACTGATCGGCAAAGCCGGCGGCATCAAATCCATCAATTCTCGTATTAACGTCTTATCCAGCATGTGTGTCGTGCCAAGTACTCAAGATTTCACTTTCTGTGCTTTAAATACATATGTACTGTAGTATAATAAGTAATTTAATGGCCTTGTCTCTGGGGTTTTTAGTTTTGTGCTGGTCTGACTCTGAGACAAGGGGGACCAAATTCCAGAATTTTTGAATGTTGTCAAATTCTGAGAGTATTTTCGATTCTGATCCAGAAAATATCTACCTCAAGGTGGGAAGTGAAGTGGTTGTTGAGTTAGAGGGGGGTACATTATTGCCGTATTTGGTTAATCAGTCGTTATCAGTTGAGCACAGCCTCTCCAAATGCAGTTGATGATCACATGTGCCGGCAGTCGGCCCAGAAGGCGAGGATTTCCTTTTCATGAAATTTATATACCAGACCAATCTAAATCATTTGGGGGACCATCCTGAGCATAATTAACACCTCCGATACCCAAAACACCCCGCCAGTAGGCCTCCAGAGCATTTGATCCCTTCCCAAAAAGGGAATTTCCTTTTTTGGAGGGGGGGGAGGGGTCGCCGATTTCTCTGAAAAAAAAGTTTCGAGGTATAGTGTGGATTTCGCGGATCCGATCCCCCTTGCTCTGAGATCACAAGGAAACTGTATCTGACCCAAGCTCGTCTGATGGAGGGGCTCTGAGCCCAGCGCACCTCGTCTCGCAGCATTTCCCCTGAGATCTCACCGATTGGGGGGCATGCGGATGCCACCGACACCGATTCCGAGTCCGATACCGATTCGTGGATGTACTGATACTGTACATCTTCTCGCCCAATTCTCGCCGTTTTCAGTTCCTGCATATACATTTTTCGTTTCTATTTATTTGGGAGCGATCCATGCGCTGTCGTATTGAATCTTGGATCTTGCAAGTTGCTGGTTGTTGCGCCGCACCCCCCCGTGCACTTCGTTCGGGACGAACGTTCTCTTACCCGAAAGGACACCAAATTCTTTCGGCCGCCCATACCGCCTCATGCTCGAGTGCGCACCGCTCATGACTATCAGTGTTGTCATCGAACCCGGAGAGCTCATCTTCATGAGTCTCCTCATTCTCGTTCTAAATCTGATTTCGGGACTCGGTACTCATCATGCGTGCGCTCTCTTTTCTTTCTTATTTCCTGAATTGTGGCGGCCGCCCAGCGCCCGGCGCATCGGCGGTGTTGTTACAGCGGTGCTGCACTGCCTGTGACTCATGTGATGCGCCCGCAGGGCTCGGGGACGGACGTTCTCGAGTTCGGGAAAGGACGTGCTCGAGCACACCGCCTCATGCTCGAGTGTGGGCCGCTCATCCTCATGAGTATGAGCGATGTCGGAATCTTGGTCTGACTCCAGGACCCAGCACTCAGCGCTCAGTGCATGCGCTCTCTTTCTTATAGCAAGTTATAATTATTGCCTGAAATGCGGCGGCTACCCAGCGCTGCGCGCGCATCGTGATGTCGTTGCGCCCGGACGCGCGCTTCGTTCGGGATGGACGTTCTCTTTCTTTGGGCCGACCACCGCCCCATGTTAACGTTCATGCGCATGAGTAGGGAATGTCATCCTGCCGCCCATGAATGATTCTGACTCCGAAACAGCGCTCGTCGCTCGTCTCTCATCTTCTTTTCATTCATTGTCAATTCCGATTCCGGACGGCATCAACGTGTGTGGAATCTCTATCCCATCCTATCCTGTCCTATCCTATTGCAGGTGTACATCGCAGATTATCCGCATATTTATGCGCTCTTTCTTTCTAGTTTCCACATCACCTCAGCTGCGTTGTCGTTTCGCGCTGCGGTATATATCATATTATGCTCGCGCCGGTGTGCATGTGTGTGCCATGCATGCTGTTCGTTTGCTCTGGTGTGAGGTTCGTTGCGTGCTTTTTCGAGCTCACGCTCTCCCTCTAGATCTTGGGTTCGTTATCTCTCCCTGACGAGCGGTTATACCCCGTCATTGGGTAGGTAGGTAGGTAGGTAGGTATCATTACACGCAAGAGAAGAATTAATATTATAAAAGGAAAGCAAAAAGAATTAGAAGGGAATGCAAAAGAATACAAAAAAGACACCAAAGAAAGTCCAAGAAATATCCCCGCATGGCTCGATCCCGAGTCGAACAGGTGTCCCTCACGAATAAGCTTCGACAGAAGAATGGAAGGTTGAATAGGGGCAATAAAATTGATCAGGATGGTGGGATGGCGGGATGCAGACTCACTTGGAACAAGTGTCAAATACTTACCCTAGATCAGGCAGGATTCAACTTTAAATTTGAATTCCTCGAGTCGGTTGGGTGGGGAAAGAAATCGAAGGAAAAAAAAAATACCTCCAGTTATTCATCAAGGCTTGGTCCCGACTCGAACGGGTGACCCCTCAAAGCTGAGTGTCGTCGGCAATGGAGTGAGGGTGCGGTCCCACCGCTAACGAGCCGTTCTTTAGCTGAATGGAAGGTTGAATAGGTGCAGCACATTTGTTGAATAACCGGAGGCGTGGATGGATTCAGACACACCAGGAAAGTGGGTAACGGGAATCAGCCCGAGGTGGGATTTAGAGTCTGTTCCATTATCACAGGCGGCAGAATAAGGACCAACGAGGCGGTGCTCAAAATCAGACGAAACCTTGATCCTTTTTGTTGAGCTCTGGAACTGGAAGACGATGACGGCGGGTCCAACATAGGGGAGCGCTTCTGGTTGCCCATCCAGTTAACCAATTTTAAAACGAATAGACACCTCCCTAGATGTTAGCATATATTTCAGCTCAACCATGCGTTAAAAGATCGTGTCATCGAAAATCGCATAGTCCTGCTAGGACAGATGAATACCCCTTTGGAAGTCGAATCTCAGAATCGGGCCCCAAAGTGAGTTTTGTCCGAACTATTTTATTTTTCCCACGGTTTTTGAGGCGGCCAAAACACCTGTTTCGGAAAGACGGTCATTTCCGGTCTTTTTTGGGTCGAAATTTTCCGAAAATTTTGTCCAAACTCGTGATTTGACCTATAAAAGGATATTCACCGGTCCTGTCCTGCTCTCCTACCATACCTTACAGATTTGCAAATCAACCATGATCAATTTAATTCAGATGGAGAGCTGCATCATGTATTCGATTCAACAGAGTATAACTCTCCCCATCGACTGTGATGTTTTTCAACGATTCCGTCGCCTGAACACTGTGCACGAAGTGTGGGACAGCAGCAGCGGGAAACACTCCGCGGGTGGTCGTGAACGAGACATGCTCGACGCGGGGTGTCAGCACAGGGCCTCGCTGCAGGGTTTACTGCGACGTAGGCAACTGGGCGATACAAGGAATAGGCGAAACGCAGTCAATTAAGCACTGGAGAGTAGACTAGAATAGTGTAAAGAATGTAAGTAATTACTTAGGGTTATATACTACGAAATAAAGGGTTCTTTAGGGACTAGGGTCTAGGAGTAACTGCGGACGCCAAGGGTAAGGGGTAAGGAGTGATCCTGACAAGCAGGGGTTGGCAGGAGTCGATCGAAACAAGGAGTACGATCCAAGAGGTGAGGGTATAGGGGAAGAGAGTGAGACAAGGGACAGGCAAGGGGTAAAAGACCACCGGGTTAATGATAGGGCGGGTTAATAAGAATATGAGACCAACGCAATAATCCGGTGAGGCACTCTGGAAGAATCCGGATAGTATGTGAGTGTCGGGTTGTTGAGAGGAGTGAAAAAGGGTGGATCATGACATTACCCCCCTCTAGGGATGTTTCGTCTCGAAACATCAAGTCCATTAACTTTTCTTTTTTGACCTCGAGGGGGGTTTCTCCAATTTCCAACCGCCTTTGCCGTCTGGTATTTCCCTTGGTGCCCACGGGTTTTCTTGTAATAAGCCGCCATGGCTTCATCCGCGCCAACCAAGTGATGCCGTGGTTCCCAAGTGCATTCTTCCATTGGGTAGCCTTCCCATCGGATATAATACCGAAGGTCCTTGCGCCGTTGTTTGATGTTTAACACCTCTCCAACCTCGTAAAGATCAACGCCATCGACCACGTCGGGAGGCGGTGGAGGTACAGTTTTCTGGTGTTCGGCCACGGGGGAACCCAGGGTCGAAGAAATACTGTGTTGAAGACTGGATGTACCTTCCACGTGGCGGGAAGTTTAAGCTCATACGAAAGAGCTCCGACCTTTCGTACGACTTTGAAGGGGCCATGACGCTTGTCGTCCAGTTTTTTCATAGGTCGATGCGTTGTCAGATTCTTCCCTGAGAGGTAAACCTCATCCCCGGGTTTATACCCGGGATCTTCTCCTCGTTTGCGGTCATAGAACCGTTTCATCGTCTCTTGTGCCACCTTCATAGAGGCTGCAGCTTCCTCTCGCACCAACTTCATGCGTTTAGCGAAGTCGTCTGCAGCCTCAGTCGGCACCTCCACCCGGGGTTCTGTCCCTTTCCGTGGGTGGAATCCCAACATGGTGTAGAACGGGGTAAATCCCGTCGTAGTGTGCACCTTGTCGTTATAGCTGAATTCTGCCATAGCTAGCCAGTCCGACCAATCGTCTTGCATGAAGTTCGTGAAGACCCGCAGGTATTGCTCGACCTCCTGATTAACCCGTTCGGTCTGTCCATCGGTCTGAGGATGATAGGCGGTCGAGGCGTTCGATTTTATGCCTAGAAGTTTCAACAAGTCCCGCATAAAGTGGCCCACGAAGATCTGGCCACGGTCACTGATGACTATCTCCGGAAGGCCGTAGTCCTTCCAGACATGGTCGCGATATAACTGGGCTATTCCTTCTGCGCTGATGTGTTCCGTGCAGGGTAGAACCCGGATAGCCTTGCTGAGGCGGTCGACGATTACTGCGATAGAATCATAGCCATTGCTCTCGGGCAATTTGACGATTAGGTCGATAGAGATATATTGCCATGGCTTCTCAGGCACCGCGTTGGGATGTAGAGGTCCTCGCGGTTTTGCAGGAAAGATCTTCGTTCGTTGACAAGTAGGGCAAGCGGCGACGTATCCCTTTGTTTCTTTGACTACCGAGGGCCAGTAGTAATTCCGGGTTATTAATTCGGCTGTGCGATATCGTCCTGGGTGACCAGCCAAGTAATCATCGTGGTGCGCCTTGAATATGCGATGTCACAATCCCTGGTCGGCGGGGACATAAATCAACCCGTCTTTAGTTAAGAACCCGTCGTGTTCTTCCCAACCGCTGTCCGCCGTTTTCACGGCTTCTCGCGCTACGTCTTCCCATTTATCCTTCTTCTGTTTGATCTCTTCCATAAACCGATCTCCTGGGGTATCGTCAAGTACTGCGGGCATGGCTCGCAGAAACTCAGCCCCAGGCACCGGGTTCTTCGAGAACCATCCTTCTGGTAGAAGAATCATGTTGGAGTTATCTAGCTCCCCGCGTTCGTGTCCACCTCTTCGAGACAACGCGTCGGTCTTCGTGTGTTGCTTCCCGGGTTTATGGACTAGGGTGAAGTCATATTCACTCAACTCCAGAGACCACCGGGCTTGTCGTCGATTCAACTTCTTGGTAGTAGTGAAGTATTCCAAGTTTTTGTGGTCCGTCCAGATTTCGAACCGTCTTTGGCTTCCTTGTAAGAAATGTCGCCATTCGTATAAAGCTCGCATGACGGCGAGCATCTCCTTGTCATGTATATCGTAGTTGCGTTCCGTGTCGTTCAGTCCTTTAGACAGGAAGGCAATGGGCACCCAGACACCGGCTTGGCATTGGGTCAAACAAGCCCCAGTAGCGAAATCAGAAGAATCCGCCTCTACCCTCCATTCCCCGTCGTCCGCAGGGAAATGTAGGACGGGTTCTGATGTGACGGCGTCAATCAGACGTCGGAAAGCTGCGTTTTCCTCGTCCCCCCAACGCCATCGCGTAGCCTTCCGGGTTAATCGCGTGAGGGGTTTGGCGTGATCGCCAAAGCCCTGTATGAATCGCCGATAGAAGTTGAGGAATCCGAGGAAGCTTTGAACGTCTTTGACGTTCCGGGGAGTAGCCCACTCCCATACACCGGCCACCTTGACCGGGTCCATCCTAATCTTGCCGTCTCCGATGATCACTCCCAGATATTCCACCTCCCTCTTCTCGAACTCGCACTTTTTGTGCTTGAGAGATAGGTCGTGGTCTTTCAAGACTTGAAGAACTTCCCGCACCGTTGCGCGATGATCCTCCAAGTTGTCGGAATAAATGAGGATGTCATCCAGGTAGACAATAACCCGGCCTTCGGCAATTTGTCGTTCAAAGATCTCGTTCATCATGGATTGAAAGGTGGCCGGAGAGTTGGTGAGCCCGAAGAACATAACGAGAGGCTCCCAAAGCCCCCGGTTAGTCATGAACGCCGCCTTTTCTTCGTCGCCTTCTTTTATCCGGATGTTGTTGTAACCCCATCGGACGTCCAGTTTAGTGAACCAGGTTGCCTTTCTGAGCATATGCATGATTTCCGAGATCAACGGAATCGGGTATCGATTCTTGATGGTAAGTTCGTTTAACTTCCGATAGTCTTGAACGGGGCGTAGCTTTCCGTCTTTTTTCTTCACGAAGAAGAATGGGGAAGCCCAAGGAGATTTAGAAGGTCGAATACGTC
The DNA here is from genome assembly GCA_029378395.1 of Mycena leptocephala. NCBI lineage: Eukaryota > Fungi > Basidiomycota > Agaricomycetes > Agaricales > Mycenaceae > Mycena > Mycena leptocephala. The sequence goes on along the minus strand of JARJLF010000713.1, from coordinate 14,822 downwards.
CGGTTTCCAAGTGTTCCTTGATGAAGGAGTCTAACTCCCGTTGTTCTGTCGGGTTGAGCGGAATATTCCGCCCCTTCACGGGTTCTGAGCCGGGTTTTAATTCGATAGCGTGATCCCATTTCTTCCGCGCGGGGAGTTTGTCGAACTTGTCCTTTTCGAACACGCTTCGGAAATCTTGAAGGTAATGTTCTGGGACATTGTCTTCAATCTTCTGTTCGCCTTTGGCCTCATTAGCGGCAGCCGCTAATTTGGTAGCCACGCTTCCCATAGCCCGAACGTGAGCCGCGTTGCGTTGTGGCAGGGCAGAGTCATCGTAGATCTTCGTGATGAAGATACGGTCTCCTTCTTGAATATCCTCTCGGTCTTCCTCGTCCCATTCTTCCTGTAGACGAGCTCTCTTACAGGCGGGAGGGCATCGAGTGAACTTCAACTCGTTCTTTTCCCAGTCGATCTCCGGGTTGTGTTTCCGGAGCCAATTGTAGCCGATGATAACATCGCTCTTCCCAGTATCCGTGATTGCGAATGGGAAAACTTCAGTATGGTCTTGGACCGTGATGCGGAGGCGAACTACGTGCGTGATTTGTCCTCCGCGGTTGAGTGTCCCGTCGGCGTTGTATACCGGGATTGGCAAAGGGAGGGGTTCTCTTTCCATGCCTCTTTCTTCCACAAGGCGTTCGTGGATAAACCCGCCTGTGGCCCCACTGTCGATTAACCCGGCCACAGTACAACCCCGTAGGTTGTTCAATTCCTGTAGGGTCACGGGGAGCACCATCGAGTTCCCGTTCATTGCCTGCACATAAGCCGGTGGTTCTCTCAACGCGTCCAACGCGTCCAGAGCATCGGGAGGGTACGTTGTCATTAGCCCCTCCAGTAGTTCTTCGGTAACCTCGGTTTGTCGATGAGGGTGAGTCCATCGTTGGACTATAGCCATGGCGTCAGATGGTCGTTCATTAATCCGGGCCAACGTTCGTTCAGCACTACCAACAGGGATTCTGCGCCATTCCGCTTTCTCCCTTTGTTGGTTATTCAGCTTTCGCCTTCGGGAGTTCGGAGAGGGACTGGCCCCTCCACTCCTTTCGTCGAGACTTGAAGTCTCGTCGTCGTCGTCTGCACTGTCTTGCTCACTAGGTTCCGAAATAGACAAAGCTTCAAATGAATTGATGGATGCAATCGGTACACTGGGGCTGGGTATAGGTCGAGAGTAGGCAGACTTTACTCGCGACCGCCGGGAAAATCCTCCTGATCCTGTTCGTCCTTCAGCGCCTCGGCGTACATGGCCCTAAACTGCGGGTCTTGCACCAAGCGGCGAGGACAGTGACGGGCCAAGTGTCCTTCCTGCTTGCAATTGTAGCAAGTGACGCGCGAGGAGGGAGTCTTCCCTTTACTATCCGAGCGGTCGATATCCATAGGGACCGGCGTGGCAGTAGTAGTCGTCGTAGAAGCCGGAGTAGAAACCGGGTTGTTCCCGAAATGGGTAACCGGGTTACTCGCTGGATTCTTCCACTCGTTCCTGCGAGAGTTCGAGTGGGAGGATGGGGAGTAGGACGTGTGCATCTTGGGGGCGGAAACAGCGTTCCCTCCATCCCTGAGGCTTCCTTCCATAACCCGGAAGGCGCGGTTCAACCCGTCGTGTTTGATAACCTGCGTCTTCCAGTCCTTGTAGGTCAGGGGCAAGGATGACTGCCCATAGACCGCCTTGATGACTTTCTCGTCGATCCCACGTTTAAGCAGGCGAATGAGGGTAACTTTGTCATAGGCCGCCGTCTTGTTGAGAGAGTCGAGGACGGTGAAGTATTCCGTCGCCGTGCTCTTGCCTTGACGGAGTTTCTCCATTTTAGCCTGTGCGATTTCTATCTGCGCACCACCTTTGAACGCCTCGATGATGGCGAGGCGAAAGGTCTCCCAGGTAGAATAGGATCCAGTAGCGTCCTGGGTCTGCATGGCCAACACGACGTTGTTGGCCCACTGGGAGGCAGAACCGTCCTTCATGTAGGAGAGTGCGAAGGTGATCTTCGTACTGTCTGCAGTGTAGGCGGTGTTGCCATTGAAGTTCAACCAACAATCCGCCAGGAATTGGTCCACCTGTTCCGAGTCCCCGCTAAACATGCGGGGAGCAGCAACCCGGGGTTGCTTAGTGTTGACCTTGACCTCTCCTCCGGCGGAGAGGGAAGGACGCCGTTCATGGGTAGAACTGGCATCCCGTAGCGTGCGCATGGCCTCCGCTAGCAGCTGGTTCTGCGAGATCTTCTCTTCGCTAGCCTGCAGAGCTTGGGCCTGCATCCCGGAAAGAGTTTCCCGGAGTACAATGTTTTCGCCGTGGGCTTTGAGAGCCTGTTGGTAAAGGAGCTCGAAACGTTGAGTCTCCGTGTGGGCCGCGAAGATGTCGGGGTCCGGCATAGTGAAGGTGCCTTCACTCATCGTATCGTCCAATTGAGTCGTCGGTAGGGGACACTATTCTTTTGTCAGCACAGGGCCTCGCTGCAGGGTTTACTGGGATGTAGGCAACTGGGCGATACAAGGAATAGGCGAAACGCAGTCAATTAAGCACTGGAGAGTAGACTAGAATAGTGTAAAGAATGTAAGTAATTACTTAGGGTTATATACTACGAAATAAAGGGGTTCTTTAGGGACTAGGGGTCCAGGAGTAACTGCGGACGCCAAGGGGTAAGGGGTAAGGAGTGATCCTGACAAGCAGGGGTTGGCAGGAGTCGATCGAAACAAGGAGTACGATCCAAGAGGTGAGGGGTATAGGGGAAGAGAGTGAGACAAGGGACAGGCAAGGGGTAAAAGACCACCGGGTTAATGATAGGGCGGGTTAATAAGAATATGAGACCAACGCAATAATCCGGTGAGGCACTCTGGAAGAATCCGGATAGTATGTGAGTGTCGGGTTGTTGAGAGGAGTGAAAAAGGGTGGATCATGACACGGGGGAACAACGGAATCATCTGCGCAATGGCCCTGCGCGCGTCGTCGACGGGGTAGTACCCCCTCTCCAGGTGGATGCTCTCCACGCCCTTGAAGTATGCGAGTTGGGTTGCGGTCATCTCGCGCATCACGACGGCAGCAGTGGCAACAGGGCTTACGGAGTCTATGCATAAAGAAAGGCAGGGAGAGACAGCGCGTCCAGAAAGTCGGCGGGTGATGGAGGACATGGGACGGATGAGACCGTTGATGTCTGTCAAGACAAGCCCTGGGTCGACCTGGCTGTGGTGGGACAGGGAATAACCCGGCCGGGACGATAGTCGAATAACCCGGTCTGAAGTGATCGCGACCGACAACGAGAGGGCAGCACTGAACAACCCGGCTCTACTGGGGAAGTTTGGCTGTAGCCATCGAGGTGGAGCGTCGCGAGACTTGGAAGAGACAGCGGAGTAGCCGCCTGGTCACCGAACTTGAGGAGAACTCGAGGAGGAGATGATATGTGCACGAGTGGCGTTCGTAGTCGGGGTGAGAGAGCACTGCGCCGTTGTCAGGTCAAAGTAGACTTGATATTAGACGAGGTAGAATCTAGAGTACATGTAGATTCTACTGAGTTTATATACCGTATCCTATGAAACTGATGGTTGTTCCTTCTATGAAATGACGACTGCCCTTAGGTGCTCGATCTTGGTAACGGGCGATCGGGGTATCCCAATTGTCGTTTGAATAACCCCTGGTTGGTTATTCTGATATCCCGATCGTCGTTTGAAACCCCTGGTTGGTTATTCTGAATCCAATCGTCCTACGCGCGTCCCGATCATTGTTTGAATAACCCCTGATTGGTTATTCCGAATGCAATCGTCCCAAGTGAATACAAATAACCCCCTGGTTCTGTATGCTTGTGATAACCCGGGATAACCGGGGTTGAGGTTTGAGCGAAAATGTTGGAAGTATGCCGAATCATGACAATGTCTGCCTGACGTGGAGGCTTCCAGACCACGCAGATGGTACAGATGGCGGAGAAGCGATGTGCGCAGGAAAGAAGGTGCTCGACAACGGTGGTCGGAGCACGGAGATGGACGAGATGGACGAGATGGGGGATGGGTCCCTTGGTCTTGTGGGTGCCAAGTCCCCAGGAGGGGTGTGGGTGGATGACGTCGAGATCCGTGAGCCGGGGAAGACACACGAGGAAAGCAAAGGTGTCCGCTTCGCTCCGGGTTTCAACATCGGTGAGGGCGAGTTTACTGAGACTCGGAGCTGCATCAGCTATGAGGGGTAGGACAGTACTCCACTAGCGTGGTTCGACTGCGTAGGAGGACATGCAGAGAGTGAGGGATGCAATAGGAGAGTGGTGCAAGGCTGCAAGTGTCCAATGGAGCCGGGTGGTACGAGGAGAGTAACAGAATATACGTGGTGGGTGGTAAGTTGAGAAGGACCGCCGGTAGTGGTGTTGGCAGAATCCTGCCATTCTGCCATTTGACCTGGCAGAATGGCTCAATAGAATCCGGCTCGGCAGAATTTGGCACATTGTGCCGGTGGGCAACTTTACATTGGGCACTTAAATTTCGCCTCACTTTTTTTCGTGCTTTCTTCATCGCAGTTCCACAGAATCGAGTCCACAACACACACTGAAGCCATTATCTGCTCATTGGTGAAGATACAAGACCATATATGCTGGCATATGTCACTTGAACCCATCGTACCGACCGTACCCGAGAAATCTGCAGTTTCACAGCAAAACTCGACCATTGCTATCCATCCTGCACCCTCTTCTCATTCATATGACTCTGTGATATCAATGGAAGAAGATTGCAATTTTTTTGGGATACTGTGGGTCCGTAGGTTGATAACATGCCAATCTGTGCTTACAGACCACCAATATGACACCACTAGTGCTGGCACCTGACAACCTATTAACCTGTGTGCATTCGGGAGCCTCCTCTACGCGATACTAGAGTGGTATGCAATGGTTAAAGGTGAAGGTAAGTGAAGGACCGATCTACGGCATCTCGAAAATGCCAATTCTCACCTATTTCGCCAATATCTGAGCTGCATTGTCTTTGTAGCCAATTTTGAGGCCTAATATCCAAGTCATGATCATTTACTGCAGTTACAGAGTAATATCTAAGAGAATATATGTCGAGAGCGCCGTTCATGGGCTGCAGAATGAGGCATCAGACGATAGATAGGGGCTGGCCAAACACGGTCAAACATCCGGAATTTTTTTACGTTTTCCGCATAGCTTTGAATAGAGCTGTAATGTGATTTTGACTTCGTTTTGACACGAATGAGCCGTGGGGAAAAGACATTTCTGCCGGATTTTGCCGACATTCTGCCTGCCCTTCTGCCAATCTGCCTGGCTCAATTGCCTGAAATTCTTTCTACCAACAGCACTAACCACCGGAAATCAGTGATTGTGATATCCCAATGACATCTGAACCCTGCCTCGGTCTACGTCTGAATCCCAAAGTAGTTGGATAGGGGCTGACAAACAGTCGTCCAACTGCCCGAGGTATATACTTCTGGAAAGATTGGAGAGGACAGACTTCATACGCTTCGGTCAACTGGTTGCCATTTATAACAGTAAGACAGCTGCATCCCCTGTCGATGATGCAGCTGAGTAGGTCACCATAATGTGATGCCCATGCATCCAGAACTTCATCGGTTCCAACAGATAGGCACCGGCCGCCTTGGCGGGGATCAAGCGTCAGTGTTACTGCTTTAACAGATGACAGGCGGGAAATGAAGGTTTGCAGACGCTTCATCTGCGCGAGGAATGGGACGATAGTAGTGCACTCGGATGCGGAAAGATACATAGAACATGCTCCAGTGAGGGAACGATGAGGCATATTTGTAGCGCCGAAAGAGGATCCGCTCGATCTTAGCTCATCCTAATTGTGACGGATTTTGTCCCTAGGTCTATGCCGTTGCGCATGAAGTAGGTGGGCAACGCAATGAGGTGTAAACGTCGACAGAGCAAGGCTAGAAAATACAGGGCCTCGCTTGGGAGGGCCGGATGTTCGAGGGTGTTTAAAAGAAGTTCGTTTCGGAAGGTCAGCGATGCTAGCGGGAGCCATGGTGGAGGAGACAGAGAGGTGCAACACGGCGAAGGCGGTGCACGTCATTCTCGAGCCTCACGTGCACAATCGCGTTGCGTCAAAGGTTCCCGCTCAGCAAAACAATACGGATATTTTAAGTACATACGGAATTTGCCAATCACTCCACGCTCACCTCGAAAACAAGGAGTCATCATATCACAAAGACCTGGAATCGACAAATTCTTACGCATGCGCAAGAGTGCAGGGAGGGCCCTACAAAGTCAATCTCGAAGATACCTGCTGGCTGCCACCCCTTCAATCGGTTGCCCATCGACTGTCCTTTAGCTTGGACCACTGAACCAAAAAACCGAGCCCGATGGCTTCTCGGGTAATACAACATCCCTTGATTCAATTTTTCTTTACATTTGCGCTGTGTTCTATCCTTTGTAGATCACTGAACAGTATCCGGGCCGATAGACTCTACTAGCCGTATTGTTCCTCTCTCCGTTCCCATTACTGTACACCTCGCGCTTCCAATCTTCCGTAGTCTGCTAAAAGAGATACTTGGGGCTTCAAATTGTAGTTGCCAATTCGAACTTTTCATCCACATGACGTGCATACACTCATCACGAGAAAACCTTCACTTATACACTGGCAAGAACAGAATCCGTCTACCATATGACCAAAGTTTTCTGGGTTTCCCAGTGACCTTATCACGCAGTGCCATCGATCCCAGTACAGTTCATGGAAGTTACACCGACGTTCCTCGGGTCTTTGGGGTTGACAGTCAAAATGAGATCGGCACTTGACAAAAACACGTTGTTAGTAAGAAACACAAGTTGCGATACAGGTTACTCACTGCAATCCGAGCTGATCGTTGTCCAACCCGGCGTCCGTATCCACATTCTCGATGAGATCTTCCATGTCTGACGAGTCCCACACAAACAAAACAGACTGGTTGCTCTTCTTGTTGAATTTTTGGAGCGTGTTATTAGGGCAGTCGTCGTCTGCACCGTCCCCAGTCGCACTAAGGAAGACTATTGTATCACAAGCATAGTGCAAGAGCACAGAGATACTCTTACCATGTGGAGATATTTATGCCAAGGGTCTTCGCAAGCGGGACGGCTGTCTCGTTCGCGGCGGCGCAGTTAAGTCCCTCTTTGCCATCTCTATCTTCTGTGCAAGTGATGATGAGGCCAATGTTCAACTTGGAAAAGACCTGCGACGACAAGACAGTTAAGAGCGTCAAACATGGCTTATCAACAAAGCCGTTTATTTACATTGGGTATGCAAGACTCTGCCCTCTGTTTTCCGACAGGTGTCAAACCGGGGCGACCGAGAGACGGTGTTTCTCCATTAGAGATAATGTAGAACGGTATCTTGGCTGTCGTGGACGTGCAAGCAGTGGAACAGAGAGCTGCAAGAACAAGTTGCAGGTACAGCAATCGCATCTTCGAGGTGAACGAAGAAGTACACCGACAGTGGATACTGCCTGAAAATTGCTGGACTTTTATACAACAACCGGATGGTTCATATCAGAGAGTTGAAGTGCGGAGATAACACAAGATTTAGGCGGCAAGTGGAGATCAAGTGGAAATACGCAAAGGAAGCACCGCACTAGTCTGTAGTTTACCGCGCCACTGACGTATGGAGGGTAGGGTTGTTACATAATCTGCGGAGTTTGAATTTGTTCCCACAGCTCTTCTACGCTTGTAGCAACTCCCCTCGCTAGATTCAAGAGGCAAAGTGCATTAGAATAGCATTATAAAGTAAAAGGAGCCCTTACAACATATATTCTTAGACCAAATCGCTTCCCCTTCGGCTTCCCCGCCTCTTCGGGTAGCGGCCCGATGCCGACCCATCAAATTTCGGCATCGTTGCTCTTCTACTCTGGCATTGACCTTTGGCTGGAGGAGATATTGATTTTGGGTTACTACACGTCGATACCCCCGAATTTCATCGAAATGCGCATTGCACAAGGCATTTCGAGCACCGAAAATTTTAAGATCAGATAACAAGGTCGGGGTACCGATCAAAGATCAAAGGGGCAAAGTGAAAGTGACGCCAAGTGACACCCTTGACGCCGAGGGCGTCAATGGGGTGTCACTCACAGAGAGTTTCTTCATTTTTGAGGGTGTGGCGTTATTAATACATTCACTGCATCCAGCCCCCCCCCCCCCCCCCATAGGCACAGATGTGCCCACCTTCACTGATCTCTGCCTATGGATTGCCCACCCAAGCCGACGTTGGTCCACGTTAATAGGCATTGGCCAACTTTGGCCTAGCATCCCTACCAAGGCAAAGCCTGCCCACTTTGGCAGATCTTCGCCAATGGTGGTGTACCTATCATGGCTGACCCTGGTCAACCTGGGTCCAGGTTGGTGGTGGTCTAAATTAGGCTGCCAATTCACCTTAGTTGTATTGGTAATTACCATTTCTACCTCCTGCAACTCTCCTGGCACATAATCTTAGCATATCTTTCATTGATGTCTGCGATAATCATTCGGCAATCAAGCATTTCTTTCAATCTGTTCAACCCGTGGCTGTGGTCTTCCCTTTTGTGTATGTGTGAGAATGGATTAAAACTAGTGTTTGGATTGAGAACGAGGATGAACCATGCTGGTTATTGAATTCATCCAGCTAGGCACATCAGCCCATGTGAGTCTATGTGTTCCTAATCTGGTCAGAATACCTAGACCAACCTCGGCAAGGATAGGCAGATGGATCGGCAAGGGTCGGCACACTGATCTGCCTATGCATCTGCCTATCAGGATCTGGCAGAACTGTGCCTACAGGGGGGGGGGGTCTGAACACAGTGATTGTGGTATGCTGCACTTCAATAATGGAGACTGTAGTATACGCACAATAGTAGGCACTGATGTGCCTAACTTCAATCTCAAAATTTGCTGTGACTTGGGGCGGCGCTTGCTGTGTGACATGTTGGTGGCATGTAACATGGGGCGTCAAAGGGCATCAGTTGGCGGCACTGGTGTCAGCCATTTAAAGTCAATCTCAAAGATACCTGCTGACTGGACAAGCATGCAGCACACATAGTCCGTACTGTACTATTAGAGAGTTTGCGGTGGAGCCACCAGATGGCTCATCCGGCATGCGGTGCTGGGTGGCTGATCAGGTGGCCTGGGGAGAACTTTTGTTGACCTTCCACGCATACTATGCCTATGTAGATGCGTGCCCGTACACGTGTGCGCACCGGTGGAGCGCTGGAAACGAGTACTTCAACCCTTCTTTGCTGCCAAACTCCGAGAGCAACCCCAATATTGAGTCAGACAGCGAAGTGTAGGTTCGAGAATGGCCTTCTGCATCCTATACTGTAGATACTTGTAGGTAGGCAACCAGCTGACCCACCGTGACATTAGGGATGGGTTTGGGCAACGCAACCAGGCCAATTTTCTCCGTGACGGTTGAAATTTGGACAACCGAAAAAATTCAACTTGGTGTTGAATGTGCCATTGAAACACCATCTGAAGGTTCTTCTTGCATAACGTAGTTGTGGGGAAGGTTTTAGACACTTTCAACAGGTTCTAGGTGAAATTCAGCCCCAAAATGCATTTTTTTTCGGCTGTGTCACGGTCTTGAGCCAGGCAACCAGCCTCACCGTGACCGTGACCTAAGGAGGTTTGGGAAACGCAACCAACCCCATCGTGACCGTGACGGTTGCCTACCTACAAATATCTACAGTACTTTGAAAACACAATGTACACAGCCACTAAAGTCACATGAAAATTCACGTGGTTTGGTCCCACGCCCTGCCGGTTCGCCGTGTGCGGGCGAACCCCCGGACTCTGTATCTGCCGTGTCTGCAGCGAAACAAGGATTTAGCGGGGATTTGGGGCAGAGCCCCAACAAGCGTAAGCCTTGCCAGAGGCAAGGGTCCTAAAGCTTGTAGGTAGAGAAAGCAGTAATATTTAGTAAGGTAATAGGCACTCGATACACACCATAACGAGCAGGCAACCGAACAACCACGAAATGACGTAGCCACCCGGCACCGCATGCCGGATGAGCCATCTGGTGGCGCCGGGTGGCTCCACCGCAAACTCTCTATTGAAATCAATTCGTCAAGGGGTGTTACGCGTGACCCAAAGTTCCAATTCATTGAGCTGCGTGACATCCCGCAAAATTTCGTCAACATGTAAAAATATTCCAAGAGTTGTGGTGAATGCACAGTGACACAATAGAATAAGTTAGAAATGCCCTGACTTCCTACTCGATTTATTGCCAATTTTTAAGATTTTTTGCCTTCAATCTCACAAATATTGTGGTTCAGATTGGGTTCAGAGCAAGCTCAACAGCAAAAATTGCATTTTTCCCCATCACTCAAAGTCATGTTGAAATAAATTGCTGCCCACAGCCGAGTAAAATTTCTCTAAGCACCCCTGAACCGATATTTTGAACTACAGTGACGAAAAGTATATTCGTCAAAGAGCCTCGGTGACGCGTGACAAGGTTGCAAAATTTGTCACGTCAAGTACAAGACGACCTTCGCTTCGCTCCGGTATACAACAAATGATGCCGCCGATAATATAGGAATCATTTCAACATCCGAATCACTGCATTCAGACCCCCCCGTAGGCACAGATGTGCCCACTCTCACCAATCTCCGCCTATGGATTGCCCACTCAAGCCAATGTTGGTCTATGTTAATAGGCATTGGCTGACTTTGGTCTAGCATCCCTACGAAGGCAAAGTCTGCCCACCTTGGCAGATCTTCGCCGATGGTGGTGTGCCTATCTTGGCCAACCTTGGCCAACCTGGGTCTAGGTTGGTGTCGGTTGGAGTGGCTGGATGGGTACAAACCATGTCAGGTTTTGAATTTGCTAACTAGGCTTAGCTAGGCTCATCGGCCTACGTCAGTCTATGTGTGCCTATTCTGGTCGCAATGCCTAGACCAACCATGGCAAGGGATGGGCAGACGGATGGGGCAGGGGTCGGCACATTGGTCAGCCTATGCATCTGCCTATTGTGATCTGGCAGACCTGTGCCTACAGGGGGGTCTGAAACGCAGTGAATAGAAAATCGAAAAATCGTCATAAACCGGCGCCGAAGAGTCCAGACGTAATTACCTGAATAACAGTGCATTGCGATGTCTTGCGTTCAAGAATCTAGCACGAGCTGTAGACACCATGAATAGAATTCCCGGGAATCTCGCACTGAAAAGCAGAGCAACGGAGCAGTCCAGTCGATCAACCAGCCGTGGACAAAAGACAACAGACTCAGAGAATGAACGTGAAAGTAGCAGCAGTAACTGGATGCCTACCCCATAGGTTCCTGGGAGTCCGAAGGGTTGTGAAACAACTAGAAAGACGGATCACTACATCCGGTAGCGTAGAACGAAATGAACTGGATCCACGCTATAATCCCACATGGAAAGATTTATGTCATTGGGGCCGAGAAGATGCCCAAGCATTAGCAGAACAGTCTTGATTTCACAGGTAATAAAGGAAGAACTCGAGACGAAGACGGAAGCGTTCAGATCAGAAGAAGTGTCTTGATTTGAAGACAACGGCAGTAAATTGAGGGGCGAAAAGGGGGTGAAAGATTCCTAGCCCGAATGTACAGAAATGCTGCCTGTTTATATGTCGAGAGGGGCGACTACGTGGTTTCCCGGCTTGATTAAAATCGGTGGGCTGCGGCAGCTGCTGCGATGAACAGCCTAGCTAATAGCATTCTGTCAAGAAACGCTGCGCGTCGGTCAGCTGTTGAGCCACATGGGGTTTTCAACTGTAAAATGAAACTGCGCAGAGCAACTTTGACGCCCAGAAATAAGGACCATAGGTAAGGCGGAAGGAAAGGGATACACCAGATGGGGATGTGCGCAAAGAGATACAAAGAATCGCCGAGGTAATCGTTAAAGAACGGTTAATAGCATATGGTCCAATGTAACCTCCCACGGAAACACGAATCCACAACCGCGATCCAACTTTCTAGTATCTCCTAATCTCCAACGATTCATCACAAAGGCAACCAGCAAGGGATCTAGTTTAATGAGAGAGCAGAAGACAAAGGGAGGCGATTTGCCAAGACTCGACGCGAGACGAACGGGCGTCCCTCAGAGCGCTGTCACCTGCTCAGCTTGGCTTAAACCAAATGTGTTTTGGCGCGAACTTTTCTTAAGCCATTTCAGCCGTTTAAACCAATCTAACTGGGCTATTACTACACTATTCCGACCACCACCCAATTGAGCCAGTTAACCTAGTTATTGTAAACCAATCAAGCCAATTCAACCGATTCAGAGGTCCCACCGTCATCGAGTTCCTCTGCTGTTTCTGTTCCTCAAGTACCGTCTGTCACCTCACTAAGCGAGGCAGTTCGGTGGGTCTTACGCTGACGAACCGGAGAAGAAAGAAATCAACCATAATTGGCAGGATCACCATTGGCATCACCTAACACAGTTGCGGTCCCACCGCCATCTAGCCGTTCCTCAGTTCACCTAAATTTGAATGACTGGCGACACCTGGTGGAGGGAGGACCCACACTTGCGGTTCAGACTCACATCTATTCAATGGGCGCGCCAATGAAAAAGCTACATCGCGACGCCTTTCCCAAGACTTGACCCCGAGTCGAACGGGTAACCCTGCATCAATCCACAAACTCAAAGTATGGTGTGAGGTTGCGGTCCACCCGCTATCGAGCCATTCTTAGGCCAGGTATGTCCCGGATTTTGTGGCACCAGAATAATCCGCCTATTACTCGAAGAAGAGGAGGAGACTGGATCCAGGACATCCTCCAAAATACGAGAGGTGGGGCTAGAAGTAGCTGGGAGATTTGCCTGTTCCTTGAGAAAAAAAAGAAAGCCTTGATATGGGGTCAAGGCTCGGATCCCAGTTGAATGCGTATCCCTCCAGAATGTGCATGGAGTGAGGGTGCGGTTGCACCGCTATCGGGCCGTTCCGTTGCCACTTCTGTCGACATGTCCCTTAAACAATTGCAGCAACTGGATGCCTGAGGCCTGAGGCCTGAGGTACTGAACGGATTCGTGGAAGGATTTTTTTTCAAAACCAAAAATGCAAATGATAATCAAGTGGGTGTCCCCACAGCAACATAATGTCCAACGAAAGACAATATGGCCACGGTCCCACTTTTGACGTCAGTCGACCTCGGCCGACTTGGGCGCTCTGGCGAAATCGGTCGACTTCGCGTCGACCAACGCTGCTACATCAGCAATCTGATTTTTTGGTCTACACCTACTATAGCATACTATGAGTGAGGATACTATCGCAAAGACTTCCTACACCGACTATTACACTATGTAGCACTCTATAGTTCAATCAGATTTGCTGATGCCTACCTGGTCTCCTGCGCTCAACACATGTTCCTAGACTCGGCCGCATTCCTCTCCCTGTTTAATGGCCTCTGATGTGTCTCCATTTGCCCAATGCCGAATGGAGCCTGATGACATCAAAACTGTCAGCTTGGTCCACTTTGTACATGGCGGTGCGCTGGCCACCTTGCAGCTGTCGCTCATCTCACTCCTGGCCACCATATGTCGATGGAGCCTCCTCCCGCTCGCACTCGCTTATACGCCAGCGAACGGTGCCCCTCGCCCAGACGCAACGCGATCGCCTCGCCGAAATCGCGTCAGATATCACACGACACAAAACATATATCGCCCGGCTCGAGCAAGAGGGGCGGGCGTTGGAGGACAGCCTGTCTCGAGTGGTTTACCCTGTTCTCGCTCTCCCCAACGAGATCACTGCCCGTATCTTTGTCCATTGTCTCCCGAGCCACGGGGAGAGACCATCCCCTCAGACAGCGCCACTTCTTCCCGCGCAGATCTGCCGCCATTGGAGGGCGGTCGCTCTCGCCACTTGCGAGCTCTGGAGCCAGCTCTACATCCGCTGGCCGTTTTACGCGGATAGGACAGCCTCTAGCGCGTTGGTCAGGACGTGGATTTCCCGCGCGAAGGGACTAGGACTGGATCCTAACCGCAGCCAGGTACCATTAGAACTCCTAGAGTTCATTTCGTCCTATTGCGGGCAGATTCGACGTCTGGAAATCTGTCTTTCTCCCGCACAATTCCACCATCTTTGTCCGCCTCACACGCATTTACCGCTTCTTCAGTACTTCGCAACCAGACTTCCTGTTGACGAGGATCTGCGGGCGTTTTTAGAATCCGCCCTTCGCTCTGCGAGCTTTCATTTCTCGGACCAGCCCCGAAAATCACATTTCGCCTTCCGTCGTTGATGAGGCTCGAGATCCGAGGCCTTATCTCGTTGGAGATATTCCTCCACATCCTCAGACACTCACCGCATCTCGCGGAGCTGGAATGTGCCCTCGAGAAAGCAATCCTCTCGACCCCCGATGCCCATATCCCAGAAACCTTCACATCCCTGTCCTACTTGACCCTCCGGTGGGACCTCTCGGTCCTCAACTTCGTACTTCGTCAGATTTCCCAGCCTGTGCCGCCTTGGACTCCATGACATCTTTTATCGTGGGAAGCCAGATAACTTGGAGATCGTCATGTCTTTCATCTCACGATCCTCCTGCGTCATCAGCCACCTTGTCCTGGGGTTGTACGACTGTAATGAGGAGGAGTTTGCCGATTGGCTGGAGGCCTTTCCATCCCTTAAAGCCCTCGAAATTCAGACTGACCTGGATTTGGATTACTTGATACCCTGTCTCAGTGCTGCGTCTGTGTCCCCTGAGCTCAGAGACCTCAAGATTTGGTCTCTACAGCCGAACGTGGACTACAATGTCTTAATCGAAATGCTTCAGCAGAGAAGGCATCCCATGAATGCAGTGAAATTACAGTCCTTCCATCTCGATCTCTGCGACTTCCGAGAAGAAGATGAACCTCCCCATTCTTGGCCTCCGCCGAACCTCGCTGCTTCGGAGTTGAAACGCAT
>JARJLF010000712.1:0-143557 GCA_029378395.1 Mycena leptocephala | reverse complement strand
AGTCAATATAATTTCAAAGATTGGATTCGCTTGAGGGGCCAAAATTGGGAACCCTAACGGCCCATTTCAGAATGGGCTACATACTCGCCAGTCACATTACTGGGCAAGGTTAAAATTGGATATGAACCAAGATAATGGACATACATAACAGGTGTAAAGATACGGCCGCGTCACAGAGTGCATAGGTCGCAACGAATTGTTCGAACGGACTAGCTCTTTAAAGCTCATCTGTTAGCCTAAGGGACAACAACTGCAAATGAAGTCCGCAGTGCGCACCACCATGAAATACTGTTGCGTGTATATTCCCATAACTCGCTCCTCCATAAATCTGAAAGATGTTCGGGTGCCTATTTGACGTTGATAGGCAAACACCAATAGAGGGAACATAACTGACCATATAACATCTGCGTTTCAACATCCTGCCGCCATTTCTACAATGCCGATTAGCCAGAGAGGGTTTACTGTACTATTTCGACCAAATGTTCACGGGGTGTCACCTGTCACCTAAGGTGTTCATTTCTTGGGTGTTCATTCCTCGCAATCATGGGAAACTTGCCATATATGGTAGTCCGGCAAATGCCGGACCAGAAATTTTGTCGTTTTTTGGCCTATTTTGGCCTCAAAATGGGAATGTCACCGTCACCTAGGCTGAAAATGTTCAGTTCACGACCCTCTGTCACCGTCACCTGAACATTTGTCGAAATAGTACAGTAACAGTAATTTTAACCCACCTTCTCCGCTCCATCGCCCTGATACAAAGCCACGGTGACGGGCGAGTTTCGGCCGTCGATTCTGGCGGAGTACATCCGTCGGATACGGTTTCGTGACTCCTGGCGGCCAATAACCCACGAGTCTTCGTTCACCCGAGTTCCTGCCGAAGGTCTATGTCTCCGAGTGGAACTCGCTCAAGTCGGCGGCCACCTCCACCAAATATCCGACACCCCACATGCTAGAAGTCGCTCGCATTGTCTCCGCGTAACGACACCACCCTATCGGTCTTCGTCGTGCAGCGCCACACGTGCATGTCAAACGTGAAACGTCGAGCACTCGGCGCGGGCTCGTACCACCACAAACCACGCTGCAGACGAGGACACCCCAAATCCGCTTCGCATCGCGCCGAAGCCTCTCTAAAACACCTCGCAAAAACACACCATCCCAAATCAGCCACGCCCCCCTCTCCCGTCGCCCACCTCCCAACCAAAAATCCACAAGAAAGATAAACCACTCACCCAACCCCTCGAAAGGATTCCCCCCTTCCACCGCCGTGTGAGTTTGCTGAGGCCGGTACTGAAGAGGGCACCGGCGGCGAGAAAGGACTGCGCCTGCGCTTCTCCTCCGTCCCGAAATCCTCCCCGTTTGCGCTGCTTGAGTCGCCTCGAAATCCGTCCCGGACAAAATGGCGCGTCGCTTCTCAAGTTGCGAAAGGAGTTGCTGCCGCGGTCCCCGCGAAAGGAATTTCCGTTGGCATTGTTGGCGTTGTTCCCCCGAAAGGACGAGCCCCCCAGCACCGCGTGGGACGGGGAGGGCTCTTCTCCTTGTGCTTGTGCTTTTTTCTGGCGTTGTGTCGGTTACTACGAGGTAAGAAAAACGATTGTCAGCGTCTCGTCTTGTCTCGGCATGGAAAGCATCGAAAAGGAACGCACCTCATCCACATCCACATTCCCGCGGCACGTCCCCGGGCGCTGCGCCATCGCCATCCCTTCCCCGCA
Source organism: Mycena leptocephala (assembly GCA_029378395.1). Taxonomy (NCBI): domain Eukaryota; kingdom Fungi; phylum Basidiomycota; class Agaricomycetes; order Agaricales; family Mycenaceae; genus Mycena; species Mycena leptocephala. Next base: position 141,848 of record JARJLF010000712.1, on the reverse strand, counting down.
TCCCTCACCCAAGTCCCTCATCCACCAGCTCCCTCTCACCCCACCCCCCGCCTCACTCGCCTTGACGCATTTCGTACTCGGCCTCTTCTCCGTCCCCGCCCCCGCGGTCCGATTCGTCGGCGACCCATCCTCGCCCTTCCCCTCATCCCCCTGCCGCGGTGGTATTTGACGCAGCCGCCAGCGCTCGCAACGAAGCAGTAACGGAACCGTCCCCGTCGTACTCGCATGCAAACTCATCAGCTCCCTCATCATCGCCTCGTTCATCGCCGCCTTGTCCGCGTGCACCGTCTGCGCGTGTTGCCGCAGGATGTCGAGGCGCGAGAACTGCTTGGAGCAGGCTGGAAGGAGGTATTAGTTATGAGCGGAGTGGGGAATAGAGAGAAAGAAGGAAGTAGACGGGAAGAAGGGAAATAGAGAGGGAGGCAGACGATAACGGAAAAGAGGGGAGGGATAGAGATGAGAGACGGCGGAGCGGGGAGGTGGGAAGATGGAACGAAGAAGAGCAGGGGGAACGGGGAATGAGGGACAATGTGGATCGAGGGGAAGGAGAAGGGAGGCAAGGACGTGGGCAGCGAGAAGGCGCTCGTCGGCTCGCAATCCAGACGTAGAAACAACGGGGATGGAGGCGAAGTAGGGGAAATAACACGAAACACGCACCGTATGACCCATAGCTATACCCGAATTCGTCGAACCCACTGGTGATAGGCCAATGAATAACTTTGGGACAGCGAGTGCTGCACCCCTGGTGAAGTCGGCGTCGGCGGCACCAACGTCGCCCCGTACTCGCGTTCCCACTCAAATACTCATCGCATTCCCACTCGGCAACAGAGTCAGGGAAGGCCAGAACAACGGTGGCGGCAACGACAGCAGGTACACCAGAAGGCGGCGTGGAAGGCGGCGGGCCATGAAACTGAATGACCTGAACTTAAGTTCGGGGCGGTCCGACCGTATTTCAGACTTGAGTTCGGGACAGAACTTAAGTTCTGCCTCCGCGCGAAGGGGCCACCTGTGTGCGCACCCTGACCCACCAAACTCGTACTTAAGTTCTGCCTCGCACTTGAGTTCCGCCAGGACTTAAGTTTCAGATGTATATATATATATTAGATACCTATTCTGAGTCCTATAACACTTTAGTACCCTCAAGCTTGAGTTCCACCACCGATTCCCGAACTTGAGTTCCACCACCGAACTTAAGTTCCACCGCCGAACTTGAGTTAGTTTGCAATATTTATCTACTGTAGTATTTCGTTCAAATCGACAGTCACGCGTCACGCACCCTCCTATCGATATCGAAATTTGGCAAGGGTCACGGGTCACGCGGCCGTTTGTCGAACCTCCCGAGCGTCACACAGGGCTCAAATTTGCCTGTAAGACCCAAAAAAGCCAAAATTTCCGATTCGATGTCGAAAATTTCGTTGGTGTCACGCCAAATTTTGGCTGTTGTCGAAATGTCGAATTGATTTTTTGGGTCACGCATCACACCCAGTGTCGATTTGAACGAAATACTACAGTACATTGCAAACCTACGTAGTTGAGTTCCATAACACTTGAGTTCCGTCGAGTTTAACTCACCGTGACTCAAGTCCGGATCCCGTCGAACTTAAGTTCGTCATATCTTACTCTAAAAGTCACCCTAATCCGTAGTAGTAAATAAATAATCACTGTCTTTATGAATTGTCGCACATACCATTTCATCCATCCGCTGAAGTTATGTTGTGCCACCCATCAATCTTGGTAAAATGTCCAGTGCACGCTCCACGTCTTCACAAAATCAAAGACCTTTATTCCGTCGATGAAGGTAGATAGTTGGTTGGAGTGCGATGGCATTGAGTCTGCAGCTGAGAATTGCAGAGCCTAGGGAGTTGTGGAGGGCCGCAGACACGATGGCGTGAGGGTCAAAGATAAAGTTCGAGGTCGATTTGGTGGCACACGACCGATCCGCACATCTGAGATCAGTGGCACAACGAGTTACGAGACAGAGTCTGCGACGGGATGTGGATTGACTTTGAGTGTTGTACTGAAGGGAAGGGAGGCAATTTCCTGCATGAGAGTAGAGAGAGAGCAGCCAGGGTGTTCGGAGTGAGGAGCTAGTGTGGTGGAAGGAAACGAACAAAGACAAGATATGTGACAGGTGACAAGTGACTCGTCAGTTGAGCGATCAAGGTGGCTGTGGCATGGCCTTCTTTCTTTCACCACCATCGTCGCAGCCTCTTCTGACAGAGTTTCATGTGGACTGTGAGTTTTCTTCTCAGGACAGTCTCATTGGCTCAGTGGGTCATTTTGAATATGCAAGGTTGTCACTTTGACTCTCTTTGACTATCGAGTGCCACCCAACCGCACACCCAGCGCGCTCAACAAACTCGATGTGCACATATGCCATTGAGTGCCTAGTGCCAAGTCTTCTCCTTCCTCCACCTCGCTGTGCAATCACTCTCACCGCGCAAATCCAGCCAAAGTGGCAGGCAAATGGGTACGAAATTACTCGCGTTTAAATTCGCGTTTGATACAGAACTGAAGTTCTTTATAGGACTTAAGTTCGCCCGGAACTGAAGTCGCCGCAAAACTCAGGTTCGCCTGGAACTCAAGTGACCGTAGAACTTAAGTTTGCCCGGAACTCAAGTGCGTTGACAGGACTTACGGTGGGTACTGGAGTTTGAAACATGAAACTTAAGTTCTTAAATTATATGTTTTTTTATATGAACTGATCTGAAATTCAAACTTAAGTCCTGCCGGAACTCAAGTTCGAGGTGGGAACTTAAGTTCAAGGTGAACCGGGGAGATGTGAAGGAAATGCCATTTAGAATACTGCCGCAGAACTTAAGTTTATAGTAGAACTTAAGTTCGAAATACGGTCGAACCGCCTGGGACTTAAGTGGAGCTAATAAAGTATTTGGCGGGCCAGAGGGACGGACAGCTCGCGTACGCTTCCAAAAGCGCGAGGGTGTTGTGGGGAGGAACGAGTTTGATTAGCCACGGAGGATACGAGTGTTCTGGGAATCCCGTTAGCTTGAAATGTAGAAAAGGAGAAAAATGAATAGACCCACATTTGACCCACATAGTCAAAGCTCGAGGACGATCAAGGCTCATCGACCCAGATCTTCACTTCTACCCATTCCCCACCGATATCCTGCAGTCCGTATGAGGCGTCGACGGGCGCGATCCCCTGGAAATCGAGCGCCGCGCGCAACATTGCGCTTGGACGGACATTTGCGCGCCGTTGGGCGTCGTCGATGGCGACGGCATCATTGACACGCCTCCAGATGAGACTGCAACCAGTACGCAGGTTGACGCCGTGCTGCACATAGCTCGGAGGCGGTGAACGTGCGTGCGGCAGTTTCTCGACGAAAATGAGGCCGCCGAGTCGGTACAGCGGCGATGGCGCGCAGCCGTGGTAGTCAAGGAGTAAAAGGGTGTGGTGTGGCGCCGCGGTGTCGTCTACGAGTGCCCCGCACGCTGCGTGGCGGCGTGAGGAACGCGGTGCGCTTAAAAGTTGGCGGGCGTGTTTCGACGACCGGGTCATCCTAGCAAAGTGCTGGGCGGCGAGGACGCAGCAGGCGCGCTACAGGCGTGCGGAAGCGCGCACGGGCTTTCAATTCGAAGGCAACCGGGCGCGGGTGTCTGAATCACGGCCAAATTCTTGCGGTGGACACCAAGCGCGATGATAGGAGCAGGCAAGGCTGAGCCCACGGGTGTAGACGAGTACTAGGACGGCTGGCATTCACAATGCACGCCATTCGAGAGGAAAGCGGGTTTGGAACCGCACGCACCGGGAACAAAAGCTGGTGGAGGAAGATGAGAGGACCGTAACGTAAAGAGACCATAATGTGACTGTACACCGCTAATGCGGGCCGGACCTGTAGGCACATCAAAAAAAATCGGGTGTCACCGTCACCTGAACATTTGGTCGAAATAGTACAGTAGTATGGTTACCATCCAGTGGTTACCATCTCTTTCTTTCAAGCCACTTCGCACTCATGGCCACTGAACACCACTGGAATGACGAGACGGCCGACCCCACATTCACATCGTGAGCTGACCTTCGGGAGTGTCATTCTGCGCTGACCCGGGCGCTTAACTTAGGTATGGCAGCGGGATGTTTGCGGGGTCCCAGGACTTCACTATCGGGGGAGGGACATTCAACAACTTCGTAACTCATTACCATATGGCCCCGGTCGTACCTGCAGGTCGCCTTTGTTCCGAGTTCCTGCCACTATCGGAGAAGCTAAATATGGATAGATTTTCGGATGATCCTACCGCGTTTCAGCAGTTCCTCCTTCAGCATGATTGTTTCTCTCGCATCCCCGGCGTCCCTGACGGGCCGTTGCCGCTCCCCGTCGTTTCGCCCCTTGTACGCTGGCGATCCTCAATTTCCTTTTTGGGACGAGGACGACTTTGTGTCTCGTTTTGTTTTCGTCGTTTCTTTGACGACTCATGGTGCTTGGGGGATCGATCTTTGGACGTCGTTCTGGTGCCCCATTACCTCTGTCGATTTTTATTCGCAGCAATTCATCCATATGGTCATCCCCACGCTTACATTTCACCTTCAATATTTTTCGACGTCATTCTTCCTGCCCGTTGATCCGTCGACTACTGGTGGTCGGAGGGTCGATATATGACGGTCACTGTGTCGATCTATCGTCTCCTGCGTTCTTCATTTCATCTCTTTGATCGTTCTATCATCACTTTCTTCCTGACATCGATTCCACTTGTTCTCCAGACCCCAATTCGTTTGACGCTCTCCTTCACCACACACCCCTTCCCCTCCAATCCCCTCCTTCGGTGGAAACTCTATCGCCCCTCACCGCCCTCCTCCGGAAGCTTTCGTCCAGTAGCCGGCGCCTTTCCAGCAGCCAACGCCGACTCGGTCCCCTCCGGCAGCTCCTTTCCCGCCTTCAACGGCAATGGCAGCGGCTCCCGCCCGTCCACCGGAACGCGCGGATCCCGCCGCTCTCAGCGGTCGTCTGCGCGGCAGCCTTTCGACGCGGAGGTGGATGCGGAACTGGACGTGAACGCAGCACACCTGGGGCGCTCAAGACGTGGGGGATGGAGCTGAGGGTCGCATGTGTGTATGGAGGGAGTGTCATATGAACTGGGAGTGTGATGCGCCTGAATCGCGCTGGACACGCTCGTCGCTGCTGTGGGCGGTTTGGACTTGCGCGCCGGCAGTAATTATTTTGAAAATATGCATACTGTCTGTTCTGTAATAAAACTCGTTTTATCATCTCTCCCCGCGATAGATGCCAGTGTCAATGCCCAATCCGCCTTCATCTTCTCGACCTCGGCTCGTTTCTCAAAAACAGTTTGATACGTGCCATCTGTTGCGTAAAGCAGGGGCTGGGCCTCCTGAGACGGAAAAATTGGTCATTTCCAGGCCTTTATATTCCGAAAAACGGCCTCAGGTTAGGGCTTGCCGTGCGGCATGCTCAGTTTTATCGGTCTTGCGACCAATTCGCCATCACTCTGGGAAAGGCGGGGTTGCCGCATTTTGCGCCATAATTTTACGGCTGTCGAGTGAGTGATTGTTCACCGGTTCGCTTTGGCTGCATGGGGCTCGATTTGGCTCATTCGGCTCGATCTGGCCTTGTGTGGGGTTTGGCGACTGTTTGTGCACGGAGAGGATCACGGAGTGGTGATGCGAACTGCCGTTCCTTGGTCGTTCCTCCTAAGTGATTCATAAGGCCCTTCGGGTATCCCTGGTAGCGTAGAGGCCGATAACAGGGTAAAATGTTTGAAATGCAGCACAGAAATCTAGGTTGCAGCTCTACGAGGAGAACAAGGACATTTCATTGGGACCACACAGACTCTCTCTCAGAAAAACTGGCGGGTCAATAGGGTTGTTCACAGTAGCTTTTTTTCCTCCCTTTTTCGCTCCCTTTTTTCTCCCTTTTTTGTATTCCCACCGTTTTGCCCAGGTTTTTTTTCCCCTTTTCAATTTCAACATGCAAAAAGGGTGTAAATCCAAAAAATCTAGGTCCAACGTGCGATATTGGATGAAATCAGAAAAAAAAATGGAAGCGAAAAAGGGCCGAAAAAAGGCTACTGTGGACACCCCGGCTTTCAGCTCCCTTTTTCGTTCCTTTTTGGCTCCCTTTATCCATTTACAGCTCTTTGCGGTACAACAGGCGCGGACCGTTTTTTCTTCCTTTTTGGGCATTTTGTGATCCCCGAGACTAGGACACTCGTTGCAGCCTCAATTCTCATCCGTTTGCCTTGTCCATGGGCTCATTCGAAGCGCATTGCAAATGCGCACACAATCGCACCCCCAAATTTTCCGTTTTGCATTGGAAGCTGCTTCTTGAGGCATGAAATCAGATTTTTGGTGACTTTTCTGAGAATTTCCCACTAGAACAGCTGTTCTGCCCACAGTTCTTCGCCCTTTTCCTTAAGTATAGGCTCAATCTCTCCGGATTTCAAATGCAAAGCGAACCGCCCCCTTGCAATTCCATCCTGGTCCTGAATAGGACACCTGGGGACACGATATTGACGGTGGGTCATCACTTCTGATTGGCGGTCAGTCAAACAGTTGCTGCGGTCTCAAATCCTCATCGTTTCCCTCGTCGTTATGCTCATACGATTCGAGTCTCAAATCCGCAGCGAACTGTGTCCTCAGAATTCCTAATCACATACTTCATAAAATCTCTTTTTTCTCGCTCATTACAGGTGAAAATACATGGAAAATATGATATAGGATGCATCCGGTCAATATAAATATACATTTCCTCCAGTGAGTGGCCTAAGGTGTGATATCCAGGCGGATATTGGTTAGTGGGCATCCAAGAAGGTCCTCAATGCTGTTTAACAAAAAAAGCATGGTTCGCAAAGAAGACTTCTGTCACGGATGGCTTGTGGGCACATTCAGAGGAACATGAAGATGTGTCCTCGTGCGCATTTGTCATGGGAAGAAAATGAGCCTATGGGGGGAACAATTGAGCAACATTCGAGTCTGCAGCGGCTGTTCTACCGACCACTGATCAAACGTGATGATCTGTTGCGGAGTTTCTGTGTCGAGTCGGGGTATTCGGGGTCAGAATAACGAATCTGAGGTGGCGGTTCGCCTCACATTTGAAATCCGGAGAGATTGAGCCTATACTTAAGGAAAAGGGCGAAGAACTGAGGGCAGAACAGCTGTTCCAGTGGGAAATTCTCAGAAAAGTCACCAAAAATTTGATTTCATGCCTCAAGAAGCAGCTTCCAGTGCAAAACGAAAATTCTGAGGGGGCGATTGTGTGCGCATTTGCAATGCGCTTCGAATGAGCATATGGACAAGGCAAACGGATGAGAATTGAGGCCGCAACGAGTGTCCTAGTCGCGGGGATCAGAAAATGCCCAAAAAGGAAGAAAAAACGGTCCGCGCCTGTTGTACCGCAAAGAGCTGTAATGCAGTCTGGATGCTCCTATGGTTCCTTAAAGGCCACATAGCACCTCAGGTGCTCAAAAAGGACTCGGGTGAATTCTTCTGGATTTATAGGTCACTCGGTTACATTTATCTGCCAAACAAGAAAAAGGGCGCAAAAAGGACGTCAAAAAAGGCTACTGTGAATAACCCTAATCATTCTCACGTGGTGTTGATTTCCATTTTGGTTAACTTAGTGGACTCGAAAGGGAGGGTTCAATTTCCGCTTCACCATATTTACAAACTCATTCACCTATGGATTACATTGAAGAAGGACGAAAGAATCACCAATCAGTATACTCATCCACCAATACGTCCCACGGATCTTCAACGTTCAATTGCCCCGAGAGCATTGAAATGGCGTTGAGGCCTATGTCTCCCAGTCCTACGGTCGCCTGAAAAGTGTAAGTGAATCCCCCTTGCAACCTAATATATTAATTATCCCCACATTGAGGAAATGAACCACTGAGAAATATTTCAGGAGCTCGATCTTCCTGCAGATTGTAAGCGGGAAAGGAGCCCAGCGGCGATTATCAGACGTACTCAATCAGAGGAGGCTGTACGAAGCGTCCGCCGTGCTCCAGGGATGCGTCGTTGAGCCATGTAATATAACGTCGGAATAACTCTGGATGGTAAGGTGGGAAAGGGTCTCGAAGTCATCAGCAAATCCTGATTGTTGCTGTAGCAACAATCAGGATTTGCTGATGAAGTGAAGCGGGCAAAGTGATTTTGACGCTGCCCTGACGTTTGACGCATGCAGCGTCAGTCTGCGTCAGTCCAGTTTGCGTCAACTCTTAAACTTACCTATGCTGCGGTAGTTGACCCCTGATATCCCGTAGGCATCTAGTAGGGTCATTTGTACATTGTTTACAACCACAATATAGATGGATAGTCACCGTTGAGGTCATTAAAAATCGTTGACTAGACTGCGTGCAGCGTCAGTCATGCATCAGTATGCGTCAATGTGACTGCGTCACACGCGTTACAACTGACGCATGCGTCAAAGTTCAGCGTCAAGTTTGCGCCGGCCAGCGTCAATCGCGCCTCTTACAGCGTCAGTCCTACTTTTGGTTCGCGTCAGTCGGCGCCGGTACTGCGCCGGTATTGCGCCGTGACACAGCGCCAGTGTGACTTGCATGTGTCAGTTCAAAGTCAATTTCAACCTTGTCTGCGCTGCCATGCGCCACTCTGCGCCGATGCTGCGTCCCTCAATGCCAATCTGCCCAACCTCTGCGATACCACTGCACACTGTTCAAGCATTCTTCTCTTCTTCGTCAATCTCCGTCCCTGGCTACCCCTCTTCACGCTCTCGATGTCTTCTGTTTTGAAATGCTCACAAAACTCAGTGTAGTCGAACACCCTAGTGTTCTGCCCCTCTGTAGATCCATTTTGTTCGATGTTGTGCTACCACCTGCCTCCATGCATGTTATCCATTGAAATTATGCGAAACAGTTCGCCTGTCCACTGCAGTTGGATTGCTGGTTGGACTATCCTTCAATGGTTTCTTTTCGACATTTCAAGGTCCCAAACCGCTACAACACCTCCCTGGTGAGTCTCATTTAACACAAAAGGGCTGCTGGCGGCCCCTGCAATACCTCCGAACTGTGTAATCACCAATCTGCGTCAGCGAGTACGCCGATAAACAGCCACCATGTGTCAGTTGTATTGAAGCATCAAAAGGTGGATTTTTACTAAGGCACCGAACAACGCCAACATATACCGCAAAATTAACCAAACTGACAAACAGACTCCATGATTGCGTTGCTCAACGTCGCTCTGTCTAGGCTCTGCAGCACCCCCAAAAGATGTTAGGGCTTCTCTTCTCATTAAAATTGTTTCGACGTCTCACCACTCTGGCCCCCATCTCTCACTCTCGGTCTCTGTTGCCAATGCTCCAACTATACCCACAAGCTTTCTATGATGACCTCAACAGTTGTGCTGAAGCACTGGCATTCAATCAAGACAACCGATTCAAAGCACGTAGAAACAAGTCGCACCGCTATCATTCGCACGTTAACGTTGCATTATATTATAGAGGCTGGGGAATTTCTCCAATGACTCGTTTCGAGATTCATAGGTCTCAAACCACTCAAATAAACTCATCATGTGCACCAGTCAGCTTGGAAAGTCTACTGGCCACGTATGCACACTTCACAATTGTTTGCGCCTCTCTGCGTCAGTCTGTGCGCCGCTCTGCGTCAATGCACAGCCACCGACCGTCAGTTGTACCTTGACGTCTGACTGACGCATCCAAAGATGAACTTTGAACTAATTTCTTCAAGGACTCTCATAGAGCTCTAGTAATGCCCGATGCCCAGCGCAACTGGGTAATTTCCACCCTAACAAAGTTATTGAGGAAATAGTCTAGGGTCAAAAGTTGTGTCTCGACCGGAAAATTCTTCAGACCATCAAAGAGACTCTAGTATACCTTTCTTGTACCATCTTGCAATGAATAAAGACAAAGCCCGAGCATCTTTTGCATTCTCGACATCCTCCGTCCGGGCTGCCACAAAAAACTCCCCAGTTCAACGTCGCCCATTGACAGCTCCTAGACTCTCGGTTCAATATCACCAAATTGAATGCAATTCCCAAGGACACAATTGTCAATATGGGTTCAATGGCGCATCGTTCCGAGTGCACAGCTACTATGCGTATCGCACTGATGTTGGTTGACTGCGCCTCCAATGATGGCATTCGGAAGTATTCGGTTCAATTGATCCGAAATATTCTCTGTAGAGCCAGGTAACTAGAGAGCCCGCCAGTTAGAGCTTGGGCCGATTGTTCACAAAATATTCTTCAGTTTGGGAACAGTTAAGTGCACAGTGAAGGGCCCGGATATATGATTTGCTATGCTTGACGTTTCGTAGATATCAAGGATCCCAAACGCACGACATGAGTCCATGTATGTCCATGAAAAAACAATGGGTCCACCAGCCGTCAGTTATTCGCTTTGGGTCGATAACCCTAGTCAGATCCACGGCGTCAAATTCATTTAAATTGGCGTCGAATTCCATCAAGTTTTAAGCCAAATAGGCCCCCCGAGCCTCGCCAACCCATCACTCGTGAATATTGGCGAGGAAATTATCAGAAGGACTCTAGTGCTGACCGCCAACAGGTCCTGAGTTCCAAGCCTGACCAAGTTATTTACAATTAATTACATAGTGAATATCGCAGTGTCCAGAGGGCATAAATGATAATCCAAGGTAACGAAGATCCAGGTTAACGAACTTGGTGTAATATCTGATATACTTGATTATCCAACAACAAATTTCTTATTTAGTGCTAGCTCTAATTTCAAGCTGGGCTGTCCCGCTGTCAGCCTTCCGCATATTTCATTTTAATTGTGGTGTAATCCGACGATTTTGGATCCAATTCAAACTCTATTCAAGTCATTTCGGTAACCTCGTTCCATGCACCGATGCTGTGTCTATGAAAAACCATGCTGTGTACTGCTGTAATCTAGGCCGCTGCTGGGCATTCTTCTCGTGTATTTACAGCTCAAAATGTGTCAGTATAGTTGCGCAGGTTAATGTGTGAGCTCAAAAAGTTTTTTTGCCAGTAGCCTGCAAGTTCGTATGCATTCTGCGTCAAGATGTGCGACGTCAGTGCACAGTCAGCCATGGGTCAGTTGGACTAACAGTAACTGACCCAATCCAAAATGGCCTCCGGGAATATTAGCCCAATTAGCCCAATATATACCATTCCGAGAATTGCTTGTTCAACATTTTGACAATGTGTCTCAGTGGAGACAAAGATTGAATTAGAGATGAGTCTTCTGTGCGTTTCGCGGCGTTGTGCGATGAGATGTTGGTCCTGTTAGGTATATTGTATGCCTTGAAGTTTTTTCCACCAGGTGTGAGTTAGGTGGAGAGTTATGGTGGACCACATTTAGAGAAAGTTTATATTCTGGCTGTGCCAAAAAAGGGTGGCAGTTGGCAGGCCAACGAGGCTTTGAAGGTTTTACAAAAGAGGTACACGAAATTTCAGGAGGAGGGTGAGCGGTGGAATCCATTAAAACCGAGACGCACTGACTACATGTGTGGCATGGAGGCATGAACAATAGAAGAATTGGTAGAAAAGAAGATCCACAACTCATGGCGTGTGGCGTTGAGGACCTTCAGGAGTCGTAATATAGGGGGTACCAGTACATATTTGCAGTAATTCGGTGGTATATTTTTCGACTCGGGGCGACGATGGATGCATGCGTCAATCCATGGAAATCCCATAATATGACTTGAAACGTGACCTTGCGGCAGTGTGACAGTATGCGTCAATCATGCGCCGATCTGCGTCAATTGCATAATGTCACTGCGTCAGTCAAACGTCAGTACAACGTCAAAGCGTCACTTTCACCCTGCCCAAGTGAAGCCAGTGTGGTGTACCTTCGCCGAGCCATACTTCGGGACGCATATCGGGCTCTTCAATCTCCTCCGGCGGCGGAAGACGGGCGGTTCCCTCCCATACCTTCGCAAGTCCGTAATATTGATACCGCCCAATGGTGCACGCGCGGCCTAGTCATATCTACACCTCCAGATGGGAAGGCATTGTAAATATTGCGTGTGAAGCCAGATGTTATCCAATCAACCCGAAATTTTTCAGGTGGGTTCTGCCCACTATGATACCCACCTGAAAAATTTCGGGTTGATGGGATAACATCTGGCTTCACACGCAATATTTACAATGCCCTCCCATCTGGAGCTGTAGATATTACTAGCCTTGCATCCTTAGGACCGCCACAATCACACACGGAAGGATATCGCCCGTGCGCGGCTTTGATGTAGCTCGTATAAACTGCAACCGCGATGTTCAGAAGCTGTGCGGAGCGAAATAAAGATCGACACCTCTCTCGTTGCGTTTCTCGCACCCGCAATGGCAGCCAGACGCGCAGGCGCACAGTACTGTATGCTGGAGGCTGTATGTAGAACCGTACATTACTTCGAGATCCTCGCAGCAAGAAGTTCACAGAAGCGTCTTGAGCTACCGATACTGAACTCGCTCGAGAAACTGCATGGACTCTTGATGAATCTGTTCTTGTGCTACAGACATGCCTGGGGTTTGAACTGCGTGATCAGGCATACCTTTTCTCTGAATGCATCGAGCAGATTTTTTGAGAGCGATCAACAGCGACGGCGAAATCGTCGGTGTGCGTCTGTCCAGCCTTCGCGAAGAGACTGTCTCTACGCCTTCTGCGGCCAAGGAAGACTCGCAAACTCACAATCACTCGTCGCCAGCACCCCAAGTTCTCGGTTGAGAGGCCAGCATCACTTGAACATTTCGGTGTCACACAACAGTATACAAAATTTGGTCAGCAAACAGCGGTAAGTAACCTATCCAACCTCGCTTACTCAAAGGCCCCTTTGTTCTCCGTCGTCCACTCCACCAACGTGGTCGCTTTCCCAGCGTACTTCCTCACATTCTCCACCGCAACCTTGTACTGGTCACTCCCGAAAAAAGCTTCCGAGCTCACGCTCGCTCCTTCAAACCCATTGGCCAGCGTCCTGACCAGATACCTTGCGAGCGGCTCCGGCAGCCCACTTGCTGCCATAACCTTCACTGCTTCCTCATCGACGATGGCTTCCACAGTCACCTCCTTCCCAACCACCTTACCAATGACCTTCACTGCATCGCCCTGACTAATCACTTCCGGCCCGCACAACAAGACATTGGTCTTCCCGCCCGTGCTGCTCGGCCCACCGACAAGGATACTCGCGCCTGCGCGCCCGATATCCTCGCGCACGATCCAGTCGAACACGACCTCGGGGTACGCCACCTTGACCGCGCCGCCCGCCTTGATCATCCCGGCCCAGCGGAGCGAATTGCTCGCGAATCCAGCCGGCCGCAGGGCAACGTAGCTCGCCCCAAAGATGTCCTGCAGCGCCACCTCGACCTGCGCGTGCGCGTGGGGGATGAATTCCTGCGCCGGGACACGGTCGATGGCAGGCTCGTAGAGCGCGACAGTGAAGCTGCTCAGGAACACGACAAACTCCACGCCCGCAGCCTTGAGTGCCTCGAGCGCCAGGCGGTTGAGGTCGGGCGCCCCCGGGGGAGAGAAGATGAGATAGACGAAGGCGTGCTTGGCGCCTGACTGGGCGACGGCCTCGGTGATGGTTCCAGGCTGAGTGAGGTCGGCCTGCACGCGCTTGTAGCCGCCCGCCTTCTCCTGCTCCAAGGACAGACCAGGGATGGGCTTCTTGGTGTCGCGGACGGCAAGAGTCACGGTCGCGCCGAGGGAGTGGGCGTGGCGGGCGCAGGCGGAGCCGACTGCTCCAGTGGCGCCGAAGACGAGTACAGGGGTGGGCATGTTTGGTGGACGTGGAAGTGGGGTCGTCCGGATGCTGGGAGACGAATCAGACGATACTTAAAGGAAACCCTTTCCGTCATCCGCTTTTGCGTCAGCAGTGTACTAAGCACTGATATTGATCCCCCTCCCAATTCCTTATTCGGCGAAGAAGTTGCGCGACTGCCGACGGCCGTGAACATACGCAACAGAACTCATAATCTTGCTGACAACGTCGCTGAGGTCGGATTGCACCCGATTGGAGGTTTGGCACCTGCGCGTCCTCGTTCGTCAGCAGGTAATGATTTGATAGAAAGACCTCGCTTTTTTCCCGGACACCGTCGAGATGCGCACCAATCTTGGCACCAATCGCTCTTCAAGGACCGGTGAACCGAGTCGCCAAGGCGGAAAATTGTGTGCAAGGGTTCCTGTACGCTGTCACGGTATGCCCACGGTATGAGCGAAACAATGGAAGAAGAAAGCAGACGAGATAGCCGTGTTACGGAGGCACTGCATTTTGACAGGGTCTGGACCCACCTTAGCCGAGGTTTGGCGAGGCCGGCGCGAGGTGCCTCGGCAGACCTAAGTTGTGTACTAGCCGCTATTGACCCAGCACATTTTCACAGTCACGTGCTGATGGTATCCCAATATAGTAGTATTAAACGGTGTAGACTAATACGACCACATAACACGTCTTGTTGCATCTATGTACATCACACAACGTCCCACACCAGCTTCGACACGACATGTCCGAGGCTGATGAGCTATTTCCGTGCTCTGGTTGTTCGAAACTCAAAGCAGGTGATGAATTCAGGATAAAGACTAATGTACTGTAGTATTACGACCAAAGGTTCATGGGTTGTCACCCGTCACCTCAAATGTTCACTGAACTTGGTGTTCATTCTTCGGCAATCACGAGAAAATTCCCATATACGGTAGTCCGGCGAATGCCGGACCGAAAATTTTGATGTTTTTTCGCCTATTTTGGCCCAAAAATTGCAAAGTCACCGTCACCTGGGTTAAAATTGTTCAGTTCACGACCGCCTGTCACCCGTCACCTGAACCTTTGGTCGTAATACTACAGTACGCGTGCCAGCACTTGTCTTTAGCTTGGTTTCACTGCCATTGCATTCGCACTTCCAAAACTTTTACGTGAGGTTGGTGGGCGCATTCGAGAGATATCTTTGGACTCCGCTTGTATGTTTTTTTCTTTCATTCAACAATTTATTGTGAAAACTTTTGTCAGGGAATACCAATAGCGAAGACGCGTCTGTCCAGGTCTGCCGAGGCACCTCGCGCCGGCCTCGCCAAACCTGGACTGATGGGGTCCAGGCTAGGTTCGAGGAACCATCAAAATGCAGTGAGGGACGTCGCGACTGCGCAACACTAGCTGTGTGCTTGAGACGCGTGCGCATGCAGAGTCTGCGCGGCGTCGGGCACCGGCGAGGCGGGAAGGAGAGACGGGCGTTATGGAAGGATGCGCATGCGCAGGACAGCTGGGGACGATGTCAGTATCATATACACCAGATAAAAGAAATAGGAGAGTAGGGATGGCGAGTGGAAAAGGAGGGGGAATGGGAAAGGGAGGAAAAGGACAAAGACAAGGAAAGAGAGACAGGAGACACACACCGATATCTGGCTCGCAAGCGTCGAATTAATTCGAAGGTAAAGGAAAGGCACAGGGAACACACGAAACTCGCGATCTGGAATTGCAGCCCTGGTTCCAAGTCACACCCGCGACGAGATACGGATTCGCATCTGCACGGAACGGGCGCGGCTAGGGTGCTCGAAGATCAAGTCTTTGGCCAGGAGCAGGAGGGATGCCGCCACATCATGCCCGCATGACATCGGCGGTGTAGGGAGGGGTGCATCGCGCGTTGGTACTAGGAGGAAAAAGGCCAGTGAGATCAGTAGAGGGAGAGGAATGATATGCTGGTACCGTGGGTACTTACGACCAACGCTAACTGCCAATCACTCAATCCTTTGAGAATCCAGCCGCTTGCACAGTACTAGTACATGGAGACGGATGTCTGTACAATACAAAGAAGGAAGATTGAGTGAGAACGAGGAAAGAATAGGTAAACCTAGGACGGAAGCGCACCTGAAAACTCGCCGACCCGACGATGAAGATGAAGATGAACCAGCACAAGCACCAGGGATGCCGCCGAGGATGATTTGGATTTGGCGGGCTCGTTCGAGCCTGAATCGATGAGCAACGATGAGCGCAGAATAAATAGACGCACCCAGAACCAACGACACTGTCCTCCCGAGGAAGGATTGGCGCTGACGATGGCGTAACACTGGGAACGAGTCAGCGGCTGCTCCGAAGAGCAGTATACGGCTAACCTTGCCGCGCTTCCGCGTGTATGATACACAATGTCCGCGATATTAATGTATTTGTCCACTGCCAGTGATCGCGCTGTGGTCCACGGAGAGAACGGACGGACCTCATCGTCGCCGTCATCGTCATCGCTTCATGGCCCGCCTGGCGCTTCTTGTATTCGGTGATTTCCTTCACCTGTGGTAGACATTCAGAACCATCAGCAAAACAGAATGTGTCTGGCTGGTCTGACACCAGATCAACCAAGCGCGCAATGCCGCCAGAATTGCATCTGGCAGCATAATGACACGCCTAACGCCATAATCAGTTATGGCGCCAGAAGGTCTCCAGAACCTTACTTCTGACCACAGCTCACGTTGACAATCTAGATTGCATTGATTTATAAACATAGAAAACATTCTATATTCACAATGAAAAATAGCTACATGAAACTTGCGTGAAGGTCTGTCCTCCCGTAGCTATACGACCCGCCGCTATCTGCCGAGGCCACTTTCGACGTGGCGGCCACCTACCCGTCCTTGACAGCGACGCCGGGCACCATGACGCCAATCAACGACTTCGATAAATGATCAATAAACGAGTAGGAAAACCGACACACCTAGAACCTAACCGGACCAATAATGCCCACACGAAAATAACGGTAACCTGCCGGAAGGTGCTCGAGATCTAAGCACGGCTAGAAGAGGTAGAAAAAAATATCGACATAAGTACTTGGAGTAGAGAGAATTGAAGAGCGAATCTTGAGTGTGGGGATTGTGTACATGCTTGAAATCTTGAGAAATTTGATACTTGACGACTTGAGGACCTGAAATTTGAAGGCTTGGAGCTTGAGATATTGAGGCCTGAGGCTTGAGGTTTTGAAGCTTGAAGAGGTTCAGGCACGAGAGGACAAAGAGCCAGAAGGGCGTAGCAGCGCCGATGGCCTTTTGAAATACTTATGGTATAGCCTGTATGGGGAGCATCCTGAAGGAGACTTTTCCACTGGGCGTAGCCGAGAGTACGAGAAAAGTGGGAGGGAGGAGCAGGGAGGAGCGTCGAGGAAGGGGACGCCGAGGATGGTGATGGTGGGAGGAAGACAAGTACCCATCAAAATCAACCATCGACACATGGTGCGCACGGACCTTCCGTAGCTGATCCCAACATTGATGTGGGACTTGAGAGTTTTTTTACCGCAAACGCTGGGTCTCCGTCGCCGCGGTGAGCATTCACCACAGAACTATTTGATTTAAGAGCCAGATCCAGTCTAAACCGTCTGCAAACTGATTCTGGGCCGAGAAATTGGCTGGGTGGAAAATTCTGACAGTTCATGGCAGTCTGGCAGGTCTGGCTGCCATACAAGCCAGACTAATCAGACGCGCCAGACGACACCATGGCCGCCACAGAAATACTGTTTTGCTGATGACGGGCGGGAACATCAAGAATTAATGGAGCGATGATACCTTAGACCCGTCTTTATCGTATGTACCATACTCCGTCCGAGGAAGAGCAAGCTCTGATCCTGCAGTACTTTCATATGCCATTTGTTGGACCAGGGTGACACTGTCCAGACTTCGGATCTTAGTACCGCCAAATTTGGGTGGGTTTAGGTCGAAGTAGAGGAAAGAAATTAGACCGAGATTGGAGATCGATTGAAAATTCGGGGTATCAGCATGTTTACACAGTGGAATAATAAACAGCACGCAACTTGAACCGTTTATCTTCTCACCACGAAAGGAAAAAGGTTCACAGCAGAGACAAATACCCGCCAGAATTACAGTTGCTTGACGTAGGCCGCCGGCATGAAGCGTGCTCTATGCGGGGCCACGACTCGCCGTTGCCGTATAGTCGTAGTCAATAACGCGCCGCAGTCCGGTGCAGCCACACGCGATAGCCACGAGGCTTAGGCCGAGACCTGATCAATAATTTAAGATTCAGACGGCTGTCGGTGCATGAGCAGTGGCAGAAATAATGATACGTGCCTGCTGTTCAAGATACCGATTACTAATTCAACATTGGGACGGCTGTCGCTGCCAGGGCACTGGCAGGAGTAATGATAGGTGCCACAGGTTCAAGATACTTGTGTACTCAGCCTCGGCTGGCTGAACGCTAATTTAATATTGAGACAGTTCCGCCGGTGGCAGAAACAATAGCAAGCGCCAGTGGTTTGATTTCGATACTTGTGTATGGATTATTGAATGAACGAAGCAGTTGATGAACGCACCTATTAGTTTGCCGCTCTGTTCTGACCCTCAGAACGGGTGGCTGTGTCTAAAACATAGCCACCGGTGGCTGGGGACCAGACAAAGCCACTCGTTCCGAGGGTCACAATGGAGCAGCAAACTAATAGGCGGACTTTTTTGTGCTTATCGTCCCCGACGACGTCGAAAGCATTTGATGGGCGTGTTGCGAATGTGGATATTCTGCTCACCACATCAGACGGCGACGACGCCCCGTATCCATTGTTGCTCAGCTGCCAAGCCACTGTTTGCTGAATTGGGCACACTGGTAGGAGCGTAAACTGAAGCTTCAAAACACATCTCTCGGGGAGGGCGTTTGATGCATCACTGTACATTGGAGTTTAGCGGTGCATGAAGCATCAATCTACCACACTGGGTACTACTCGTTCAGTTGAAATCTTGCCCCAAGTGCCCAGAAGTTCAGTGGAAAATTCTGAAACTTGGTATGTAGCCTCTCAATATGCATATTCTGGACTAATCTAAGAGATACAAATGAACGGAGCCCGGGATTGTCCCTAAGTTCAGACCGACAAATTAACTTGCGCACGTCACATTTGCGACGTGCAAGTCACTATTTTGACGTGTGGCGTCGACAAATTGACTTGCCCACCCAAATCCACCTGCAAGTTAATACAAGTCGATCTGCGCTGGCACAAGTTATCTTGGCAAGTCAAAAAGTGAACCATTGTTTGCAGTTGCAAGTTGGGCTTGATCAGGACTTTTGCTGGCAGGCTCGGTTAGTAGTTTCTGTGCGGGCTCGGTCAAGGTTGGTTCGGGGTGCAAACATATTTATAATTTTGGAACCAAGATAACTCCAAATTGATTGTATGTAGTATCCAGCGTGCTAATTATTGCGGTTACACGGTAAGCAGTCTCGTTGTTTTGATAATCAAGTAAAAGGTTCGGCTAGGCACGAGCCCTGCCGATCTGGCGGGCAAAACCTGCAAAAAAATCGTTGTAGGTAACGAATATCAGCCTCTGTTTGATCAAACGTTCAGTTCACAGATGTGAATCTAGCACTCTCGGGAACAATAATCTAAGCCAGGAGTAACCAACTATATATTTCCTCCTGAGACATGATTACACTGGATATGAAGTGTTCAAAGTTTGTTCAAAGGCTACATGGAATAGATGCGACCAGGCTAGGGCCTAGAACACATCAATCAACTGCGCGATCCTCGGTGCTCAGAAGGTCTTCAAAGAGGTAGTTCCCTGAAAACCAAATTCCTCTTAGTAATCTATAGATCAGAGTGCGTTGATCTGGGACTTACACTTGAAATGGCCATCGACCTGAACGCATGGTCAAAGTCAGTAACTAGTTGGAGTTTAAGAATGGAACTTTGATTACCCGGTCGTCGTACTCGACCCACACGGTTCCGGTTGCGAGGTCGTCACAAATTTTCGCCGGGTTCTGCGGGGCCTGTGGTTGGATATTATCAATACGTAGACAGGGACTGATCAATAAGGCCATACAGCTGGATCGTTGACGACAACCTTGTGCGAGTGGTCTCCGTGATCAGTGAGGGCTTGCCCATTAATGGTGTCAAGTGCGTGCTGAGACACTGTTTCAACACAGTCAGCTTACTGCCAGGAAGTCTGGAGAAGCAGAAACAGACATGTGGCAAACTGCGCATCAGTCATCAGCGTGCAGTCTTTCTTGACCTTATGCACCGGTGCCGCCGAGATGAGTGCGGCCCAGCAGGCGAGGATGAGGAATGTGGATGCAAAGAGAACCACAGTAGCTGTGAAGCGGAAGTTGAAACAAAGGCTGAATAGGCTATTAAGAAGTGAGCTGGGAATGGCGAACGAGAAATCAAAGTACTGAGAAATAGTCGGAGGCACAACACCAGTTTTATACCCAGGAGCATCTTTAAAATGATCCCTCTGGACCACTGGAATGTACGACCATTTGTGAATGGCGCTGTATTTCTTGGATCCGACTACCGTAGCACATCTTTCTGGGGGTTGTGCAATGGAAGACGCAGGGGGATACCTCAGCTGCGCACCCTGCGCTGTTGGGGGGATCCATCGCTGGCAGAACGTTTCATCTCGGGCGATGAAGGGAAACATTCAGTACCGCTGTTGATATTCATACTATCAAAGAAAGATTCAAGGAAGTTCCATCTGTTGATCGCACATACCGGCCTGGAGATTCACCTTCCTTCCGGGAACCCACAGTTTGCCGAAGTCAGAGCTCACCCCGGTCCTGGGGGACGGAATGAATCAATTGTACTCAGCCTTACAATTTTCCAACAGCGCCAGATGAAACATTCTGCCAGTGATGATCTTCCTAAAACCATCTAAGAATGCTCAGAGGATATTAGGAAACATCTCTTTGCGTGGAATGCATTCGGCGATGAAAGGAAACAATCACCACTTGCGACTGCCATTCATCTTGCCAAAAGTCAGAATAAGGCCAGTGTCGCAGCCTGTGATGTCGGGAAATGACGAGACTGTGCAGTTGATCGCTCCTGTTCTGTGTCCAGCTTCCAGCGGAGTGCGAGTGGTATATGCGACAATGTGCCAGTGAAAATGAAGGTTTTTGGAATGAAGGCCAGTGTGGTCTTTCTTTGGTAGTCCGGGATTTATCCCAGTGGCGATTGTTTCCTTTCATCGCGACCATCTGTGCGATATTACTTCGGCAAACTGTGGGTTCCTGAATCTTCAGGCTGGTATGTGCGATCAACAGATGGAACTTCCTTGAATCTTTCTTTGATAGTATGAATATCAACAGCGGTACTGACCGTTTCCCTTCGTCGCCCGAGATGAAATGTTCTGCCAGCGATGGATCCCCCAACAGCGCAGGGTGCGCAGCTGAGGTATCCCCCTGCGTCTTCCATTGCACAACTGACAGAAAGATGTGCTGCAGTACTCGGATCCAACAAATATAGCGCCATTCGCCGATGGTTGTACATTCCAGTGGTCCAGAGGGATCATTTTAAAGAATTTTGTTCGGATTTTTTTTCCATCACTCAAAAGTGTACAGCCACCAGTCTGCCCACAGAAATGAGCCCAAGATAAATAGGCACCGGAATCTTCTGGGGCGTATATTGATTGGATTCCTCTGAGTTCAGATGGCATCAGCTGATATGGCCGGGATTGATGCATCATTTCCTCTTGGTTTTCAAACGAATTTGATGAGGCCAGAGGATTCGTGACAGTTTCCCACTGGATTCTAGTCGATACTGTACCGGCCTGTAGGGAGGCGACAGCCGGACGAGCGTGACACGGCCCAGCGTCCGGGGGCGAGGCGACGTGGCCAGTAGTGAACGTGACCGTCGCCCAAGTTGGCGACGAGAATTTTTTTACACGACCTTTTTAGCGTTTGTGAATCAATTCCAGGTAATTTTACTGTGGCACGAACCAAACCTACTCACCCTTACCTCTAGAGCTGCAAATTCGATTATTTTGCTTTATTTTCTACCAATTGTCACGGCGGATCTTTGGCGACAGAGGCCATCGTGACCGTGACCCGCCTCGACGGCAGCGACGCGACGGCCCTTCCGTGACCGTGACCGTCGCCTCCCTACAGGCCGGTACAGTATACGGATTACTGTCAGCCATTGGATTGAGGTGCCCTCCAGGATAGACGTGTATACAACTTTTGACGCTTTTTGTGAACATTCGGGAGGTCGTTGGGAGGTGGAAATTAAGCTTGTTCACGGTTGGCCTTTTTGCACCCTTTTTGCGCCCTTTTTTGTGCCCTTTTTGCTCCCTTTTTGCTCCCTTTTTCATGCTTGGTAGATAGTGAGCTATGAAATCCAGAAAAATTCACCACAGGCCTTTTTGAACGATCAAGTTGGTATCTGACCTTTGAGGAACAATAGGAGCACCCAGGCTGCATGAAATGGAAAAAGGGTGGAAAAAAGGGTGGAAAAAGGGAGCTTCAGACCGGGGGTTTCACAATAGCCCTTTTTCGCGCCCTTTTTTTTCCATTTCCCCCAGAATTGCATTCATGAGCCCGTTTTCTTCAGTTTTCTACCCTTTTTGCACTTCTAATTGAAAAAGGGAAGAAAAAAAACCGGGCAAAAAACGAAGGGAATGGCAAAAAGGGCGAAAAAGGGCGCGAAAAAGGGCTACCGTGAACAACCCTATTCTAAGTCCAAAATCACATTTTGCGCCATCTGGCAAAATCGCAACCGATGATCCCAGCCGCTTCGCCAACCGTGATAAGCGCAGCCACGTGCTTGGCGAACGCGGTTGGTCACGAGCCTAGCTGTCCATAAGTGTCCGATGAGACTGAAGAGGCGCAACCGTTTGCCAAGTTACCTACTGTACCTGAAGCCGACAAGAAACAGCCGGGTTACCCTGTATAGGATTCCAGCATTCCTTACACCGGCCTTATGGAGAAACTCGTCGAGGAGAGGTCAGGATTGGGGTTACCTGTGGACTTGGCTCGGATTTTTTTGTGCTGGGAATTGTTGTCTCCACCGTTTGCAAGAATGTCATCTTTTCGGCCCCAAAGGTTGAAGTATCATCACATCTTTTGTACAACGTAACAATTGACTTCCGGTAGCGTTATAGAGCTATACAGGTTGTATACATGCACAAAAAACAATCGATCGCTTGAACTGTGTAAAATAAACAGCCAATAAATATATAGAAATCACGTCCCTCCGTTCAGGCCTCGCCTCCGAAACTTGACCTCTTCGAGCTTCTCCGACGCCTTTTTCTTCCTCCACTTGCAATCACCCCTGTACTCACAGGAACTGGGAACAAAATGTTAGTGTTCAATGCTCAGATGTTCCTTGAGTTAGTATGAACTCACGAACAACGGCCTGCTTGGCGTTCGGAGACGCCTCTCGCTGACCTTTCGCCTCGCCACCAGTTAAGTGCATCCCGCAGGTGATCATCGAGGCGCAAGTCATCCATGATGAAGTCCTTGGTTCCTATGATTTCTGGTCTGCTGGCCACTGTTTCCTGAGCTGATGCGGGAGCTGTGTTTACTGTAACTGCTTGAGCTAGACGTGAATTGCCAGGTCCCGGTTTTGTTTCCCAAATTGACGCAACCAGTAACGCATTAGCAAGGGCTGCACCCTCTTTGTGAGCGGCAGCGACCTCTGCACTCTCTTTGAGAGCGACAGCGAGGTCTGCACTCACTTTGAGAGCGGCAGTGAGGTCTGCACTCTCTGTGAGAACGGCAGCGAGATCTGCACTCTCTTTGAGAGCGACAGCGAGGTCTGCACTCACTTTGAGAGCAGCCGTGAGGTCTGCACTCTCTGTGAGAACGGCAGCGAGATCTGCACTCTCTTTGAGAGCGACAGCGAGGTCTGCACTCACTTTGAGAGCGGCAGTGAGGTCTGCACTCTCTGTGAGAACGGCAGCGAGGTCTGCAATCTCTTTGAGAGTGGCAGTGAGGTCTGCACTCTCTTTGAGAGTGGCAGCGAGGTCTAGACTCTCTTTGAGAGCAGCAGGGAGGTCAGCGGCGAGGTCTGTACTCTCTTTGAGAGTGGCAACGAGGGCTTCACGCTCTTTGAGGGTGGCAGCGGGGTCTGGACTCTCCTTGGGAGCGGCAGCGAGGTCTGCAGCGAGGTCTGCACTCTCTTTGAAGGCAGCAGCGAGATCTGCACTCTCTTTGAGAGCAGCACCGAGGGCTGTACTCTCTTTTAGAGTGGCAGCGAGGTCTGCACTCTCTTTGAGAGCGGCAGCGAGGTCTGGACTCTCTCTGAGAGCAGCAGGGAGGTCAGCGGCGAGGTCTGTACTCTCTTTGAGAGTGGCAGCGAGGGCTTCACTCTCTTTGAGGGTGGCAGCGAGGTCGGGACTCTCCTTGAGAGCGGCAGCGAGGTCAGCAGCGAGGTCTGCACTCTCTTTGAAGGCAGCAGCGAGATCTGCACTCTCTTTGAGAACGGCAGCGACGTCTGCAATCCCTTTGAGAGCGGCAGCGAGGTCTACACTCTCTTTGAGAGCAGCAGCGAGGTCTGGAATCTCTTTGAGAGCAGCAGGGAGGTCAGCGGCGAGGTCTGTACTCCCTTTGAGAGCAGCAGCGAGGGCTTCACTCTCTTTGAGGGTGGCAGTGAGGTCGGGACTCTCCTTGAGAGCGGCAGCGAGGTCAGCAGCGAGGTCAGCACTCTCTTTGAGAGCGGCAGCAAGGTCTTCACTCTCTTTGAGAGTGGCAGCGTGGTCTTCACTCTCCTTGAGAGCAGCAGCGAGGTCTTCACTCTCTTTGAGAGCGGCAGCGAGGTCTGTACTCTCTTTGAGAGCGGCAGCGAGGTCTGGTCTGTCTTTGAGAGCGGCAGTGAGGTCGGCAGCGAGGTCTGGACTCTCTTTGAGAGCAGCAGCGAGATCGGCAGCGAGGTCTGGACTTTCCTTGAGAGCAGCAGCGAGGTCAACAGCGAGGTCTGCACTGTCTTTGGGAGCGGCAGGGAGGTCAACCCCAACCATATCGTCGATGCTCATTTGGATGGGTTTAACAATGTCGTCGTCCTCGCAGGTGGCAGGAGTATGTGTCTTCTCCTCCCGGCGTCTTCGATCAAAGTACTTGTTTTGGGACAAGTAAATTATCTGTACTGTGTCGTCGACCCGCGGTAGATCCAGCTCGATAAGTCTCGTTCTCACGAAAAGGACGATATCCTCGAGACACACTGGGATAGGTTGGGGACCATCCAATATTGGTGCAGCTTGGCGCAAAAATGTCGGCGAAAAAGGGGCGGAAGGTCGCATGCCCAGGAGTGTCCAGAGAGCCGAAAAGTCGAATGGAATGGAAGTGTCGATCAGACGGCTAAGAAGACGATGGTAGAGCATCACCTGCAGATGCGCAGGCACAGCATCCTCGTCTGACGGCACCGAATACCCTTGGCGCGTCTTTGTATCAATCAGGCGGATGCATTTCGGAGATGGGGTGGGAGCCAGAGGAACTGCAATTAGTTCCGGAGGTGGGGATGGCCCTCGGTACCTCCGCTTTGGCGGAGGCGGGGATGAATCCGAAGCGCGTTTCGTCCCGGTCTTGGGCCCAGATTGGTCTATGACGAGAAGCTCGTCCTGGAAGAATGAACGAGGCTCACAGTTGCTATGGACGACTCACAATGATCCAACGACGATTACACCTTCTACATTCCAAAGACAGGGATCTCACGCTGGATACATAAGGTGAGTAACTCTCAGGCGACGATTTGTCGGACATACGGCACGGCCTTCTGCTATGAAAGATACCAGACAGAACAAGAAATTTATCAAACTAAGAACATTAGCGAAGATTACCATCACGCCCGTGAGACTCACCGGATAGCCCATCGCTCCTCTTCACTCGCGATCTCGATTTCAACTTCCTCAGCTCGAAGTTCACGTTCAAGCTCTTTGTGGATGAACTGGGACACGCATATCAGTAAAGATACGATAGAATGCACAATGGCACAACCCGGCCGCGTTGAGCAGCCCCGCCAGTACGGGCAGCAACATCTGGTCGAACAAGGATCTCCTTATTGCTCTCTGCGCGAAATGGAAGAGGGCCATCCGCCGACCGTCGAAAGCGTTTTTGTCGCATCCGGTTGTCAACTTGGACCTCACACCTGTGATTAGGATTAATTATCGTTTTTCTATTGTTTAAAAACTAGTGAAATGCCCCGAACACTCACCAGGCCAAAGATATCAAGTCTGTAACGGAGAGGGTGCCTCCCGAGCGATATCGGTGGAAAGGACTTCCCCCCTCAGCACCGGAGGAACCTTCCACCTCAATAGATATGGAAGACATCGCAGGGTTATCTGCATTGTCTACGTCATATTTGGAATCATTGGACATGATTAAACGCGAATGCGCGCAGAAATGAGTGGGAGGGGTTGGAAGTGCGGCGCTACGCGGTTTGATTCGAGTTGATTGATTGTAACAGGCGTGCCCGAGATAGCCGAAACGTTAGGAACAGGGAAAACAAGGGGTGTCTAAGGGCAGGGAGACCCGAAACTGGTGTAGATTCAACGAAGCATACAAAGACGAACAAAGAACTATAAGTACATAAACGAGGCAGTGCTGGAAGTAACTACTGTATGTCAAGCCGTAATTATCGTAAACTGTAAAAAGATGGCCGGTGTCAGGCGCATGTCCGAAATGATCAGCCATGCCTCTGACATTGATCAGGAACCGCAGTTCTGCTGTGCCTACCAGTGTTCGCCCGAAGGGCCGGGACGGGCAGGGATCTCCACCGTACAGTATACAGTTACGGCCGTAAGCATTACGGTCATTTACGGGTACCAACCGGCCGTAACCGTAATCGTAAACATGTTTCTCGAGCCCGTTGTACGGTACGGTGCATTTTACGGGTATTACGACCGTATACGACCGCATGAGAAAAAAATTCAAAGAGTGAATGCCTTGTACCTGCAAAGAATCACAACCACTCACATTTCGTCTAGGACGCTCGCTCCACTGATTTGGTGCGCCAAAATCATTCGGGAATGGTCGGCAGGGTGCAATTTGTCAATATACTAGTTTGTCAACCGGTATGTTGACACGTCGACCGTATTTTTACGGGTTTGTACGGTATACGTACGGTGACCACGACCCAGGGGGTATACAGTACGGGTCCGTATGTACCTTCCGTGATTAATATTTTCACCATTGTCAACGACTATCTGTCTGCCGTATATCAGAAAAAATAATCCGTTCTGTAATCTTGAAATGTCAATTGTTGCCTTTCAACTTGCACTCATGCCGGAGCGAAGCGAAGGCATACCTTTTTTGACATTAACTAATCCAGAAAGAGTGCCACAGCCCTGATGGAGCTGGAGGGAAACTCGATGGGCTGCCTGGTTCTCACGCTGACAACTGTCGACAAAATGCTTCCTTCAATGATTTTCTGCCGAGTTGTCATTGATGCACCCTGGTATTCAACACGCACACGTATATAAGCGAGTATATACAGAAGTTGTAGAAGTAGAAGTGAGTGAGTGGAAGTAGAAGTCCGCCGGGTAGAAATAGAAGTGGATTGCACCTGGTAGAAGTGGCCTGATGTGACATCCGCGTCCGGCGCGCGCCATTGACGCGCCGAGACGTTTTCCTGATTCGGGATTTATAAATCTAGCGCACAATGCCGCGGGAATTGCGGCCTGCCACCCAAACAAACCCCGCCCTTTCCCTTCCTCCCACCATCTTTCCACCACCTCAGATCCACCCAAATGGATGATATAAAACCGGTTAGAGCACAAAAATCGTTCGAACAATGGCCGCTGTACAGGTGCATTAGAGCATGCAAGCAGAATTTCTTCGCATTTATTAAATACTCGCGGAAAGCAGGAACATTAGTATGAACTGGGTCGTTCATCCAATCCTGTCGCACAGCCCTCAAGCCTGTTAGATTCACGACCCAACATTTGAATTCCGCTCATGCCACCCACACAACAAAACGAGGTTCCTATTCCAGATTCGATACAATCCAGCGGGGATTTGAGGTCCTCCTTCTGGCGGGTGTAGTGATTCACTGTACTCCCAGTACTGGAGTAATTCATTTTTTTTAAAAAAAAATCTTGTGCCTCCGTTTGCGAACTTCCTCAAATCGATAGGACCTGACCGACAAGATAAGATTATGAGATCAAACATTTTTAGCATTGATGTGTATGTCGTAGCTGCATCCCGGAAATAGCCAGTAAGGCCACCGGTGGGCGAGAACGGCAGGAGCACGGGGTGGCAGGTGTGATGCTGTCTAGTAGAAGTTGAACAAACCAGTAGAAGTAAAAGTGTGTTTAGTAGGAGCTGAAGTGATTTCTACTTCTACAACTTTGGTCATGCCTCACACTTATAATAGTGTTACAAAATTCCATGCGAAGAAATAACTTCATGTTATTACCGTGAAAACTCCACATCTCTCCAGGTATAAGGACTGCTTCGTCCACCAGATGGCACTGCTACGACACCCTCCGCAACAGCCCGCTCTAAGTACCCTTCCAATATCGCATCCGGTTCCGGGGGTTGGGGTATGCTTGCGCGGCAAAGTGGACACGCAAGCGAACTGTCCCGGAGGGATTTATATATACACTCGTCGCAGAATACGTGTAAACAGAGCGTCCTGAGCAATATGAGAAAATCAAAAAGAAGAGTAACGCAGAAAAGACTCACACAACGGGCCTGCACACGGTATCGAAGCAAATTGGGCAGCGCAGAGTCGAGGGATCGGGGTCAAAGCCAGCCTGAGGCATAGGCTCATCATATTCGTTCACGCCCGTGGGTTCCCGCTGCGTATACTCGTCGCTTTTTTGAGCGTCGTCACAGAACAAGGCTGTTGAAACTAACCTTGTAGCAAATATTCCGGCTCGGAGAGCCTTGGCTATTGGTATTCCTGTTCGGCGGGCCTGGCCTACTGGGGCAATCTATGACAGTATAGGCGTGAAACTGGGTAGGGCCCTCGACTTGATCACAAACCTTATGCCCAGTGACCAGATAAACCGCACTACATATCACTGTGATTGAGTGTCGTCGCAGAACAGGGATGTTGACACTAACCCCGTAACAAATATCTTGCGCCCTTCTTTTGGGAGAGCGGCTACTGGAGCAATCTACCGTATAAACATTAAACTCGGCAAGTTTATCGGTTGGATCTCAAACCCCGTGTCCAGTGACCAGGTAGATGGCACTGCACATTACTTTTGATTGTGTCGTTGCAGAACAAGGCTATTGAGACTAATGTTGAAGCAAATATCTTGTCCGCTCTTGTTCAGAGAGCCATTGGGGCAATCTATGACAGTATGAACATTAAACTTCGGCAAGCCAATTGACTCGATCACAAATCCTGTCCCCAGTGACCAGATAAACCGCACTGCACATCACTTTTGATTAGCGTCGTCGCAGAAAGGGCTGTTGGGGACTGACTACGTAGCAAATATCTTGTTCTCTCGACCGTCCAAATCGGCTCTCCTCACTAAATTTATGGGGATCGGGCTGGACTTGGAGAGCCTTGGTCATTGAGGTAATCTATAGCAGTATAGACATTAAACTCGTTGAGTCCATCAACACGATTACAAACTTTGTGCCCAGTGACCAGATAACCCGCACTGTACAATGCACATCGTTTTGAGTTCATCGCAGAACAGGGCCATAGAAACTAACTTTGTAGCAAATATCTCGGTCTCTCAACCGTCGAAATGGCCTCCTCCCACCTAAGGATGGGGCTGCACTCCGCGGAGGCGAAGGTGGAGATAGAGGGGATTCACTGCGTTCCGGCCCCCACTGGACAGACCTCCGTCCCCCCTCGTCCAGCTGTGGCTACATCTGTCTACCCCCTGCCAAACTCTGTCCATGGGGGTAGACAGGGGATTGTGGACACATGTCTGTCCCCGCTCGTCCAGCTGTGGCTATATGTGTCTATGTCATGTAGACACAGTCCGGCTTGCTGTGGCTATGTCTGTCTACGCCCGTAGACGCATCTTGCCGCCGCCAATACCCGTCAAATGAGAATTTAAAAAAAAAAGAAAGTTTGTTGGTCTGCCTCTGGCTACCTCTGTTGGCCCTCTGTCCAGGTCGGTCTATATCGGTCAACTCAGATAGACCCCAGTAACTGCTCAGTTACTGGGGTAGACGTACCATGTCCATGTCGTGTAGCCATACATAGCCACATGTAGCCAGACTGCCTTGTCTAGGGCTCTGTCTATGCACATAGCCAGACCCTCTGTCCATTGGGGGTCGGAACGCAGTGATTGCCGGACGAGCGGAGTCTGCTGCGGGGGAGCTCGCGCTCGCGCGGCCATGTTTGCAAGGCATGCAGGTTACACTCATGAGTCACAGTGCTCTTATCTTGTGCGGTGTCTGACTGCTGTCGCGGTCATGTCCACCTTATGCCGACGGGGATACTCGCTGATAACTCCTGCTTGTTGGCCGACTGCTTGCCGAGCTGAGCTGACAGGCCAACCGAGACAGGACATGTACGTTTACGCCGTGTTTTACGGTATCTTCTTCCGGGACGTAGAGGCACCGGCACACTGCAGCAGACGTTCACCACGAAGTGGGGATTGGAGGGAAATATTGACGCACGTGGGAGAAGCATTCGTAGCTGTCTTAAGTCTCGGTCCGCACAGGAAGAGCGCGGAGCGCATGTTCACCATGTGTCGATACCTGAAATACACGACAAATTGGTCCGGATCGTGCAGGAGTTTCCGCGAAGGTTGCAGCGGCGCTCAGGCTCGGCACTGCGCTGGTTATATCGCTGTCGGCGTTGGCAGGGAGTTCCGCCAAGCTAATGCAGAACATAGGGTCAGAAACTGGTTCCGGTTTCTCGGATATGTAAGAGTGTTAGGTACGTGACAGTAAACGAGACTGGGAATGCTCAATGCACAGAGAAACGCATACCAATGGAATAAGTGACAACTAACCAAGAGACCGACTTTGTGAATTCCTGGCGCGTATAAGAAGAACACCCAAAGACTCGGAGCAGATGACGCGGTTGAGGTCGCGTGAGGTGCTGGCTTGACATTCCCAAGGAGCACGACGTTTGGCGGCAGAGGCGGCCAAGGAGGATTGACAGATGTCTTTCTTCCAGAAGAGGACTGTCAATAGTTGACTGGGCGGATGACAAACAAATTGGAAATCCGAGGAGGAGTCAGACGACTCGGTTACGGTCGACAGATTGGTCACAGTGGATTTTGGATTTTGGATCCTGCCAAATTCCTGACATCGGACTCGGAGCTGATGTGTATCTGAAATTGTCTCTAGTCTCACTCTGGAGGAGAAGATCACGTCACGACTGGTATCGATATAGGCGGCCTGTATGTCGCGAATACTGGGGTGCGTCGCTCTTGCTTCTTCCCCAATTGCCTTGGTGGAAATTTAATGGAGCACAAACGATCCCCATCTAAACTGGAACGGCCTCTGCCTCCAAGACCCCCCGCTCGGCGTCCGTTTGGTGCAGTACGCTGGCGTGTTTCATTCAGGCATAAACGCCACCGCGACGTGGGACGTCGGGCTCATCGAGGCGCGCGGCAAGGCAATAGGCCCAGAGTTCCGTGGGAAGGTGGCTTTGGGGCCCATGATGAATATGGGTGCGTGCGCTGCGCTCTACTGTACTATTTCAACTGAGTGTTCATAGGGTGTCACGCGTCACCTTCAGTGTTCGTTTTCTCAAGTGTTCATTCCTCGGCAATCATGGGGAAATTGCCATATATGGCAGTCCGGCAAACGCCAGACCAGAAATTTTTCGTTTTTTGAGCCTATTTCTGCCTCATAATCTCAATACCGGTGGCCCAAGTGTTCAGTTCAGTGGGCCGCGTCACGTGTCACCTGAAGACTCGGTCGAAATAGTACAGTATTTTCTCTGCGTTTACTGAGGAGGCGTGTATTTTAGGCCCACAAGCCGCTGCTGGCCGCAACTGGGAAGGATTTGGTGCTGACCCGTTCCTCTGTTGTGTGGCCAATGCTGCAACGTTCAACGGCATCCAGAGCAATGGTGTGATTGCCCCGTTAAACACTTGTGCGTCGAGTTTAATTATCCGTTCGTCCCTTGTTTCTCCTTTGCACCTTCCTCCATTCCGACGGACGCGGGTGCATGCGTTCACAAACCGCCTGACCTGCCTGGTCTCAACACCAGTGTCGGCCTTCCCGGTATCGTGCCGATGTGGAAGGGTAGAACTCCCGGGATGCGGATTCTTTAATAGGGTTGGTGGCCGGTCGATTTTAGAGTGGAAGGAAGGATTTAGATCCAGAAAAATCAGGGTATCGGTAGGTCGATGAATCCGTGAAATAATAGAGTATCGATAGGCTGTAAAAATGGTCGTGAGAGCGCGAAGGTGTAAAATTGACGTTCCGTGGGGATTAGCACGCCGAGGTGCGTACTGCGTGGGTTTGTAGTTGACGTGGGGCGGCGAAGAAAACACGAAGATTGGGCGTTAGCCCACACTGGCTCACACGGATGAGCGTAGGACGAGGGATTGTGATTTGCTGGCGCCGTGGGCGCGTATTTACTGTACAAACAAATTGAAACAATGAGGTAACTAGAAATAAAAAATTGAAACACTGTAGAGCCGAAACCAGCGTGTGGATGGATTTCCACACGCCGGCCATCCGACCCCTCCACACCGACTCCTGTTCTTGGCGCTGCTTCTTCTCTTCCCCATGATCTTCCGCCATCCTGTCTTTATTGCCGCACTCTGTCCCCTCTCTGGGCTCTCGCTCAATGCTAAAATTACAGTATCGCCAACGAACAAGAACACTTCCGCGCTGGCTCCAAGGTCTCGTAGATCTATTCGTCCAATATCGACGATAAGACGTTCCGGGAGGTGCGTCCGTAGTGCCTCTTTTTCCTCTCCTCTCCTCTGCCACTTCCGCTCCGTCTTCCCGCTTGATCTCCTTGTTCCTCTTTCCTCCCCCTTCGTCGCTGGTAGAAATTCTTCGAAAATGTCCTGACTCTCGTCCCCGCAGCTCTACCTCTGGCCCTTTGCCGAAGCCGTCCACACCGGCGTTTGCGCCGTCATGTGCGCATACAACACGGTCAACCTAGTCCTGTTTTAAGCTCAGGTGTCCGATCAGAGTAAAAGCTTATCACATAATCACGAAATAAGCACATTGCACCTTGTCGCGCCGTCTGAAAATACCACTATTACAATTATATACATGTTCTGTGATTGCTCAAATTTATTTGGATTTTTCGAGTGCTATTTGACGTTGCTGTGGAAGAATTAAGTTGAAGGGCAAATGTCACAATCATGTCACCTCATCTTGAACCATGTGCTACAACACCAATTCAAGCATGTTTAGGGAGATTCTGAAGAAGCAGATCGTCGCAGACAAGCACTAATAGTGAGACTGATTCAAAAGAAAATGAGAAAAATGCCGTGCGCCGTCAAAACGACGAGAATCCATGGTAAATTCAAACTCCGATGATTATGTAACAAGGTTTTACTCTGATCGGACCCCCGCGCTTACTAACAGACTTCAACAAACGGAGGTACGACGTCAAAAAATGTTGAAGCGTCTGTCTAGGAGAGACTACGGTCAACCAGACGCAGGCGGGCCAGAACAGTAAAATTATCAATGGCATGTCGAAGGAGGACTTGGGGTTTATGGGTGCGTGTTCAATCTTGTTTCTCATATTCCATTTTTCTCGTCCTGGGTCAGAGAGTGCTGATTTTCGTCTTTTGTTTACGAACATTCCAAGCTTCGTCATGTCCGATTAGATCGACGGCATCCAGCCCGCGCTTTCAGGGCTTGATATGGATATGCCGGGGTTCTTCGCTTGTGTGCGTCTCATTCCTTTATCATCCCTCATATTTTCCCCTCTCTTCTTCGTTCCTTTTTTTCGTTCCTTTTCTTCATTTTTTCTGTATTGTTTTCCTTATCGCGAATATTACAGCTAATGTCGGAACCGAAGGCACGAGTGAAAATTTCTTGTTTTGGGATGTTTTCAAAGAATCGTTAGTAACTCAATCGGTTCTGCACCGATTTGGATGAAACTTCGGTAGATTTGGCGGGCTAATTCAGTTCAGTTTTCCGGCTGCACTATTTTTGACGGCATTCCTTCCAGCCGATGCTGTTAGAGATGCCATCCGAGAGACTCCACCGAGGGCGAGCCTCACGCTAATTTTGGGGATGTTTAGTGTTACAGGGATCCTCGGGAACAATCATTAATATTGTTCTCGCACACGGCGATGCACTGCCGTTGAATGAGACGGTCAACAGGTCTGCGAAAATCTCTGCGACCCGAGCTAGTTTCCATAAATCATTCAGACCAGCCTGACCTGGTGTGTTGGGATTCTAAAGTGACGCGCAGGATACATCTAGAGTGCAGGTGCACCTATTCAAACAACAAACTCTGACAATTTCTTAGGGCGGTATATAATTATCAACTTTTGGTTGATCCGATCGGTCAGGACTCCGCGAATACTTGGAAAACGAGAGGCCTAGGAGCCTTGGCGCTGCTACAAGGGTGCTTCTCAATATTCCCCGCCCTCTTCTGTCCGTTCAAACCGCCTGGCGTCGGTTCGGAATTTTTCCAACTGCGAAAAATAGCACGGTTGCCAACCCAACCTCGGTCCTCGGCAATCCCACTATAATTATTTTTCGCATGCGGCGATGCTCTCCCGTTGTAATTTGAATGACCGGCGTGGTATAAAAGGATGACTCTCCCTGACATTCCCATTCCCATCAACGAACCTGCCATGGCTTTCAACCGCAGCTTGATCTCGCTCATTTTGGCCGCTCTTTCCTTGTCAATCAGTGCCCAAGCCCCAGACGAACCTTCGTACGAATCGAACGCCCTCGGCTCCTCACTCATTGTGACAATGTTTTCGACAGGCCTGGACAAAGTTTAGTTTATGATACCGCCCTCTCGACTGGTAAGCGCTGATACAGGTTCTCAAATTCTCTTTCTACATTTCCGTTAAGGCCCCGTGGGAGGCTGCCTCACTGCATCCAGCAACGCCGACGGCGCGCCAGTGATAATCTCCGGCTGCTTCGATGGCGAGGCCAGTGTGTCTAACACTTGGGTCGCCACGAACGGTACCGGAATCAGCACTCTTCAAATTTTCGGGGACAAGGTGTGTTTTCTCCCTGATAAGCTTGGGTTTCTTAGCTCATAATTCGTGACTCTTCCGGTGCCTGGATGTAACCAACGGGGTAGACGCCGATGGAACTCCACTTCAGATCTCCACTTGCGTTGCTGGGGATGCTAGTATGCGAACATAAATTCTGTTATTCGTCTTGCCATTGAAACATGATTTGCACAGGCCAGCAGTGGATTTCCGGGGGCCAGATTGGAGGGACCCCGTACATCGTTTGGGCCGGACAGAATAAGGCACGTACATCCTTCGGCTTGTGAGCATTGAATCTGACTTTAACCTCAGTGTGTCAACGTGCCGAATGGAGACGTCACCGCTGGGACCGTGGTGAGTTGTCCTTGTGTTTCGACCAAGTGTTCCCGCGGATTGATTTGCGCGTTCTCAGCTACAAATCACGGAATGCGACGCGACTTTCAACAACATAGACCAAAACTGGGGTATTGCGATTCAGAACTGAGGCGTACTTGGGATAAATCCTACCTATATAATCCTGAGGGCGACACCCCCCCCCCCCCCCCCCCCCGTGGCTGTGTTTTCGTCCAATTGGGGACGGGCCTACCCACATTCTCGGATTAGATATATATAGGATCTGCTTGGTGTGTGGGGTTGTCATGTGTTCTTTCTTTCTTTTTGGCATGGGTCGTCTTGACTGCAACTTTGTCTCTTTTCCCCCCTTTGTTTTGGAGTTCCGTGTGAGCTGTAGCGCTCGGAGGAGGAACGTCATCGCATGTTCCCCCAGCGCTGCCCCGCGCTCTTTCTTTCCCCTTCTATGTTCCCCTTCCGTTTCTCTCCCCACTCTACCACATTCATACCGCATTGCTGACGTACCTTTCCCTCCCAGAACGTCAAGGTACGGTTTCGGCATTTTCCTACGCTGGACAGGATAGGACACCGTTGTCGGGGATAGTCGTCATTTTGATATATATTTATTTCCCAGTTACAACGATACTATTCCTTAGTACGTGGAGGAATCTGTGGCCCGCGCGTTGGGTACAAGTTTTCGGGTTAGGGTTAGAGGGGTTCAACGATCGAGAGGGCGGGTTTGACAGAGATATCGGGATAAGATCCTGAATGTCCCCCCGTCGTACATGTTTTTTTTCTTCCCTCAATGAGGTGTCTTTCCCCATTAACGCGTCACAAGGTTGCCCTTTACCATCTTGCCTCTATCTCCTTCTCGTCATTTTCTCTTTCTCGCTCAATTTTGGTCCAATTTATGTTTTAAAAAATTGCATTATGCTACAACTCTGTCTGCTACTCAGTGTAGGGGATGGACACGAGTCTAAAATCGGTCTTGACAAAACAGGTAATTTTTTTTCCAACCACCGGGCCACTGGTTCTACGAAAGTGCTTCTGTACACCGAGGCTCCTGTCTGCCTGAGTGACGTATGGTCATTAATAGTCAGTTTCCCGGGTCTGAAGGCCTCTTTAGATTGTATAAAGACTCTGTACTTAGTACTTACCAGTAGCAAGTAGTTCTGTTAAAACACCCGGATTTACTGGACTCAATCACTCAGCTCAACTAACTCCGCCTCAGACGAGGCTCCCATTACAGCTAATGTCGGAACCGAAGGCGTGAGCGAAAAATTTCCGTTTTGGGAGTTTTTTTGTCGCGCCGACCGATTCTCTCATATCTCCCTGAGTTTTTGTCAGATTACCTCGAAACATATACCATTCTTTCAAAATAATTCGTGCGCAATTAGTGATGTAAAGGAAATCACGAAAATGCATTTCATTTCTCCATTTGGCACTGGGACCTCAGTTTCTGTTCAACACCTCCTCGCAGGGTGGGCACTTGTTCAAACACATTAAATTTTTGGTAGGGAAAGCTTACATGCAATATGAAGAGGGTGATGTTGCCAGAATTATGATTTTCCTCTCCATTGAGACACTATTGGCTCGGAAATAATCTTTTGATCAAAATTGTTCAACTCCCTGTAACTTCTTCAATATGGAACCAAATTCAAACCCAAATCTATGCAGGACATCGGATTTGACGTCTCCTTGAGCCTAGACTCTCAAATGGCTCAAAAACATGCATAGAAAGACTATATCCAAATCTGAGCTGTCGGATGTATCACCTTCAAGAAAGCCAGCACAAGGATAACTAGGACAATTCAAGCATATAGCCTGAAGGAGACATGAAATGTGATGTCCTCTGTTGTTTTAGGTTTGAATTTGGTTCCATATTGAAGAAGTTACAGGGAGTTGAACAATTTTGATCAAAAGATTATTTCCGAGCCAATAGTGTCTCAATGGAGAGGAAAATCATAATTCAGGCGACATCACCCCCTTCATATTGCATGTAAGCTTTCCCTACCAACAATTTAATGTGTTTGAACAAGTGCCCACCCTGCGAGGAGGTGTTGAACAGAAACTGAGGCCCCAGTGCCAAATAGAGAAATGAAATGCATTTTCGTGATTTCCTTTACATCACCAATTGCGCACGAATTATTTTGAAAGAATGGTATATGTTTCGAGGTAATCTGACAAAAACTCAGGGAGATATGAGGGAATCGGTCAGCGCGACAAAAAAACTCCCAAAACAGAAATTTTTCGCTCGCGCCTTCGGTTCCGACATTAGCTGTAATGAAGGATTGCTATTAGTTGTTGAGGGCCACCGGCTCGAGTCTGGGATTGTTGGCGAATAAGTTTAAGGTATTTGCAGCTGCGCTTATGACGCAGAGTAGGCTCGAATCCACCCTGTCTATGAAGGTAAACCTGTTGATAGACAGGCTGGTCGATCTGAGTTTGAATTACCAATACAAAATAGTTACCAAAAAAGGCTATTCCGGACCGCCTTATCCGACATCAATAATATGTACAAACATCGCGTCCTTCTCCCTTTCTACCATCCTCTGGACGCACCTGATACCCTAATGACCGTATTTCCTTGTAAAGGACCATTCTAATCATTTAATACACCCTCTCACTCTACAATGGCTGGACTACGTCCGTCAATTACCGCTCCAAAAGCTTCAAGAATTCGCCGCGCAGCATATTCCGGCAGATCTTCCCCTCGCTTCTACGTACATCAACAGTCTTGACGACGATTACAAAACCATAGCACTACACTCTTCTATTCTTGTCTATATTGCAAGCAACAGGCGAATGGTTCCCCGCCAGTATCAGCTAGAATCTACAAATGCGACCGCGCATGGTCTGAATTGCATTATTGACTCCGGAACGGGATCTGGAAAGACCCTGTGTCAAATTATCCACAACCTTCTATACCCTGACACCACTTCTATCACCATTTCGCTTCTCAAACGACTTCAAATCTTACAGGTATGCTTACAGCTCTTTGCGGTACAACAGGCGCGGTCCGTTTTTTTCTGTTTTGGCAAGTTTTCACGAGAACAGCTGCCCTGAGCTCAATTCTCAACCGTTTCCCCTGAAAATAAGCTCATTCTATTCGCATTGAAAATCCGCAGCGAATGAAATACCGGGATTTTTTATTCTATTATGTAATAGAATTTCTTCCCGAAAAACTTGGTTTTGAGTAGGACACCTGTAGCACTTGGAATACTGCCCCGATTGGCCTAATCTTTGGATATGTTATACAGCTGATGTGATCCTAGCCGATGTGGGTGTTTATGGAGCTTAATGTACTCAAACGTCCATGGACAGCTCTACCTATGGTAGTGTTTGGATATCTACTCCGCTAAAGTGTGCGCTAGATCACAATCACTCGGCATGTAATATAAATAAACACACTGTTGTCTAGAGCCGCATCAGATATATAGCATATCCAAAGATTAGGCCAATCGGGGCAGTATTCCGAGTGCTACAGGTGTCCTACTCAAAACCAAGTTTTTCGGGAAGAAATTCTATTACGGTGTTAAAACCCGGATGCGAAAAATGCCCGGATGCGAAAAAAATTGATTTTGAGCAGGAACCCGGCCGGCTTTTGGCCTGATTCTTTTTTGTGGAATACCAACCAGACCTATGAGTAATACAAGTCACAAAAAATTAGCATTTAGTCTGCTGAGCACACGCAAAAAATCAAATGATTGCCAAAGATGGCTAGATCCCAATAATGGTCCACGAGATTCAAGTTGTCCAATGTTTTGATCCCTCTGTAAGTCTATCCCCGCCGAATAGCCTAGATGGTTATCTATTGGAACTCTCTTTGGGTATGTGAGGGCAATCAGGGCAGGAGAAAGCAAAGTGAGTGAGTAAAAGACCATTTCTGATCGGAATTTTCGCATCCGGGTCAAACCCCCAAAAACAACCACATAAGGGACGGGGCCATGCGACACAACAGGGCCCCAGAAAATTCTGAAAATATTGGTGCATGAAGTTCAGGGTATGAGCGTCCCCGAAATCTAGTCTTATGACGAAAATCACTCATATGCCTGCACAATATTAGGTTAACTTTATTTTTTTCGCATCCAGGTTTTGACACTGTACATAATAGAATCAAAAATACCGGTATTCCATTCGCTGCGGATTTTCAATGCGAATAGAATGAGCTTATTTTTAGGGGGAACGGTTGAGAATTGAGCTCAGGGCAGCTGTTCTCGTCAAAACTTGCCAAAACAGAAAAAAACGGACCGCGCCTGTTGTACTGCAAAGAGCTGTAATCTTCCGTCTCGTGCTTATCAGACATGTCCTCAGGCCACAGAATTTGAGCGGTGGGGAATCAAGGTGGTTTGCATAAATGAGGACACGCCGAGCGATTCACTGTTGTGGGACGTCAGTGAATCTCGTCCTCTTTCAATCCTACTCTCTGTCTAAATGATTAGCAGCGCATTCGCGATGGATACTTCCAGCACCTGATCATCCAACCTGAACAGTTGAAGATGTTCCAGGGTCACCTCCCCAGGCTAGCACGGCTCCTCAATCGGCCTCAGTTTGTCAAGACCATCGCACGTGTTCACGTCGACGAGGCCCATAACCATTATCTCGCCGGACTGACTCAGCACAGGCTCCCACCTTTCCGACCCGCTTGGGGCTGCCTAAACGAGTTCCTGCTCCGTCTTCCCAAGGGTACCCCCGTAGGAACCCTTCCTCCCCACAGAAAGGCCGCCATACTGGATCATCTCAACTTTGACCCAACCCGATCTATTTCCCTCAAAATGTCCACAAATCGACCAAATATTGTTTATGCGACCCATCGCATCGTTGGTAGTCTTAAAGACTTTCGTAACCTTGATTTTTTAGTTTCCATACCGTTCACACCTGTCATCAAATGTCTGATTTTCCATGACGATACACAACAATGCGCCGATGCTTCTACCTATCTGGACAAACGACTCCCCGCTGAATTTGTGTACACTTCAAAGACTCACACACCAGCAGAATGTATATATTTGAGGTAAGCAAGGACAAGAGCAAGGACGAGAAAGGTGTTATAAGCCAGAAGAATCAGATGGCCCTCATATATTGCATAAGTCTTTCTAACCTTGTATGGTTACTTTAGTCTACTGGGTATTTTGTCTGCGGTAGTATTTTGTCCGTTCTTGCGAGGTCAAGGGTTCGATTCCGGCCAGCAGCACGCATTTAATTATAATTTAATTAGTCTAATGTAATAGTCACAAAAAAAAAAAAAGAACTAAAGTGTCCTTACTGAATGTGCTAAGAATCAGAACACATAAAGTTGAATAGAGCGCGAAATGAATTTTTATAAGCTGGGAAGGCCCCACTACAGAGCACTCTGTAGTACTACATAGTGGCCCTGCAGCACTATGGAGTACTATAGAGTAAATACCCTTCACTACAGACACTACA
The DNA here is from genome assembly GCA_029378395.1 of Mycena leptocephala. Classification (NCBI taxonomy): domain Eukaryota; kingdom Fungi; phylum Basidiomycota; class Agaricomycetes; order Agaricales; family Mycenaceae; genus Mycena; species Mycena leptocephala. The sequence continues at coordinate 101,427 of JARJLF010000712.1, read as the reverse complement.
GGCACTATAGCCACTATACGTGCTATGTAGCACTCTGTAGTTCAATCAGGATTTGCTGATGAAACGAGGATGACCTCCAAGTGATTACAGGATTAGTCGGGTCATAATATTGGACATGAGAACTGACATTCGAACTCAGATCCCTACGGTTCCTCCATTTTGAGCTGTGAGACTGTGTCTTGATCCTAAAATGAATGAGATTGAACTATTTTACAGATATTTCTGGCATGAAACTGGTCGGGTAACCGGAATCTAGTCAAAAATTGGGATACTAGACGCAGCGCGGCACTCCACCCTTTGCCGCGGCAACAACACAGCCACCGCCTCGTCAGTGCCGCGCCACTGCCGCGCCAATTCCCCGCAGTGCCGTGTCAGTGCGCGGCAGTCACGCGGCATTTCCACCCAGCGCGCGTGAAAGTATAGCTGTGAATTCTGTAGTTCAAACTCCGCTAAAATCATTCCCCTTGCTTATAACTTATCTGTGCGACGGCAGCCGTCCAGGTTGAGGTTGAGGCCAAATGTGATGAGCTTTATGTGTTGTATGGCGACTGACTTTCTCCAGCAGCAGCCGCGGCCGACGACGCCAGCAAGAAAAGTAAGTATGAAATGGGTACACCCAGGGGCGGCTATTCAGACCTAAATCCTATATTTTTACTCCAAGAATATGGCCCCACATTCCAGCATCAGATAGCTAGGCCCACTATCAGGCAACCTCGCAAAACGCCGTCGCGGACACGAAATCGAGAGTCGAAGCTGGAGATCTCACGCCGTCATGTGTGGTATGCCCTGCGATGAATACTCGAGCTCTTACTCCGTCACTGGGCCGCGGGCACTCGCGCTCCACGCAAAAAGACGTAGTGTGCCTGGCTTCGCATGCTTGGTTCGAGATGACTGCGCTGCATCCCATTTCACTCGACCAATATTTCAACCTGTGACGAGACTTCGACTCGCTGGTCAGTGCACAGCTGCCGTGCGCTCTTTGATCGACACCGGACACCGGTATTTATCGTTTTCATCCGCCCGTACCGTCCTGAACCTTTTGTACCAAATTGACCCCTCGGCTAATGGGCAGATAAGCGCTCAAAGATTGTGTGCGACTCGGACGTAAAATTTAAATTGCATGAAGTTCTAGTGCGCGTCTAGATGATTATCAAATTGACGCTCTCATAGTTGGCAGCAGAACATTGTCAATCTTGGCAGATGCAAACGAACTGAAAGGAATCCGCCCACGAATATCATGATGTTAGCACCAGGCCGCGACATATATATATATTATTCAGCCATGAGGCAGCGAGATATTTAACGGCATTAGTGAACCCTCCCAGCTCCTACGAAAAACGTCATTCTCCCCACCATGGCCGTCTGGTTCACTCTTTTTTTCGCCTCCCTCATTATGACGATGGAGCGGAGTAAGTTGCTCTCCACAAGTACCTCTCCAGAATCCTCAGTGTTTTGACAAGGTTACGGGACGAAGCTCTACACCAGGCAGGACACATGCGACGCCACAATCTGCTCTGATCCTCAGGTAGTGGCATTCGTTGAAACTTCTTTTGTAAGAGTCCACACGCCCAGAGAGTCACTCCGACCTTATTTACTTTCGACAGACTCCTCCGATCAACGCGACTTTCTGCACCGACTGTGTTATGGCCAAAGTAGCCGCCTGCTCCGACTGCGATGACCAGATTGGTCAGGGAGATGAGCAGGAAGCGCAAGAAGCTCTCTCAGGTGCGTTGTCCCGTAATTTAACTCCGGGATTCGTTCTCAATGTCAACGTCTTCATGATGCAATGCAGGCTTGGTGGACAGTTGCAATGCGGCTGGCTTCCATGTAAAGAATGTCACTGTTATTGGTGCCTACGCAGCGGCGGGTGGCGATTTCAGAAACTCCAACTTTGACTTCCCTGCGTGTGGGGCAGCTGGCCAGTCGACCTCGATAGGCGGGGGTTCACCGTCTGCAGGTGACGGCTCCCCGAGATCCGGAGTCGCGGGTCCGTCTCAATCGCAGACCAAGCCAAATGGAGGCAACGCCCGAGAAACTGGAAGCGCCTTGTTGTATATCAGCGCGATGTTGGGTCTCCTTATGGTTGCCGTCTAAAATCGTGGGGCGATTTGGGACGAGCAGCGTCGGGTTAAAATATTGTATCTCACATTCGTTTGGCGTGGTATACCCTATTGTGTGGCTCTCGCATATTATACCCGCAACATTTCGGATGTGATGAAATCGAATCTAGTATTATTCCGCCCTCCAGCTCAGCTCTCATTATGAGAAAATCACCCCCTGCAAAAAAAGTAAATTCTAATTCAATTAAACCAAATCTCCTCCCGCATCGTTAAATCTGCTCCCGCATCGTTTAAATCTGCTCCCGCATCGTCAACGATGCGGGAGCACCATAGCCACCAAAAAAAACACCTTTCAAAAATTTCAAACCCCCTGCAAAAAAAGAAAATTCCAATTCAATCAAATCAAATCTGCTCCCGCAACGATGCGGGAGCAGCATAGGGTTAGGCGCAACGATGCGGGAACGTTACAGCCCTCAAAAAATCTCTCATCATGCCGTCGTGCCGCCGGGTGTTGTCATGTTTGTTTACACCATGCTGTCACTTCTTTCCTCCCACCACGTCCGCCGTCAAGCCCCTCCTTGAATTCAACCACTGCCAGTCCCTCAATTCCAATCGTATCGACTGCAATACTACGCCGTCGGTTATCAGCACCTCTTTAGCCCCAGTGAATTGCCTGTCGCCCGAAAACTGGGGTAGTAGTCATCCTCGTCACTTCGTTACTTCGCTTAAACTGGCGAAAGTTCGTCACTTTGATGGCAACCTCTGAGACTTCGTCAGTTTGGTGAATTTCCACGAAAGTTCGTGAGGTGAACAAACCACACAAATCAGACGCATCAATCTGGCCATCATTTCCTTCTCCCCCGTTTTTTTATATTGATACCCTGACCTAACACTAACATCTAACCCTAACCGCTAACCTCTAACCTCTAACCACTAACCACTAACCTCTAACCTCTAACCATAACCCCCTAACCCAAACCTCTAACCGTAACCCCTAACCAGCTAACCGGAACCCAACCGGCCAACCTCGGCAAGCTGTTGATGCACATCACTCCGTGATGTGCCGAGGAGTCGCCATTTGACAAGGTTGGAATACCAACTCACGAACTTTCACAGAAAGCCATCAAACTCACGAACTTTCACGAATTCCCATCAAAGTTACGAACTTTCGCAGCGCTAAGCGAAGTAACGAAGTGACGAGAATGGCGCGGACTCCGAAAACTGCGACCGATTTCACATGATCCCACCGACAATGCAGCCACTCCTCCCTCAGTTCGGAACCGAATCACCTAGAACCTCCTGCAATAACTTCTTCTACTCATTCCACTTTCGCTTGAGGTGAGAAACCCCTCTGAATGTTTCTGTCCCCTTCCTAAGCTCAAATTCCATGTTTTCCCTCTTTCGCGCGTCCTCCACCATCTGCCGCGAATCGTTCACGCGTCTACGGCTGCCCTGGGGCGCACCCCTCGAACACGTTTCGAGCGAAAATTTGCCCTCGTTCGCCCGTGACACTATGGCCGATTCGTTCCAATGCCGCGCTCGACTGCACCGCACCCCGGATCCGCAAGATCAGGCCAGTGGTGCGCCCAAGACGTGGGATGGCCTTTGAAATCTGTTCCGTGAATTTTTGCTACTTCTGAGAGGGCCTTGCGACGCTCAGGTGCGTCTCACGAATTTATTCCAGCATTTCCACCCACCTGCCGTGGCCAGCACGAATTCTCCTCCATTCCCCTTCAAAGCGTACAGGTGAGCTTCCCTCTAACCCTACCATCATCTTCCGATGCTGCCCCCAATTTGCGCTGCCCTATACTCACCACATCCGCAGTTCGACGGCCGCCGTCGTCGCCGAACCACTCTATTCAAACCCATACCTATGTCCACTCCTAATTCGTGTTTCGTCGTACACCCGCAGCTTGTAGGGCCCAGCGCTGCCCCACCCATCCGCATGCCCCGTCCCCGCGAATCCTTGACCAGTCGGTGCGCCATTGAAAACCTTCCAACCGGCGCTCCTGCTCATCCAACTGCTTATAGCGACTAATCCCCTCAAACGAAGTTCCTCGGACAGGCAGATCCGAGAAAAACCGACAGGGCCCCGCTCGCATGGTCCTGCTCGCTACACCCCCGCTTCCCGCCGCCGTCCCACCCCGAGCGCTCTGCACTCGCTTCAGCGCGGACCTAGTTCTCGCAGCGCGTGCCTCCCATTTTTGTGCTAGTACGTCCCATTTCGTCGCGCCCCGGCGCCTGCTAACGTGTTGCGCGCAGCGGGCCAATTTGGATCCCGCCGGGCGCCGACTTTCAGCGCTGCTTCACCAAGCTCTCCGCCGGATCGCCCGCCCCCCATCGTCGCACACGCACGGTCTCCTGGGACTCGCCGCGCTCGTGCCCGCCGCCGTCCGCGATGATGCCGTGTCGCCCTAATCGTTGCGGAGGTCTTCCCCGCGCTCGCGCTCGCCGAATGTGGATGTGGAGGTGGGGGTGGGATGTGAGTGCCGGAGAGAAGGGCGAGAGCAGGTGAAAGACGGAGACGATATCATTCGGTGCGTTCTCGTTTTCTTTTCCGCGGATTGACCCAGTTTTTGCAGCTGCGATTGGTACCAAGTGCGCGACCTCTATGCGCGAGGCATCCCCAACCTACCCGCGCACGTCTCCATTCGACGAGCCCGAGCGATGCTCCGCACGTCGACGTCGGATTCGGCGCGACTCGCCTCCGACGAACCTATTCCTCCACTGTATCCCGTGCGTTGCGCGTGCGCGGTGCGCGAGGAGCAGTGGCGGACGGATGTCCTCACGTTCAAGGTGACACGCGAATGAGCCGCATGGAGCGCTTGCTGGTATTGGTTCTGTGGGCATAAGACGAGGGTATGCGGTCTGGGGATGGGTTCCCTGCGCGGCCGGTTCTTCCGCCGTCGCTCTCCACGTCCCAGCGCCCATACCGCAGCTTAGCTCGCGTATAGAGATGTACCGCATACGCTGAATTGATTCCGTCTTTTTGTCTCATGGTCCGCCCAAATTTTGACAGGCTCCCGTTCGCGGCTATGTGAGAGGGGAACAGCGCGGCAGATCATCTGCAGTTGGTAAGGTTCACCAGATCCGTGGATCTGAGATGGATACCCAAGGAAATCTACTGCGAGCTGTATGCCTTCATGCCTACTGAGTAAGTCTGTTGACTCGACTGCCTCTAACAACTAGCAGCAGATGCGGACCGCGACTGATTCGATTATTCTACATACAAAATGGACTGGATTTACCTCGGACAAAGGTCGTGCTTTTTGCTTTGATTCAACGACGCTCAGTACTGATCTCATCCAACAACAGTTCGGAAAGTCTCTGGTTCGTCGAGCTTCATTTTATATTCATGGAAAAATCTGACTCGTCTGCAGTCCTACGACACCTGGTCTGTATCTATTTAAGATATAGTAGTATCCGCCACTGCGTCCAACCTCCTCCCATCCCGTGCGCAGTTGACCGCCCGCCATTCACCTCGGGCCGCACCGTATATTCCCCGCCGGCACCCCACGCCCTCCTCCGGCTCGGTCACCTAATCTTACCGCACAGCGCTCTCAGCGCTCTCAGTGACGTCCAACCTCCCGCATCCTGAATCCCCATGACGCGAGTCAACGTACCCTGTAATGTTCGTACATGCACGCCGGTCTATAAATCCTTTCATTTCTGTTTTTGTTCTGAAACGTGTGTACACCTCCTTCCCTGCACACTCAAAATTGGCCGACTGCCAACTGCCTTACAAGGGATTCAAACTGAGTCCTGCGCACTGGAAGAAGTGTGCGCCAACGTTTCAGATCAATTAACACAACAATTTCATGTTTGACCTCGGTCGATATTCACAATATCTTCACGTGTATGCGTTCGATCCGGCGTGCAAACCCAATGGTCCACCGAATTACTTCAGTGAATTATCCTACAGGCGACTACGTATCTGTGCATCCCAATTTTGACGGCCTCACCGGAGGTGTTCGCGCAAATCCTATCCATCTAATCCCGGAATGTAGCACCACATTCTGAGATTAGACGGATAGAGTACGGGTTGTTCACGTAGATCCTGGTTGGTGTTGTCCAGACTTTAGCAGAACACTCTGGTGTAAACACCATCGCTGACAACAGACTCACCTTTGTCAATTCTGTAGCACTGTACACAGTCAATGAGCCACAAATGAGGAAGAGCGGGCAAAAATGGGCCGTTGAAGTAACCAATGAACGGACTGATTCACTCAAAACTGGCATTTCGGGTGAACGCCTTGGCGCTGCTCACCCCATGCACCCCGTGGGCAAAAATTGAATTTTTACACGTTTTTTTCCCTTTCGTGACTTGTTTTGGCACATTCAAAGATCCCCTCGGTGACCCGTGACACGTACGAAAACTTTGGTAAATTTTGGGCGCTGTGACGCATGACTTACGAATTGAGTGAAATGCTACAGTAGAGCGGAGCGACTCGGACTGCGAGTGCTGACCGTGACGAGCTCAGCGCCGAAAAGTGGGCAGCTCAGTTAGTTGGCGGTCCGTCGAGTTCCAAGCAGAACAATGAGCGCAAAAGGCTGGAGCTTCCCAGCCACGCAGCACGCAATGCGCGAATCGAGGTGGAATTTCGAAAAAGGAAGCCGGTGTTGTGGCTTGTTGGTTTTATGATCCGTTGGTGATCAATTGTGTCCTGTCAATAATCTCCTGGTCTTACTTAGTGTGAAGTGGTGTGTCTTTTTGCCCGTGCAATCTTACTCGGCATCGCTGCTTTTCCTCTTTAGGGATTGCGTCTATCCTCACCGAATCCGGCCTTTTGAAGCCAGTTATCTCAATATCTGTCGTGGCACGACGCCAAGTTCTACCTTTGCTCTATTATTTGTCTATTATCCTATTCGGAAATTTTCAAGCCTATTATCGCCTGCTCGTGGCTCGCCACAGGGCGTCTCCATGGATCTTTTTGCGCGTCTTGTGTTTCCTCTCACCTAACTCCTTCTCCGATGTCGGCGTACCAGTCCGATGCGGCTGGATGTCGTCGTTGCTCTCTCTCGCTCCCTTCACATTTTTCGCAACGTGCTGAAAGCTGTCGAAACCTCGTCAAGAAAACAAGCGACACCAGACTTCGAATTCAGTATTCTGTTCCCTCGCGTTTTACTCGCCTTTCCAGCCTTTACATTCGATGCCCGGAGCTGCCCAGAGGTCATGCGTCTTTGCCAGGTAAATCTTTGCCGGATTTATCAATCTTGATACGAATGGACGTCTAACAGTGTCTCTCTTCTGTGACGACCAGCGCATGTTCAGAAGTATGTTTTCTTGCTTTCCTCGGATTGTAGCCGGAGAATGTATTCCGAAGTCCTGTATAGCTCGACAGAATATGTTCTTGCCACGAGTTCTTCCACGAAGAATTGGGAGCAAGTTGCCCTGGATATATTCTCGAAACACCGCCAAAGTACTCCTCCTCGGCCGATTCGGGCTCCGGAGGCGTTTGCTGAGGATTGAATTTAGCTACACGTCAGCAACCAAGATGATCTCAAACGCGGGCCGCACTCGAAGCCTCCGAAAAAACTCGGGATCGCCTAGGCAAGGAAGAGAGGTGTAATCGGTATTCTCCGCTTCACCGATGGCTAAAACTGCCGGCGTGTGACTGGTCTCCTGCTCTTTAATATCGAGCAATGAAATTGTACGGCCGCTCGGGAGCGCCTTGGACCTGTTCTTTTTCGTCGTTACTCCCCGCGAGCAAGCAGGCACGCTCTTTGGAACCTACCGCGCGGTGCGACGCGTTCGGGACGATGAAAATTTCATGTTCTCCTACTCCCGTAGGTGCGCTCTGTCCCCGCAGCTCAAGCGTGGTCGACTGACATCTACGAAAAAGTGTCAGACCACTGTCGATGACGGAAGCCAAGAGGAAGTGCTTCCGCTCGTTCTGGATATTTTCTGCCGCGCTCTTTCTCCGCTGAAATAATGGAGTCGGTCATTTTGATTTTCGCTAACCATTCCTGTTCTAACTCCTGCATTTTCGGTAGGTTCTAAATCTCTCTTTGTTCCTTTGTTTTCTTCTCCGCCAGTCTGTAGAATTTGAAGACTTGCCCTGAATTTGCAAGGATATGACCTGACGCGAACCTCTGACCAACATTTTCTCGTTCTCAAGGGCTCCACCGCTCCACAACTACGTGCTATCCAAGATTATGCGTCGCGGGAATGTCTGGGCGGAACACTATGAAAGACCCTCCATGTCTCTCTAATTCTTCACTCGAACACATTCCTCTGTATTCAAGCTCTCTCAAACAAACAAAGATGTTCTCCAAACTCTCTATCGTCGTCGCCTCTGTGCTCATTGTACGCACCAAACCACTTCCGCTTTTATTTCACACTGCTAACGAGATGGTCTCTCATCGCAGACCCTTGCTGCCGCCATCCCGACCGGCACTCCCCCACCCCCGATCACTCCCCCGAGCTCCCCGCAATGCTGCAACAACCTTGAACCCTCCAACAGCACCGACGCTTCTGCCATCGCTGGCCTTCTCGGTATCGACCTCACTGGCCTCGATGTCCTCGTCGGGTTGCGCTGCAGCTCCATCGCGGCCGTCGATAACAACTGGTATACAGTTCCTCATCTACTCCTCTACCTTTATCTTACTTTGTGAGTAGTGAGGATTTGCATAGCGGCGGACCCCTCAGCCTCAATTGCGATGCCCCCGAGAAGGAGTGGGGCGGTCTGATTGCTATCAACTGCATCCTCGTCACCGCTTAAGTGGAGGGGGGTATTGTGTTCCGAATTTGCATCGTTGAAATTTCTCGAGTTGTTGCACCTTTTTAGTTGTGTACTTCGGCGCTGTCCCGCGTTAATTGTCGCGAATGACACGTCTTTCTTTGTTGTTTCTCATGGTTTCAACCGCCACTCGTTGGCAGTGAATCTTATTTCTCAATTCTCTTGCAGACCGTTGAACTTATTTACAAGCTCCATAGCGATTATTAAGAACACATCTGATCTTGCATCTGATACCGTCTATCTAATTCTTCGGTGCTAAGTACTAAGTTACAGCTAAAACTCCATAATCTTGGATGACAACGCGCAGCGACGTTTAACAGTACGCTTGGGTGACATAAATGACTCGTTTTATGTCGCATTAAGACGATACACAGATGTAAGAGTCAGAATTAGGAGGTCGCATGGATACAGGCAGCAGCGGAATTTTCAAGCATGCGCCGCGAGAACACGTCGGCTTGATAATATTTCGGTCTGGAGGGAATCAGAAACACCCAAAGACGAGTTATAACAGAATGTTTTACTCCAAAAAGATTTGCGCCGCGATAATTGCCCTGGTCGTCAATACTATTTTAGCCCCTGATGTGTCCACGCACCCTGATGTGGAATTATTCATTATCTCGCCCGCATTTCGAGCACGTTCCCTCCGGGAAAATTCAGAGTCGTGTTTTCATGCCATGGAAATCGCTGGATGAAATCTTGGACAAATTTAAGCACTGCAGCGTACAAAAGAAAAGAACTGGAAGGTTTAGATGTGCTTTTCCCACAGGCCAAAACCGATTCCACTTCTGGTTCGAGCATCGGAAGGTTCATATCTTCTACAACTCAAGTTCAAAAAATCTCGAAATATTTCAGGGTGTGGAGAAGACATTGATGTGCTTAAATCCAGAAGCCGAGAGGAACGTAGCCAGAAATGCCAAAGGTATCGCCCGCGATCAAAGTCGTAGACACACGCTGGGCTAAAATAGTATGTCCCGAAGAAATGACGAAGATAACGGGAAGCAGGGTACGGGGAGTGAGTCCAACTAGGCGAAAGGTAGAAGTAGGGAGCGAAGCGGGGTAATCAGCGGCAAAGGGAAGCCGGCACAAGCATAGTGCAGATGCACGAGTGGCTGAGGAATGCATAGATGTGAACTGACAGAGAGTAATGTTAGAATGCTGTGGTAAAAAGTCTTAAAGGCGTGGGGTCGGCGGGCGGAGCACGGGCGGGCAGCAAGGGGCAAGCCGCGGGCATCAAGAGGTCAAGGAACAGGTAGGGGCAGCGAGAGATCGAAGTCAATATGAATTCGAAGCTGCCATACCTTCAAGTGCATGTTGTTGAGCGATAGTAACGACGTCCCAGTGTTCAGAGAGCATCGTGAACTGGCAAGGAAGGTTAGTGAGAGATTGAAGTCAAATGAATTCGAAGCTGCCATACCTTCAAGTGTATGTTGTTGATTCATAGTAACGACGTCCCATCGTGAACTAAGGAACCAAGGGTCAGTGAGCGATAGTCATATTAACTCGAAGCTGATATGCCTTCAAGTGTATGTGCATAGTAATGTTGAATCATAGTAACGCCGCGCGAACGAAGGAACCAAAGGTTAGTGAGATTGAAGTCAAATGAATTTGAAGCTGCCATACCTTCAATTGTGTGTTGTTGAATCATAGTAACGCCGTCTCAGAGAACATCGTGAACTAAGGAAGTAAAGGTCAGTGAGAGATTCAGGTCAGATGAGCTCGAAGTTGACTTACCATGAAGTGTACGTCCATAGTAACGGTCTTTTGAGGCGAATGTACGGGCGATGGAGGGCAAGATCTAATGCTGAAAATTCAGCGCCAACTTTGAAGACACTGAATCGGTAAGGACGTACCTCGTTATATAAGCATACTGACGGCGTCTAGAGACACCAATCAAGTCAGTAAAGTTGATTTTGAGTTGAGTACGTTGAAGTGACCTCACTGCGAGCCATACAGTCATAGTAACATTGTCCTTCCCGTGCGCAAAAACCATTGAATACTTGAAAGGCTGCAGCAGAAACCGTCACCGCGGTCAAGGGGGATTGGAATGATGACGGACCTATTGAAATGGCGAAAATAAGGCTTGGGTTTTGCAGTTCAATAGGATTCAGTAAGTATAACCGGGGCGAGAAGGAAAGATCGAAGACAATACGGGAAGAGATCCCTGGGCGATAGCTCGGGAAGATTGCAGGCTGTTGACAGCAATCAGAGAAGGGATACAGCGAGAAAAACACATACGAATGACTCCACAGATGGAGAAAGGCGCGAGGCGCGTCGGTGGCGAGATGAGTTCTTGAGACAATCTGGAAGGATAGGAACGTCAGCAACAGTTCAAACGTATTGAAGCAGTGATATCAGCACTTTGGTTTAATCTCAGGCGGATATTTGCCACAAGTTGGGATTAATCTCCGTCGCATTTTTGCCAAGTTAACAGTACAGCTAAATCTACATAGAATCTCCTGTATATGTATCCTCGTATTAAATATCAAACCGAGATTAAATCCCACAGCCTGAGCCTGAGTTTCAGGGTTTAAAATCTAAGCAAGGGCAGGATTTTGTATACGTACGGTTGAATCTGACGGATTCGGGGTAACAAATCTCATGCTCCGGATTAGATCTGCGAAGGCTTCGACTCGAATATAGTCCCGGCTCATACATATTCAAACGTACCTGTCGTACAAAATGATTGGGGGCATACTCCAGATTAAAGCTTCGACTAGCAAATATAATCCCAGCTAAATTAAATATCAGAAGCGTACCTATGGGTAAAAACTCCTGGCGGTTCAGATTTGATTCCGTGTGACTTGAGATTCTACAGGATCAAATCTGTGGCCCTAGATCATTCTGCATACAAACAAGCCTGAGATGCAGCATTAAAACTCATGCGAACGCACCATAGGGCTGTCCAATTTGTATGGTACATTCAATATAGTCGAGGACACAGGAATGCTGCAGAGTAACTCAGCCGAAAAATCTGACAAGATAAAGGAATGCCACCTCAGGTGACGGGTGGCAGCAAGGTGGCAGTGGCTCGCCGCGTCGAACTTAATCATGATGCTCATGGCCGTGAGGACCTTCGTGGATCATGAACCAAGTGTGCTGGTCCGGGTATATCAACTGTGGGGAGGGCACTGACTCGGACTTAGAGGATAGTGAAAGCAAGATGAAAGCGCAACCAAAGGCGCAAGTTAGAATGATGGCATCACTTATTCCCGGGCCGATCACGTATTATTTTCAACTCCGCCTTTGTTGCCTTTCGTCTCTCATGATCATCGAACACTTCACCTCCTCCACGCCATCACTGGAGCAGCCCTGATACATCTTAAAAGCAGTTTATAGCGTAACTCGCAGCTCTCCAACTCGCCAAGTCGCCGGCGAGCGGGATGCGCAGGGCCAGGCAGCCTGCCACTGTTGAATTTGGTTAATGGTCAGTGGCAACATATTCATTTTATCTCAATTATACAGAATTCCCTTTAGCATTTCCCTTGTGTTATCATCCACCGAGGGCTGCATTGCAGTGCTCACACCAGTACCTCTGGAACGTATCAACAGCTCTGTTTGAAGAATCATGGTGGGTCTACCCGTCCTTTACTGTATCTTTCCAACGTCTTGCCTCGTTTTACCTTTCAATAGAAGATCAGATTTCGCCACGGTCAGTTTCACTAGTGACTCCGAAGGTGTTCAACTGACGGCCTTTTCCGCTGCAGATTTAGTCTGGGCTGAGAGAGGCTCGTTTCTTCAATTCGTTGCGGGTACCAGGATGCATTACGAGGTTTGTTTCAGAGATTTAATCCGAGCAGGATTATATTTGACTCATCTTGTTGCAGATACAATCTGGCCAAGTGTTGTTAAGAGGTTTGTCTCCTGGTATTTGTAGGATTATTTTTGACTCCCGATATAATCTGGGTCAACATTTATTCAGAGGTGCATTGCTCAGATTCAATCCCAGTAGATTTTATCTGTTCGGACTGGCTGCAGATTTAATCTGGGCCAAGATTTACTGAGAGGTACGTTGCCAAGATTCAATCCGAGTAGGATTTTATTTGACTGAACACGTTGCAGATTTAATTTGGACGACAATTTTATGGGAGGAGGATTTGCGTCAGGATTTTATTGCAAGTCGGATTTAATCTACATGGGGCCTAGATTACTTTGCTACCCTGTATTCCTTAGCTCTGCAAAAATGCGGCGAGGATTAATCTTGAAGTGCCGGAAAATTGCGGCCAGGCTTAATCTCATGGGTTGAGTATGTTGATTGAAACCACGACAACAAGCAGCCCAATGAGGATCAAACATGACGCCGAGGTCCATCGACTCGAGGGGGGGGCGAGTGCGCGGCGATATCGACAACGACGCAAGGGACTCTGAAAAGGAGTGAACGCGAAGAGAAGGGAGATAGAACGACGCACATGGTTCAACAAGTCGATGAAGGCTGTCGAAGAGCGGGCGATTAGGTGGCGCCGACATTGGCGATGGCGGCGGGTGAGTCTGGTCGAATGGCGAGTGGCAAGGGGTCCAACATCGAGAGGGGGCTGCGAGGGGAGCGAGGATAATAGGGTTGAAGAGCGCAGTGGCTAGGTATCAGTGAGGGAGGGGAGAGGCGAAGTGGGTGGTGGGTGCTCGAATGAAGAAGAGAGGCGATGGCACCTCTGTACTTATAGGCAACCAACATTCTAGAGCTGCGGTATGGGACAAAGTGCATTCAGGTCCGGACACGGGGATAGTGTCACATACACTTATCTCCAATAACGGAATGTGCTCACCAGCGCAATGGGATTTGTTTATTTTGCCCGGAATGTCGATGGGAATTCTGGGTACGCGGCTGCGAACACATGCAAAGTAGGCCGAACAGAGGGATTGAAAGAACGCCGCCCGTGTTATGGATTTAGACTATACATGCGACGTCGTCGAACCCAAGGGAAGGTGCTCACACGTTCATGGATGATTAGCGACGGTTACCCTGCATCTACGCGCTTTTGAAACCCGTGTGTAAATCTGCGAGACGGGAAAAACATGCTTCAATGAACCAGCGGTTCTAAAGAGAATGAACGAGCACGCACTTGTATGCCACGAACACCAAACCCGGCCCCCCAACATTCCATCGTTGACGGTTCCCCAAAATGCATTGGCCGGAACACGAAGTTCGTGCGTGCGCATTAAAAGTCTCGCCAGAGACTTCCTGGATAGGACTGCCAGGCGAGGACGAAGCAAACTACGACGCGATGGAATGAGCAACCCGCACTGCTCTCGCAAGTAAAGGGGCCCTCATGGGACCTGGAGGACGCACTGCGTGGTGTCAACCCGAGCGACCGTCAATGAATCGTGGTAAGGATGAGAGAGGCCACTGATCGAGAGCGTTGGAGCGCGAGGAGGCCGGCGGAGCACCTTCTCTGAACCTGGACAAACATTGGCCGAGGCGGAAATCCATCGAGCGGACATGAATGGACCACGGCGTCGAGAAGAGCAGGGTCGAAGTAGAGACACAGAAGGGAGAGAAAAGGTCTAGGCAATAGAAAAAAGACCAAATGACACACACTGGCGCCGTCCCTCTTCCCCCCTCCGCGGTGCGGTGTGAGCGAAACTTACGTGTGTGTGCAAAGCCGTTCATTGGCGCATAAGAATATGTCCTGCAGGCTTGAAGCAACGGGAAGAGGACAGAATTCTGAAAAGGATAACATTGAAGAACGCGGACGGGTCAAGATAAAGAGCAATATAAACTGCGAGTTTACGGAGGAAATATGAAGCACTGTATCACAGATAAGGAACTGCGGACCATCGCAACTCGAGGAGCTTTGATGGGGGGTTGGGGAGCATTCAGCGGCCTAGTAGAAAGCGTCAAAGGTTCGTTGGTTAGTGAGACGTCGACCGCAGATGGTTAGCGGAGCTTTAAGGCAATTCTCCTCGTCCAGGCAGTCGGACCATGAAGACTGAGTGCAGTAGAGGATGCTGGGGAAATGGAATCTACAATATCAACCGTGGCTAGCCTTAATCTTCGCAGCAACGTTGAAACAGCGAGCCTGAGAGCGACGATGGGCCAGCGGGGGCGTGAGCGCAGGAGAGAAGCAGAAGGTGCCAGATGTTCAAACCACAAACTATCTGACCATGTAGACGTCGCGCAGAGCCCACCGAGTCGCGCGCGCATTCCGTGATTATTCGGTCTGTATCATCCCATTACGTCTCGTCGTCCGCGGGCGACTGGCTCTCGCTGACAGTCCCCGGTAGTACCTTTCCATGCCTTTGTAGCCTTTATCGCGGTTCTGGGTGCACACCAGGTATCGGATCCACCCAGAATGGCATTGGTGTCTGTGTTATGACACGAGTGCGTACTTCTTGTCCGCTAAACCACACTCGGCCGCTGTCTGAAAAACTCATTCCTATGCACCAACCCCATACTAGGAGCGTATATGTGCTCACGCTAAAGCTTTCTACGTCGCCGTCAGGTTCATCATAGATAGTTGCTCTTACAGTTACAAATCCTGCTTCAAACGTAAGTTCGACTCAAGGCCGCAATACACGCTTGCAATTCATGTGGGGTACCTCGGGTGAGTAACTGATGAATCTTTTCAGTTCAACCTTATGGCAACGGAGACTGCTGAACGGATCACGCACCAGAGTACGATGGTGAAGCATTTCCGAGTTTGCTGAAAATAATCAATGTCTTTCGATGTGCGCCGCTGGGCGGCACAGGGAAACACTCAAAACTGAATACACCCGCCGGGAGGATACCTGCAGCAACGTTCAAGGAGCACCGAGAGATACCAAAATAAGGATAGAGATATGAACGTTCTCAATAAATAAAGGAAACATCGCCCGTGCCAAAAAAATAAAACCAGCCGATGCCCGAAGTGAATGTCTCGTTGATGTTATTGCACACAGATATGGGTAGAGGGAATACTCACCGTATTTACATGATATAATAGCTTACGATCGACAGACGAACCGGCTGACCGAAGAGTTAATAGACGTACATCACACATCCAGCGCGGTATCGAGATGGTCGGGCACGTGGAGAGTTACACCATATGGTTTGAACTCGAAATACGGTCGAGAAAGACCCTGTTCAGACGTTAACGCAGGGAAATAAGTATCCGCAAAAATCCACAGAGACGTACCATAAATAATATCTACAAAACAATATCTACAAAACAATATCTACAGTAGCATCCATCGGATAAGCACCATATGGTCCGGGCGCAGCCATGCATCTGGAGTCAAAAGAAGGGGGAAGCAGGACAGAAAAATCACATACAACGGAACTCCAGGCAATTACCTCCGTGTTACATTCTACACACTTGTTGGCCGTGGAAGTCTTGCGGTACGTCGATCATACGCATCAACCAGTCCCACGTTCGGAAAGGGTGTGCAGGTTCTGCAGACGAGAAGTAGAAACGCCGGAACATGCCCTAATCACCTGTGAGTCCTCGGACACACTTGTTGAATTAAGGGCTACCTTCCTGGAAAAACTCTTCTCCGATCTTCCGAACCTCCGCATCCAGATGATGGCACTCTCGAATACTGAGTTCCTGAAGGCCATTATTTATCCGAGATCGACTATTCCGCTGGTTGCTAAATTTGCGTTTGATGTCCTAGAGGTGTTCTACGCCGCTCCCTTGTTTCGTTTAGATGCTTGATTCAGAGGCTGACCGGATCGATGTACTAACGTATTTTTTTCGTTTCTCTGTGTTTTTTTAGCTCTACGCCGGCGAGTATGAACGTTACGACAGACAGCTGCGACCGGGAGCTCGGCTGACGGGATACAGAGAGGCCCAGGGAAGATGATGTTGCTACTTAGTGCGTGTACATCGGGATAATTCCTGGAACCGGCGTTCCTGAGCGGGACCGTGCCGTGTAATTCTACCTACCTACCTACCAGGAGCGGGGGGATTCATTGTCAGCGGTTCAAAATAGCCACAGCTGGGAGATGGCCACTGGATATTTGAACGTCCACGTCGCGAATTGACAGCAGATGCACAGCGCCTTGTGCGGCTGGAAATAACAGAGCGTTGGAAGAACCGTGAAAAAAAAACAAGAAGGATCAGGATTAATCCGAACAAACGATACCTCTGCGTGACCGGCACCAGAGCTTACGCCGTCTGGAGCGAGCTCAGAGGAAGAAAGAAGAGAGGCACCTACCGTGAGCTGCACTACGGTCAACAGCGGGGGCTGTGAAGAAGTCAACGCTGTAATATGGAGGAATCCAATACACGGGAAAATAAGAGCCGCTCTCGAGATGAGGGGAAGAATTTGAGACGCGGGAAGGTAGTATTTGGCTGCGCTCTTTGCTACCTTCGCGGATGCGTATGCGCAGCAACGGCAAGGAAAATTAAATAGAAAGGGGATATCATGAGCAACGCACCTCGCCCTCGCCCAAGAGTCAAGGCCATTAAGCTGAACTCCAACCTCGCTCATCTCAAGCCCAAGCGGATCCACTCCTAGCCCGGAAGTCGAGCTATACATCCTGTTCCTGCCGCCCGTGCGAACGTGGATGTCCACCATGAGGGCGACGTCCCGCGCACGACGGCCCGCTCCTGCCAGGTCTATATGCGCCACGCCGTAACACAGAAGAACAAAACAAATGGTTAGTATGGCGGAAATATAGAGAATAGGGCAACGTCACGCACTACGACTTCGATTCTCTTCCCCATGTAGCCTACATCTCCGAGTCGCGGTCCGAGGGAACCCGCATTAAGTCGTTTGGAGGAATTGGAATATCGTCGTTTGTGGGAAGGGTGAGACGCGGAGCTGTGAGTTGGGAGGACGAAGGATGACACGTCCTTGGGGTGGAGATACTGAGGCACACGCTGGTGTCGTCGTAAATGTCGGCGCGGAGAGGGGGCTTCGTCGGGTGCCTGTAAATGAGTAACAATCTGTGCAGCCAATACCAGTCGTATGCGATGCTGCTCCCAGGAGAGAGCGCACCGCCGGAGATGCCAAGGCGCTCGTCTGCGAAGGCATTGCTGGCAACTAGGCAGGTTCAGGGTTTGAATTGTGATGCGCGGTGCACAGTGGGCGGTTAGGTGGCACTACCAGGAGACGTGTGCAGTGTGGCGGGGAACATTTATGGGAATGGGATGACATGTGCGCGCCGGGGTCGAGAGTGAGGATGTGCTAAGGCATCGTGGAGATTGAAAAGTCTGCGACATCGAGAATGCGACTTATATCTGCAGGTGCCGTATGCGATAGGTGGTCGCAGAAACAAACACCGTCGTGCGCCGGATATGGCGATCCAGCTAGGCAGGGTGGCTATCCATTGCACGGATATACCAGGCGGACGCCGCTGGGGGGGCGGAATATTGGCAGAGAATAAAACCTACAGAAAAGTACATCGTGAGCGCGCCTTCTGTCGCGAAGGAATTGAAAATAACAGGAAAAAACCTGACCTTGCGTTCTGGGAGCGGGAAAGCGCCAGTCAAGTCGCAAAAGAGCTCATACGCGGTCTTAGAATGGTCAGGGGAGGGACTTGGACGGCAGGCAAGTGGAGTTACGCACTGGCCAGCCAAAAGAGGGCGGAGCAAATGAGCAGTGAGATGGGGATCAAGGCTTTCGGTAGAGAGCACGAAGCAGTCGGAGGCTAGGTATCAACGTGCTAGGAACGTGTACTTGGACTGAATACGAACTGAGTAGTAACTTGATCCAGCTGAGGAATCCAGGCAGATGCTATCCCGAGACGATTCAGAGGTGGGGAACGAAACAGAGAGCAGTCAAGGTTGAGTTGAGTCGCCAACCTCAAGACCCAGATGTTGGATGCTTTAACGGGTTGGTGGGGAGCAAGTGGAGAGAATAAAAGACCGCGTGGCTGTGTTGTGATTGGCTCGCGGATCAACCTGTCTTGCTTCGTTCATCCTCCTTCCCCACCCCGACGCCAGCGCACGTATCTCGACCAGCCCCGCGCTTATAATCTTTACCACTCGAGAACAAGTCTCTTACCTCTCCCTCTTGCATTCTGACCATTAGGGGGGGTCAAATATCGCTTTTTTGGACCGATTCACGCACCGATTTTTTCTCCGATTCTGTAGCCGATTTTGTTCAAGAATCGATGAGTCGTCAGAATCGGTGGAACGCCTCCGGAGGCGTTCTGTTGGAGAATCGGTGAATCACCCTAACCCTAGCTATCTCTCAAACGAGCGTCCACTTCATGATTTGAATTACTTAATATATTATTTTGTTCGGCCTTTGTCTAGTAGCTAGTAGTACAGTGTAGAAAGGTAAGTGAAAGGAAGAGCCGCAAAGATATGAAGGAAAATGTGTATCTACATGGCTCAAGCCACTTAGCACCTCTCATTTGTGGGACAGGTCAGCCCAAGTCACAATGTGCTGCTGCTCAAGTCACCAAGGCGCCACGCAAGAGGCAGAGAAAAATTTGACGATAGCGAAGACGACGGCGGTATCGACAGCGGGCCTGGCGCGCCGACAGTCGGGGTGTCACGCGTCATTTGCAGAAATAAAATGTATTTTTACTTTTATCTTACCACGTACTTGTCGTAGTTAAAATCGAATAAGAATCAGCAAAATCGAGAGGGTGGTCAAAGTTGAGCCGATTCTTGTTCGATTCTCAAAAAAGAATCGATGCGAGAATCGGCCAAAAAAAGCGATATTTGACCCCCCCTATTGACGCGTCCCTTCCGCGCTTCGAAAAATGTCGAGACTCGATGTGTCTGCGCAGAAACGCGTCCAACGAGTCAATTTATGGTGCACCACCTGCCGAATTTCGGCGTAATTCAGCGTGATAACTGGATCCAGCTTGGTTTGCGTGCACCACTGTTCAGCCTCATGGGTTTCTTTGGAGTGTACCTAACTCAGTATCTTATTCCACACATCCTCCTCACTCATATTTCACGCTATGATATCCATTTTGGTTTTGAATTCACACCAATCATCATACACGATATCGCCTTGCGCATGCATATTGGATAGATATGGGCACCTGTAAGAGCGCAACCGTCCGGGGATGTTGCCATGTCGAGGTTTTACTACGCAGCGATCCGCAAAGCGCCTCTCTTTTGAGACGCCACGTATCGTTGCATATCGCCTTGGACAGAGTGTCATCCGCGGCTGCTTGGCTGAAACACTGTTCTTTTTCCGCTGAAGCGGACAGGGCGCATGTATCGAGACCGGTGAATACACCGGTGCGTCTTCGTGATCTCCCTCCACACACACCCTCGCATTTCTTTTCCTTTTGGGTTTTCTTCCAGGTCCACGCCATCGTGCAGTTCTTTTTAGCTAGTCGATCGGATTGCATGTCCGGCGGGTGCCACCACCAGCGTTGTTCCCACCCTCCAGCTGCTTGTACCGATCACGGCGCGTACCTTGTTAGTGCAAGAAGCATGGCAATGGACGCTATACCTGCACGCCGCCGCAGGTGCGCGCCGCTGATATGTCTTTGGACCGCGTGTTTCTAACAACTTCTTGCGTTCACTTACAGATTTTTTTCGCGCCGAGTCCAGATGATTCATGAGGCCGGGTGGCCTGGCCATAATTCTCCGCTGTGTCATGAATTTTCTCGCTTTGTTTGTTCCCTTGCGCTGCATCGTCACCAAATCAAGCTCGGAGCTCCACAGTACTAGTGCGTCCAAGCATCTTCCGACGAACATCGGCAATTATCCTGTGCCGCCGAGGGGAATCCCTCACTCCTATGATCAGCAATTCTCATAACGAGCTGAAGAACGGCATCGAGTTCTTCCCCCGTTGTAACCCAGTGCACCTGTATGAATATTCCTGTTCCTAACGCCATGCTCACTGTCTAGGATTCGATTGTGCTTTGTCCGTTGCTCCGAGCGATGCGCATTCGTTCTCGTGTGCAGATTCTCAAATTGTCAATCCATCTGCGGCCTCAACTCGCACCGTGAGCCGTGCGCTCGTTCATTGAGCCGGATCGGCACAGGTGCTGAGCGCATCCCGGTGCGCGTTTGCGTACCTAATATATCTGATTCGTCGCGCCCGTTGACTTCTACCGGCTATTCCTGCTTGTCTTGCCGTCATTCCAGAATGACCATGCGGGGCTGGGTGGAAATGCTGCGCGTGCCGCGCGACTGCCGCGCACTGACGCGGCGGTGGCTGTGTTATTGCCGCGGCAAGGGGTGAAGTGCCGCGCCGCCTTTAATTCCTTCCACACACTGTTCTATACCACAAGGCCTATCGAGACAAGATTCAATACCTTGAATACATCATAAAGGATGCCCAAATCATCCCAACAACCCTGGGTCACAGCAGCGTGAAACACCTCCAATTTTTGACTAGATGTTGACTAGATCATGTCTAACTGCCAAGTTGGGGATACAAAAATCACAGGAACGAAGGGGAAGGTGTGGTCTTCAATTCTGAATATTAATCGTAGGTCCCTGCATCTCTCTTTACAGTTGTTTCCGTATGTACTCAAGATTTTGGGCATTTCAGGCTGAATGAATTGAAGCAATGCAGATTTACCGCTGAGTGACCCCCCGAATGCACAGATGGACTTGCAGGGATCGTGTACTGCCGTTGGTTATATTCTTTCCAGAATTCCGAGTCGTTCCAAAGAACTCAAATACACAGATCTGGAGGATTCTCAATTCCCCATAACAAGACATGCCTTTGCTTCGCTCCGGCACATCCTGTTGAACACAATTGAAATGGAAAAGCCCAGAACTAAACGATTTACGCAGACTCTCAGATTGAACTATATTGTTACCCGTGCTTGATCTCGCTGGAGGGCCTAAGCTAACATTGGAAAATCATTAAACACAGAAGGTGAAACCGTTATGGGGGAGAAAGAAGAAGGCAACGGACTGCATCTCATTTCGGATCATAGTTGAGCATCAACAAAGTTTAGAACGTCTATAGGTAGGATAGGTAAAGTGTACAACTCTGAAACCGATAGCCCAATCAAACCGTTTTTAGTGAGTGAGGAAGCGGGGACTGGTTGTAACACAATTATAAGAATATAACAAACACTACATCCAAGTTGGACAGAAAAGCCGCGGAGACGCGTAGCATCGGTAAAATCCTCATCGGCAAAAATAACTATCAAAGCGGTGCATCAGGCAAAGGACCGCACGGTGAACAAAGGGTACTTCCAAGAACCTCGAGGCGGCCTTGGCTGCCACGTTGCATGCTCGTGTGTGCCGTGGGCGTTGTGCAACATGGTGCATGGCAGTTGCTGCTGGGTAAGTGTGGAGGCACACACCCAGGTGCGTGCAATTTAGCGAAAAGGGTGCGTATGCACCTTCGGCAGCGCGGTGGCGGTGATGAGCGTGGGGGTGCGAGGGACTGTGCATCGGATTGGGACAGGATCCGGGGAGCTTCGGTCAGCTGATGAAGAAGTAGAAAGCACCTTTGCAGCATCTGCGCCAGCGCGCTGACTTTCCCAACGTCCTGCTCCATGGCGGATTTGTTTGTGAACACGGCGTTGCATAGGATCAGAGGGGCGTGGCGGCAGACCGGGAACAGGGTCAGAGGGCAAAGGAAGCCGCAGACTGGAGCGATACAAAATAGGCTTGATGAAGTATTGTCGAATGTCTTACAGCTCTTACCATGAATCTCGCTCTTGAAGGATTCCCAGGGAAGAGCAGAGCATTGAATAGAGTCAACTCGACAGTGTCATTTCTGCGATGTCTTGAGACCCGGTGGAATGGTACGGCAGACTTGATCCATGAAGAACAGGCTTTGAGTATTAGATTGAGCAGTTGCGAGGGGAGACGGGGTCACAGTGCTGGTATTGGCGCTTACCGGTTGCGGAGGGCTTGATTTATCTGAGAGCAGCCGTTTTTGCCGTGTTGATGAGGCAGGGCAGACGAAGGGCAGTAGTAGAGGGATAAGCTGACGCTTGCGGTTCATGTTGAAGGCTTGATAGATCCCAGGACTGCTGTTCAGTGAAATGTTGAGCTTGAAGGGCCGAAGGATGATTCCTCAGTGGCGGGGTGGTAATGGTGGGAGAAGGAAAGCGGAGTAAGATAAGGCCCACGTAAAACCCTGTCTTTTGAACGGGCCTTGGGCGCTGGAATGTGCACCAAGCCATTAGCGGAACGTAACATAGTGGAATTCGGTAAAGCTAAATTGTGATTTAGAACCGATTATACGGGAAAGGACAGCCTTAACGGAGAAAACCTTAAAGATGTCCGTGGGCAGAACCACTTCCCGTCGTCACCATAATCACGCCAAAGGAGAGCGCACTGCAGGCCCTTGAATGCGCGATGAAGGACGAGCGGGTGGTGAATTCTACATGGTACACGGACGGGTCGCTCATGGAGGGTCGAGCGGGCGGGGCGGCGGTGAGAGTGGAGAACGGGGGTGAGATGGAGAGACTGGTATTCCCGCTGGGGCATGGGCAGGTGTGCGAGGGCGAGATGGTGGGGCTGCTAGGAGCGACAAGTGCGGCTGTACGAGCTGGGAATGCGCAGATTCTTTGCGTCGCGGACTCTCAAGCAGCAATCCGGGGCATACTGTCGACTACGCCTCGCTCGGGTCAATTCCGGGCGATCCTATACGACCAACTTGTCCGCTCTGCACAATCACATCTCCCACACCTGGCGATTACCAACCTATGGACGCCCGCTCACATCGGCACAGTCGGTAACGATCTCGCAGATGAGGCAGCGAAGGCAGCGACTGTGATGGAACCTGACCCTAGCCTCTTCGTCTCGCTCACGACGGTGCAACGCGCGATCCGCCAACAGGTTCTGGAGAAATGGCGCACCCTCTGGGAACGATCCAAGACCGGGAAATCCCTCCGCGACGTGGACAAATCCCCCCCAAATCTAAAGCTCTCTGCCCTCTACTCGTCGACCTCCCTGCCGCGGAAAACAATATCCGCCATTTCGCGCCTACGTACCGGTCCCTCCCACCTAAACGCCCATCGACACAAGTCCGGATTCACGGACTCTCCAGCGTGCGAGGCGTGTGGCGAGCCCTACGAAACACGAGCCCACTACCTACTCCAATGCCCCATCCTCGAGCCCCTCCGCCAAACCCTTCATGATGCCGCGAGGCGTGCTGGTCACTTTGGGTCTCTCCACATCTCCACCATCCTGTCGGAGCAGAAAGTTCTCAAAGCCTTGGGTTCCTTTATCGACGCCTCCCACCGCCAATAGCTCTGCTAAGTGCCACAATCTCGTTTCGGATACATTATATTTTTCTCTTTATCTTTCTCTCTCTAATTTACTATACAAATACCAACATAATCTCTCTCTCTCTCTTTATAAAATAATGCTAGCTTATCTTAAGTTCCGGCGGTAAATACCACATTCGGGACTTAAATTTGTGCACAACTTAAGTTCTGTCTCCCTGCGGTGGGGGGGGTGTTTCGCAGGTTGGCGCTCCTTCTTCATCCGAACTTAAGTTCAACCAAGACTTGAGTTCCCCGATACTTAAGTTCAAGCTCCATTCATAACTCAAGTCTATTTACGCCTACTCAACTTAAGTCCTGTATGGTATAACTTAAGTGCCCTACGCTCAAGTCCCTCCCACTGAAGTGCTACCGTGGCCTGAAAACCTTGTAAGTACACCCTGTGTATGCCCTAATCCACCCCCACTCTAAAACTCGCTGTAAAACCTGTGTATGTATACCTCCATCCATAAGTACTCAGGAACGAATAAATGTGTTGATGTAGTTTGAACCCGTTGCCACGCACCATCTCATCTCGTGAGTCGTTGCTGAAACCCAACAAATCCTCAAACTATTGAACAGAAATATTAGATACAAGATATAAGTGACTTGTCGAGAACTCACCGCAATTGGCAACAGAGAAAAGTCAGCTTGGTAGCAGGGTGGCATCGCTGCCATCGCCTGCCATCGCAATGTCTGTGGCATCCGATGCATGTTAGTATTGGAACCATCTGAATAGCCAGAAAGGTATTACCACTTGGGCAGTGTCGACTTGGTCCCGGTCCCTGGCCTCACAGTGGTGGTTTTGCCGCGCAGTATGTTCGTGGTGGACAGAAAAGACAAGTCATGAGCAACATGTCACAATGCGTGATATTACTCAGGTGGCCGAGATTGCCAAATACGCCACGACACATCACTTCGACTTGGCTTTAACTTCGATGTTCTCTTCGCTGGAGTCTATACTTCTCAATGCTTCCAGTGCATATCCCAGAACTCGTTCAGATATATTTGTGCAGTCTCAAGTTGCGGTGTACCAAGTTACCAACCTCCGGTTTCAATGACCTTCCGGCGCATTTTGGTATGCCACCCTGTTTGTGTGCATAAACTGGAGCTAATGATGCCGCCTTGGGTGAATAGGTCCATAATATCAGTTACCTAGGTAAGCTTTGAGGTCCCTATATACGTCAACGCTGCTAATAAATCTTAGCTACGGTAGTACGAGTACATTCCGGTGAAGCCCCAAGAGGCGGCGCGCGAATAGGTACGAAATTACTCACTTTTGGATATGTGATACGGCACTGAAGTCTTTTGTAGATCTGAAGTTGTTGAGTTGGCGTAAAGCTTAAGTTCGTAGATCTCAAACTCTAGAGCTTAAGTTTGCGCTGGGACTTAAGTTGCCGGAGTTGAAGTGAGTCGCCCCACTTAAGTCCTCGAAATGTTTAAAGATATATGCTTTTTTTTATATGAACTGATTATCATTCCTTATTCAAGTCCTCGGTGAACTTAAGTCTTGGAGGAACTCAAGATCCGCGAACTTAAGATCGGGGAACTTAAGTTCGAGCTGAGGGGACCCTAGAAAGATATTTAGCATTATACAGCCTGTTTCGTAGAACTTAAGATCCAGTGAAACTCAAGTCCCGAATGTGGTATTTACCGACCGGAACTTAAGAGGAGCTGCTAAATTAGTTGTCTCTTTGCATACCACTCATCATCATACCCATCAACCGGCATACCCCATAGACAACATTTCGGAAAATCCATCCTCTCTCCAGTCATAAATCCGTTCCAACCCATATTTTACCACTACGCATCAAGACTCGTCAGTTCTCTCCTTATCTCTTAAATATTAAAACCTTACTCATATAACCACCATCACGAATACCTCTAGAACCACCCGTATGTACAACTACCATAGTCGCTAGACTCCATGTAGTTACGAACTTGAAAATCAAAATCGAGCGCTGAGGGATGGAATGGGGTTGGGAAAGGAGGCCAAAACTGGGGTGATTGTAAACAGGTGCACATAAAATAAGATACAAATAATAATATTTGAAGAGCGATCCAAGCCGGGAGGAAATGCGTGGTATAGAGGCGAGTCGAATCTGCGAGTAGACAGGATCAAAGAGCACTTGTAAAGCCAGATTCTGAAGAGGTTATTTATACGGTTAACAATTCAGAAAGTCAAAGACAGCCGCTTAAGCCGCCGAGAATAATGAACAGCGGAAGCATGCAGAGTTTGGGATCCGACGGAATTGCAGCGGAGAGAGAAGAAATTGGTGTGGGAAGGACGTAGCTGTATCCAGTAAGGCATACCGGGACAGACCGAGAATCAGTGGCATGTGAAGAACAAACAGGTGCACACTGATACGAGGCATCTGCTTAATACATGAGGTACAGTATTTAACGGTGAAGCTAAATGCTCAAGCGATTTCGCCATTCGAGACGCAATAGTGTACAAAACCATTAGGGAGTTTTGTGTATATGGACTGTACGATATCCTGGCTACCCCGTGGCACAAAGCTCTGTGTGAATTGCTGCTATTCTGGGGGAGAACGAGAGCCATCTTTTGATACCGCCAGATTAATCCCATCACGGGGAAGCGAAACTAGTCCCATTGTCGCGCAGCAAGTCACCTACGACTTCTGGGAT
This sequence comes from Mycena leptocephala, assembly GCA_029378395.1. Taxonomy (NCBI): domain Eukaryota; kingdom Fungi; phylum Basidiomycota; class Agaricomycetes; order Agaricales; family Mycenaceae; genus Mycena; species Mycena leptocephala. Next base: position 74,902 of record JARJLF010000712.1, on the reverse strand, counting down.
GTCGATATTCGTGATCCTCACCCCTAAAACCCCCAAGCGTGCAGAATTATGAATATTCATTGGCCCAGGACCGAGCCCGATGCCCAACTTTGACCAAAACCGGCATATAAGCGTGGAGAAGTGGATGTCTTGGGCCCCGAGGAAGTTCTGTGGACAAATCATTTTGCAACCAGAGGTTTCTTATCTATGTGTATCGTGTACCAAAAATTTGGCTACATACAGCGCCCTGAAGGCGCGGGACAGCAAATATTTCGCTTCCCCGTACATTTCGCTTCACGGTTAAAGACTGTGTTGAGAAGAACATAAACGCTAGAAATGCTGAAATCCGTTGCTCCCAGAAACCCGTGTGTTGGCACGGGCCTAAGTGTCGTCCCATGCAGGGTCTATTCCTGCCTATTTTGCGTGGCAATTTATCAAGCAACCAGATTAATGTACAGAGGTTCTTGAACTCACAGATCTTTGGCATCTATTGTTGGAGAGTTCGTTCACGCCAAGTCCAACCTAACCAGATGGCAGAAACCAACAGATTACAACGGAGCATACAGCCATGTCTGGGGAATTCACCGTCCAATAGCATCCAATTCGTGCTGAGATTCTGAGTCTCGGCTTGTCATGTCCTACAGTGGTCATCGTGTCTCAGTTGTGCCCCCGAATTCTGTCTAAATCAGAGTACAAGTTTTAAATGCGAAAGTTGTGTCTCACATCCGCAAAATTCAACTGAACGGAAATTGGGAGTCGCTGTTCAGTTGCTTCTCGATCTTTGAGATGGGCAAGCCCCTGCCGCAGAATTCAAGACTACCGTCTACACATGGATTACGTGATGCCTCCCTCTCCATAGACCACAATATCAAGGGCCTCATGAGATGTACGAGAGGATTCCAACTCGTGGGTCTGAAAATATATGCCAGCCGAGGATCGCAGCGCAGCGGTACTGCGAACCTTCTCAGATCTTCTTGAAGCTACCTGTATAGACCTGTATACCAATACGAAATCAAAATTCACTTCTTCTCTGAATCTAGTCAGGGTTGAAACAGAAAGTTGAACATTAACTGCTCTCAACTTCAATCACTCACCCAAAATTCTACGTCTTGAGATTTCAGAACAAATCCCTGAATGAATTATTTCAAGTTGAACCACATCCAATCCAATATGTCTACGCACATAACTCAAAAAAGAAAATGCACCATGTGAAGTACTTTCCTAGCTGGAGTTCAAAATGAGTAGCGGGACTATCGCCAGGGTGTAATAGAAGGGACCCAGAATCAATGTGTTCAATAGAGACCACCATTTTCAAACATGGTTTGGCGGTGATTCCCTCCAATTTGAAGTCTCTGTCCCACCGATTTGTGGGTGGGCCATTTTGAGGGCCATGTACACAACCCAATTACCCATATATCGCCTGAAAGTCACATTAGTTGAACTAAAGAATGTTTGAAAGTCATATATAATATTCTGTCCAGTTGTAAACCTTGATTTGAAGCGAAAACAACATTGTGATTCGCCTCTGCATCAAATTTGAGCAGAGGAAACACTGCAGCGCACTGACGCGGCGCTGCGGGGAATTGCCGCGGCAGTGCGGGGAGTTGACGAGGCATTGCGGGGAACTGCCGCGACAGTGCGGGGAACTGCCGCGGCACTGCGGGGAACTGACGCGGCACTGCCGAGGCGTTGACGCGGCAGTGCGGGGATGTGACGCGGCGTTGCGGAGATGTGAGGAGGCAAGTGTCGCGCCAACCGATGAACATTGAGGGCATTTTAGACTCTAAATTGCGGATATAATTCGAGATCAACATTGCACTTCTAGCATACATGCTTTAACTTGCTGCCGTAGGAAAGCAATGAACTTGGGGCTATTGTAAACAATGATTTAGACTCAGAATTGTTAAAATTAAATACCTGGTGAGTTACATATGTGTTCACAGTAGTTCTATTGGTAATAACAACCGGTGGAGGTGGTTGAAATCCCTCAGGCATTTGGTGGAACTTACGGTCACTTTTATTCCTGAAGGTTTTGTTGTCCCAGACAATGTATTCGGGTGTAGGAGCACTGCCCTCACCCAATTTGAGGTCTAGAAGTTGTTGTGGAACGAGCTAAAGGCTGCGCGGCACTTTATCCCTGCCGCGGCAATAGCACAGCCACCGCCGCGTCAATGCCGCGTCAATTCCCCGCAGTGCCGCGGCAGTCGCGGCATTTTCTCCGGGCCCGCCTGCAACTGCCAATGCCAAGCCAATGCCTGAAATATATTGCCTAGCAATAATACACGGCGACATAATGAAGGCGCACTCAAGAGAGGTGCAGGTACCTCTGATTATTATTCGGACCAGAAAACCACTGCTGCTCCTTCGGTCTTGTCTGTTCTGCGTCCCAGACTTGGGAGATAAACATGATCTAGTCAACATCTAGTCAAAAATTGGAAGTGGCTCAGGCTGCTGCAAATCGAAGTTGTTGGGATAATTTGTGCGCTCTGAATGATGTATTGAGGATATTAAGTCTTGCCTCGATTGGCCCTGCAGTATAGAACAGCGTGTGGAAGGAGTTAAAGGCGGCGCGGCACTTCACCCCTTTGCCGCGGCAATTGCACAGCCACCGCCGCGTCAGTGCCTCGCCACTGCCGCCTCAATTCCCCGCACTGCCGCGTCAGTGCGCGGCAGTCGCGCGGCACGCGCGGCATTTCCACCCAGCCCTGCTGAGTGGGCTGTTGTCCAATCATGACCGCCATAAACAAGCCCATCCAAAATCAATCAAATTTTCCAGCGACGGCTACCTATGGTCGGCTGCAACTCTTGTATTCCCTCCTCTCCCTACACAAGGTCTGTCCCTATACTGTCTCGATATGTAGGGGAGCAACGGCCCAGGGACCGTGACATACCCGTTGCCTCTTTTTCAGGCAATGGGGGCCACCGTGAGTGTGACCGTTGCTTGAGAAGGCAACGGGAAAACAATTTTTCATCCGGAAACTGGCCAAATGCAAGGAATCTCCGCACGTATCTGGTGCTGCCTACGGAGAAAACCTGGTTTCATGCCTATTCCGACCTGTTTCCAAGGCCAGATTTTTTTTCTCAATTTTATTCGTCAATGTCACGATTTTTTTTGGGCAACCAGTCCCACCATTACCGTGACAAAGGCAACACAACAAACGGTCCGTTACCGTGACCGTTGCTCCCCTACATATCGGGACAGTACCCCTAGTTTTGATCTTTCTCGAAAACATCTCCACTGACGTTTGTCCCCAAAAAATCAGGGAAACATGTCCGGGCCATTGTCCCGCCTCCCTGTGCCAGTGGTTACACAGTAAGGCCGTACCGCGCAGTACGCAAGTCAAATGGACTTGAATTTGTCGTCCTTTCGCCGTACCCCATTGCACGACGCCGCGATGAATTTTTGCGGCCCTGACGACGACGGCCTCGGTCGGACAGCCACATTGTGAGGTCTTCATGAGTCTAAGTGCGCATACTTCTCCTTCTATTGTTAGTACGTTACTCACGGGATCCTCCTTTTTTTGTGAATCCACAGGCCGAGGACTTGGCTCATCGTTTGTCTGAATGCAAGTGCTCGTTGTACACTGCTCAAAAGGCGGGTGGAGGTGTGAGGTGGATGTACTTGCGGTGCGTCGTGCGTTAGCGCATGTAATCTTCATGCGCTGATTTTGTGTGATTCCCCAGTTCCAGTCCCCTACTCGCCCACTGTGCGTGTCACTTCCACCGCCTCGCTTCATGGTGCTGCAGCGTCCCTTCTCGCATTCCCTGGGGACTACTGCGTCTGCCTATTTGCGCCGCACCCGTTCTGCGTAGACGAGAATCCTCGTCTTACTGTGTGTACGCGGATTGCCTACCTGCGCTGCGAACCCACTTTGCGAGCATCGTATGTGCCTTTTTACTCCCATCGATCTTTGCTGATTACCTTGTAGGTATTCCATCCACTTCTTTGGCGTTTTCCACAACAGAATCTATGAGAGCGTATCTACCACCATCCACACCGCTTCCTCTCATACCGGCGCGTTCTCAATTCATGGTCTCGTACCTGTGACTCGTCTCAGCCTCGATACACACTCAAACAATAGGTACGCATTTAATTGTCTTTCATCTCACCTTCGTTCATTGATCTGTCCAACAGGCGCTCCTTCCTCTTTCTATACATGCTCGTCAGCCATCGTGCGTGATCCCCATCTTAACCAGTCAGACGGCCCCAGCACGCACCCCGACGATCTTCTGCAGCGCCGCCCGTTACCCTGCCGCGCATCTCTTCCGCCCCTCATCGCCCTTCCTTCACACCATCCCCGCCGATCGCACTGGAGCGTGGTAAAAGACATGCGCCCAGACTAGCAGCGCCGCTTACTGCCCGCACTCTGCAGCATGAATGCAGCGCACACCACCACTTGGAAGCTGCTACACGTGCGCTGTAGCAGGCGCGACGCCGTACGACGTTCACACGCTCGACACCGTCGCGGTGCGTAGCTCAACCCCTTCCCACACCACCAGCCGCGCGCGCAGCACGCGATGCTGCCGTTCCTTGCCGGCTTTAGACATATGTTTGCATTTTTGTCTGCAGACGATTCCGACAGAGAACGAAGCTTTTGGAACCAGATGTGCTGCCTCTTGCGCGATGTCTCACGTGTTGTCCGCTGCACCCACTGCCTGGCGTGTGGGCTCATGTTGAAGCCAGTGACCTGCCCTCCGACTTGATGTGGTGGGCGCGATGCGAGGCTGCGGCATCGGCTTGTTAGGCCGGCGCTTGGAAAGGGACGGACCGAAGGCACTTTTGTAAACCAGGTAGTGGTGGGAGGGTTCGGTTCAAACATTCGGTTCGAACCTGAACCGGACCGAACCGAACGCACGTTCAGGTTCAAGGTTCAGCAAATAGCTGAACCTGAACCGCAGGTCCGGTTCAGCGTTCGCCGACCTGAAGATTTTGCTGAACGCGTTCGAACGCGTTCGAACGCCGAACGCATCCGATTTTTTCAGCTGACAATAACGTACAAAATGAGTCCATACAAGGCAATGTACCGAGTCAAAAAACCATCGACTGATCGGCGACTTTTTTTCTATGTAATTCACGCAAAACCCTGACACCCAAGGCACGACAACTACGACCTGGAAGGCTGAGCCACTGCTCACTCTTTCATTAGAGAATCAATCAACCCCTTCGGATATCTGGACTTATCCTCAACCTCTCCCTCTTTTTTGGTCTCCGTCGGGAATGAAAATCGGTCATCCCCAGCTCCACAATTCCTGACCACGGTAAGGCTGCCCATTTATTTTGCCCGACATCGGCGCCCTTCATGTGTTCTCATTTGTAAAAAGTCCGTTTTAAATACCCCGTTAGGGTGCGGTGCTTCATCCTGGTGCCCATTCTTTCCCCGATTTTCACGCACGATGAGCAGGACAGGCTCCGAGACGACAGACCACTGACCTGGCTTTCCTGATGGCTGTTGTTTTTTTTCTCATCGCTGTTGCCAGCTGTATTAAAAGAGGGCCAAAGTATCAAGCATCTGCATCCTTCACCCATCTTCTCATTCATCATTTTCATTTCAAACTCCATTAGAGTGCGCGCGGGCCCTGGGGCCCATGTAGCGGCGACCTCTGACCTTGGATGTGCTCAAAATCTACGATGGCTCGCTGCGGTATGCCTCTAAGATAGAGTTTTCAATGATGTCGATGACACAGTCCCAATTTCGGATTCTTCATCCTCTGCCAGTAGACCTGTTTACCCACTCTTCACTAAAGCTTGTCCGCTTGGGCTTGTGGCGGATGGTAGAGCTTTTTGGCGTCGACTTTTAGAATAAATTTAGTTTGGTGCGAAAATAGTGTTCGGTTCGGCGTTCGAACGCTGTTGAACGCCGAACCGAACGCGTTGAACCTGAACGCCAGGTTCAGGTTCAAGGTTCGGCATTTTCCCGAACCGAACGTTAGGTTCAGGTTCAGCGTTCAGAGGAAAAGGCCCTGAACCTGAACCGAACCGAACCGTCCCACCACTAAAACCAGGGTGATCGGCGTCGGGGGTCCGCAAGGAGCTCGAAGATTTCTGGGCCGTCCTCATTGGATTTAAAGCATTGCTCAACTACCAGAATGACAAAGACGTGTTATTCGCGACATTTAATGCGCGAGAGCGCCAGGACATGTACACAGAAGTAAAGAACAAGAACGATATACAGCAACTCCGGATCCAGAAATCTCGACTGAAATATCATTTCTGATCACCCCTGACTTAAAGGGTACCAGAGATGCAGTTAATGGCCATGAGTCCGCCTGCGAGGAAATTAATAATTATTTTCGGGAAAGGATATCAAACATGATGGTACCCCAATCCGTCTCGGGCGGGTCACAAATGACTGCCTTGAAGGTGCCTCCGCTTTTCACGAAAGTGAAATTAGGGATAGTGAATACTCGATCAAGCTGCCTACCAGTTGTTTCCGGTAACAGGGGGAGTGCAGCCCAACCCGACGTCAAACATGGCACCGGGGTATATAGAACCGATGTGCAAAGATATGGTTTCGGCGGCGACCAAGGCCGCGTCGCTGTTGGAGAGGACGACAGAGCTGCAGCACTGGGGAGAGGTCGGGGGCGGGAGTGCCACAGCGGCAGTAGACACGGTCTACAATAAAAAACAAATATTAGCTTGCTATATGTTTTTTCAAACATGCTGATGCGAAATGTACGCACAATAATCACAGTGACGACGGCAACAGAGATCTTGGAAAACATTTTTCGTTGGGTGAGCTTGAAATCCAGCGGGATGTCTTCGGGTGAAGTAGGGGATGAAATATGAACGGAGGCTCTTTTATAGACTGGAACCAGAAATCCCCGCGATTGCACAGGACACCGGAACCTGATACACCCGCCACGCCGTGCCTTACTTAACGTTACCTTGCTTGACATTATCGTCTTTCCGTTCATATTAATGATAATAAGGGGTATAAATAGAGGCAAGCCTGCAGCCTGATTCAGCCAATTGGCTAACTGCGAGGCTATTATTTAGTACCCTGTGTGCCACAGCTGTCCATTAGACTCCTTTGTGCACTGTCCAGCAGAGCCCTCAGAAATCTCACTCCGTGGGCCATAATTCGGCCCTCCATGTTGTGATTATGTGGCGGGAAACGGGTGGCGACTCTGAATCGTTGAGAAATGCCAGTCGAGCGACGAATCGAATTCGGAAGTGGCTGCCATTTGATTGAGTCTTTTGAGAATGATTGGGGCTCCGCATTTCGGTACTGCCAGTATAAACAGCATCCTTTGCCCATCACTATTGGAATGCTAGTAGCCATCACCGACTAGCGTATCACGGCAAGTGTAAAAATACTCGCCACTCGAACACCCGTCCGCTAATTAACCCCAGCTCAGGTTGACTAATTCGTGACAAGTTATGATATACGTTGCGGTTGTCGAAAATCGAATCAATCCGCTCCTTCGCGAGTCGGGCGCAGTCAATGCTATTCCCTCCCGAGTAAAGGACGCAAAACTGTCATCTCACCAGTGACTTTGGTGTATAACGAGATTGCAATTAAAATAGTCTTATAAAGGCACTAACCCTGGTGCAAGTACATGTAGACTGCTTTGGGGAAAGCAAGCAGGAAAGTATTTGCTGTACTATTCGACCAAGTGTTCATAGGGTGTCACGCGTCACCTTCAGTGTTCATGCCCGCTATGTATATAGTGGGTTTTTGTACCCATCTCAAAAACAAGTTTGAAGCCAATTCTGGTTCCCCATTAGGGAATTGTTGGCATTCTATAAGAGGTTAAATTGTGATGTAAATTAACCGTTCTTTAACGAAATGCTTCCCGATTCTTTGTAAATGTTTGCACTCTTCTCCATTTATCTGATATCCTTTCGTCTTGCTCTGGTTTCGTGCCCCATTTTTATTTTCTTTTGCACGGAGCTGCCTCGATCCATCCCCATTGAGATCCTCAGCTGACCTCGGGTTCATGTTAGGCAGACTTTGCCGCAGTAGTTGAGGTCCGTGCACTAAATTTCAACAACAGCACAAACCCACAGTCACCCACTTCGGTTGACCAACTATTTTAACCCATGTTGATCTCGTGGTTCAAACGTCGCAGCAGCTGCGGCCTGCGCCGCAGTTATATCCCCCGAGCATTTCCATGCATAAACAAGACAAAGCCTCCGCTTCGCTCCGGTATACGACCAACGAAGCTATGAAAATGATATTGTGCCAATCTTGTCAATACACGAATAGAACGTTGGAAAATCCTTCCGAACCAAGGGTGGTTAAGCCGAAGGCTGTTACATCGCGGAATCCTGCGTCTGATCGGAGAAGAATCAAGGTAGCCCAGCTGGTATCGTACCTTTGCATTGGATTCCTTGAATCTTTGCGTTGGCAAACAGGCAATTAGAGCCTAGGCATTGTTTTCTCAGCCAATCCAACACCTACGAACAAAAAAAATCGGATATAGAGAGTGACCCCAGGAAAACCGTAATTTAACAACCAAGAGACCCCTGCAAGAGTTCCCGACCGTGTAAAACAACCAGAAACATGTGTAAGCAGGAAAACTATCTATCTTATCCTGGAATTGTGCGCACAATTCCTCATCTATAGGCTTTTTTGGGAGTTATAGATTTCACAAGTGCCAATTTCTCGAGGAATCATGCGCACAATTTGTGCGCATGATTCCTTGAGAAATGGCCTCTGTGAAAAAGTTTGTGCGCATGATTCCCCGAGAAATGGCCTCTGTGAAAAATAATTACATCTATAAGGCCCCAGATGGCCTTATAGATGAAAAATTGCGGTGAAATGGCCATTTTCCAAGGAATTATGTGCACAAAACATTTCAAAGGGGCCCTTTTCCAGGGAATCATGCGCACAAAGGTTTTAAAAAAGGCCCTTTCCCAGGGAATCATGCGCACAAAGGTTTTTGAAACAGGTGTCCTCTCAAAAAGCTTTGTGCGCATGATTCCACGAGAAATGGCCTGTCTGAAAAAGTTTGTGCGCATAATTCCACAGAAAATGGCCTCTGTGAAAAAGTTTGTGCGCATGATTCCCTGAGAAATAGCCTCTTTGAAAAAGTTTGTGCGCATGATTCCCTGAGAATTGACTGGTTTAAAAAACGGTAGGTCCTCTATAAGCCCCAGATCCCTCTTATAGATTTGGCACTATAAGACACAAAATGGTCTTATAGATTTGGGATCTATAAGACGCAAAATGGTCTTATAGATTTGAAATCTATAAGGCGCAAAATGGTGTTATAGAGGACAGGGGTAGATTGTGTCTCCATAGCAGGGCAGAAAAATATAAGACAGAGGGGATGGTATATCAGAGAAGTGTAAAGCAAGAGCATTAGATCCAGAAAGACGAGCTTAGATTGGGCAGGGAGAATGGGCACAGATTCAGGGAGAATCGGCGCCAAAAGATTTAGCACCATCTGTGAGCAGTTGAATGCCAGAACATCTAGAAGACAATAGAGGAGCAGTAGAATAGCAAGATTCAAGTACACGCAGAGAGGGGAAAGGGATGGTGGTGGAAAGAAAGAAAGAGTGAGTCGGTCACATGATGAAAGTAAACCAAATGATCGGCTAAAGCAACAGCCACAAATAACGTAAAGACAAATACTTTGCGTCATTTCTACCCATGGGCAGGGCCTGAGACTTGAATACATACCTCATGAGATCCTATAGACCCCATCCACGCAAAAAAACCAGACATGCTCGCTCTCAATGTGATAGAATAAAAGATATTTCGATATATTGGTTGAACCACCAAAAACCCCGGAAAGAAACATACGTTTCAAGGTCCCCGCAAATGGGGAAGCCCTGAAACTTTATTCTATGCCTCATGGCATCCCATAGACCCTATCCACGCGAAAAAACCCCACGCGAGTACTCTCAGGGGGATGGAATTAAAACAATCTCGATATATTGCTTAAACCACCTAAAACCCCGCAAAGAAAATGTATTGCATGGTCTCCACTCATGCGCTGAAGGCACACCTTATGAGAACCTATCAACGTGAATCAGAAAATAAATAATAGCGGACTGTGGCTTAGGGGGCATAAAGTGACCAAAAGTGACAAGTCACACTAAGGTGACCAAACACACGACAACGAGCAAACTAAAGTTTTGAATGCTTACCAAGCATGTTGTTGTCGCAGTAGTAATTGTTTTTTTGAGTTCAGCTTTAACTAATAGCCTCTAGCGAAATTGCATCTATAAGGCCACTGGGGGCCTTATAGATAAATAGAGATGCCCATGCTATGTCACACCATCTCACGTATTCGTTTTCAATACATCAAACCTTCATTCGTACATTAGCATGCAATACATCGGCACATTTCTATTGATACAACTTTGCATATATTAAAGAGTAATTAAGATCCCCCCCAAGTTGTATGCGTAGTATATCTGTGTTTTGCGCCCCCGCAATGCAATGCGCATTTTACATTGCGGGGAAGCAAAGCACAGACATACCACGCACACAACGTTTAACTACAGGAAACAATGCTGGAATCACAAACCAATAAGTCTCAGAAGAATAAATAAAAGAAAGAAAGAAAGATGCACTCAAAGGAAACAACGAGCACGAGCACAAGACCCAAGGGAACAACGAACGCAAGGTGAGAGATCTGTATAGAAAAAAAAATGTCAGTGTCATGAAGAGAAATAAAGAAAGAACAACAGACGTCTGCAGACAAAGTAAAACCCAAGAAAAGAGAGATCTGTACAAAAAACATCAGCGTTGTGAAGTGAGGTAAAGAAAACACACAAAACATACCTGAAAAAATAGAACACAGAACGAAAACAAGAGCCCGAGAACGCAGAACCCCTAGAAGAAGAAAAAAAAGAGCCCAGAAAGCAGAAAGACGCAACCGCTAGAAAAAAAAGAGCCCCAGAAAGCAGAACGACGAAACACCTAACTATAGTTGTTCTTCATTTGGGGGTCCAAATGATGATTGCTGAGGCTAAGCGAGAGATTGCCGACCGGCTATCTTTTGATACGCGGAGTGCGTGGCAGTGCAATTCGAGTTTTCTATTAATATCTTCTCGTTTTTCATCAAAGGTGTCCGTGTTTCGCTTGTTGACTTTGTGGTGGTGCAATTCGAGTTTTCTATTAATAGCCATATCACCATGTGCGCTATTGGATCACACTCTTTTTGTTTGCCACAGCTTTCCCATCTGTGATCCAAGTTGCAATGCGAGGCGGAGGCCCAGGGAAAGTTTGATCAGTATCTAGAATGGAGCACATAGACTGTATATATATATTGAGTGTTTGATTTTATCTGTTAAAAGGCTGGTTGTAAGGCCTCGTTGACAGCTTTCAAGCATTGGTTGTAAACTCTGATTTCTGTAATTATTCGCCCTGGGGCAGTAATTACATGATCCACACGATTGTTCCTTATCAGGTTGCATGCCACCCATTCAAGAATGGCAAACAGTCATCCTCTAGCAGTGAGAATTACACCTCTGTCTGATCTAAATCACAAAGGGTTGCAACCTAAAACCACACCCCAGTGAAGTACCGTCAAACGATCATCTTTTATTCTCCAAAGTTCCCAAGTTCTTATCAGCCCTCAGTGAGCCGGGCTCGTTGCAAAAATTCAGTCCTCCATGGAATTTTGAAGTCACAGGATTTCGGTATACGTGTGTAGCCCTGCTTCCCCTCTACAACTTTTGCTATACACCCCCTACACTTCACCTATGGGCTGTTGCCGAGCGATGCCGCACCTTCAGGCCTCTTTTTTTCAAAGGGCGCTGGTCAACCTGCTCAAGCTTTGAAGAACTGTCGCCCCTCCAACCCCCGAAATACACTTCGATGATCTCAGTTCTTCATCTAAAAATAGGAATTATTATATCGACTTGTAGAGGGGAATCGCTGCTTTGAGGTCATACAAGGCTCCCGTAATGGTGAGACGTGCATCGAGTGGGGCTGGAATAAGGGTGATTTCAGCAACATCTGCAGTTCTGGGTTCAGAACTCAACTAGTAATTGTGCCCTTATGCCCACGCTTGTGGCGGAAGAAGCCAGTATTAGGAGAGATGTTTGGGCGTAGTAACTTTCGCTAAAATCTGACAGGACGAAGGTGTTTCAGATGCAACCTACAGGGAGGTCTAGGTAAATTACACATTCCCCGGTGCCCCAGGGTGGAATTATTTTCGGTGGAAGTTATAGATGGTAGGATGTGCCCCGGGGACTTGAAAATATCTCTCGGAGGGGTATTGATTCATGGTGAAAAATGGGGAACAATGGAATAATCCCCAGGAAGCAGACAATTTTTGCAAAACGATCTGCACCAAAGGTGCAGACATTACTACCAAATCCGAAGAGACCTAAGGGTTTGAATAAGAGTTTCAGGAGTTATAGACCAAGTTATGACAGCGGGTGGTCGTAAACGGAATATTGCTAAAACCTGGTGTAATCTTGGGATTGCAGGGAACTTTGGACAGAATGACAAAAAACATGAGGCCAAACAAAATGTTGAACATCTTTTACTACTTTGCACTGAATCTACAGAACAGTTGCTGAAAATTGCTGAAGTGGAATCTTTTTTCTTGCCACAAGATATTTCGGTGTCAAATTGGAAAAGAATTCTGCGGGAGGTTTTCCCTGATGTAAAAAATCCAATCAGAGTTTGAGAGGGCCGCGCTACGGGGCTCCAATGGAACGAGCACGTGCTTATTCTCCCTGTTCGCCGGAGGCCGAGATATTGAATAGATATATTGATGGCGGCGCAGAAGCGTGGGGACCTGCGCTCGCGGAGACGACATGATTTTCAAGGCGGGGCGCGGGGCCGCCCATCGCCGGCACCTGCCAAAATTTTGCGGAGATGGAAACAGGAAAACACCATACCTGTAAACCCGGTCGGTGGAAGCTGAAATATTGAATCAGACTTTCGGGGCGGGGCATAGCGTCGCCAACGTGTTCCAGAATAATTGCCGAGTGTTTGAAATCACGGGAAGGTGGTAGCTTGACTTGAGAATGGCATGCCGCCAGCCCGTGTTCAATAGCTGAGGTGCCCATTGCAGAGAGATCCAAGTTAGTTACAGGAAGAATATATACAACAGAGTGTTACATGTACCCTCAGTCGGGGTCTCACAAACAAAATTTGCTGAGGCAGTGCTAAGTGCCGCCGACGTGTCGGGAAACGATGGCAGCTTGCACACATCGGCAGGAATGCCATAGCTTAATTCGGAGCGTGGCGTGAGGAGTACATGGCAGAAGGCGTACTTAACTAGCGGAACACGGAATATTAAAGGCTTGAGGGCGGCGCTACACGGCGGCGGGGAGTGGAGGAGTGATGCTGCGTCGAATGCGATGGGGGGATGTGGGCAGTCGTAGGGAAGCCATATGTTGATTCGAAACGTGGCGCACGGTTGAAATACAGGAACTGAGATTCTCGTGTGAGTCAAATACGGAGAGGGAAACAGGACTTTAACATACCTATAATCCCGCTCCCGGGAAAGCCAAGTATGGACTGAGAATCTCGGGGGCGGCGCTACATGCTGCCAGTGCCAGAGTGAGCGATGGCGACTTGTCCACAGTGGTGGGGAACCAGTAGCTAGATTTAGAAGATGGCCACGCCCTGCACGCTGCCTGCGCGTACTGAGAGGTCTAGGTACGTAGTGAGGGCGACGCAGAGACGGAAGACAGACTGTTCATATACATTAGTAGATCATTCATGAACACAGATGATAGACATACCTCGAGAAACTAGGGTGAATCCATCTGATGGATTTCAGCCGATCCAATGCAAGACCCCACATCAGATCAGGGGAATGGCAGCGAGACGACACTTGAGTGTAAGCCCAGAGGCCTGCCCTTGTCTCCTGTAAGCGTCCAGGTCCAAGAGCTCGAACTGCGGATACGAGTTTGCTGCACAGCAAGATAGTGAGAAATGCGAAATCGGGATAAAGAAGCAAAGTACTGACCTGAATGGCGCTGAGGAGATGGGGACTCGCCGTCATCGCATACACTCATTGGCTATCAGTCTAACAGGGTTCACTCCGAGTAACCGGTGCACACATTATGCAACGGGGCTTGAACCGAACACATATTTTTCACTCCCAGTCGCAGTAAAATGAAAACAACGGAATGCAGAAGAGATGGTGCAGAAATATGTGGGTGAAGAGAACGAGTCGCCGGCTCCATGGATGTGTGTAGAAGCATGAAAGGAAGGGATATACTAATATAAGGATGGGTTATGAGTGCGGATGAGGACATTGTGTCCGCGATGCAAGCAGCACACTAGATGAAGAGCAGGAGAAGCTTGCTAGGGGAGCGCATAAGTGTGGGTGCAAGCTGCGGGGTTAGAAGTCGCAGTGTCGAAGGTGCGAGCAATCGAGAATGGGGAAACAGGATGTCAAAAGAAGAAAAAATTGGATGTGAGTTGGAGCAGGACGCACACAACGGAGAGACAGCGGGAAAGCACCCGTGGCATCCGGTTCACGGAGCACAAAGCACCACCGCCAAGTCGCCGCAGCGACAAAATCCCGTGCAAAAAAGAAAAAGTTCAAAATCAAATACGCCCCGCGAACGTCCATAGAAAAGACTATGAAGGAAAACGAAAAGAAAAGACGGAAAGGAAGAATGAAAATTAAGACTAAGACACTCACCGACTCCCTGCAACACCAATATAACCCTCAATCTTTGGCTTGCGCGCGTGCCACGGACACCCCCCACTAACGTTTGAAGTAATCGCGCGCAAGAGACATCGTTTGAGGTTATGCTTGAGCAGCGAGGAATTGCGTGAATAGGGCGCGTGAGGGTGCTGGGTGCAGCCAGGTTGGGTGTGGTTAGACGGAAGCCGGCGAGAAACAGCACCAGGTGTCGAAGGAAAGTCGGATTGTGGTTTTTTCGTGTATTGGTGGGTTATGGCGGGAGACTGCCCTAGACTTATAAGAAGAGGGCTTAGACGAGGAGATATATCATCATATCGCTTACACCAGATTCATCGTGAATTTGGAGAGATTTGGAGGACCTGCATTGTGAGGCCAACACCTCGAAAAAGCCGCAGCTGCCAGGAATTGTTCGTGTGGATTCAAAGCGGATTGAGGCTCGAAGTTGCTGAACATACAAGTCGGAGAAGAATCATATGCTAACCATGACATTGAGCAGAGCCGCGGCATGATATAAGCGAGGTGGCTTTAAATCGGATCGGCTCAGACTCGGCAACGCAGGATCACACGCAGCGTCCTGATGTGGCTCACCTTTGTCTGGAACCACCAATCGATTTCTGTACCCCATCCCTGCGGTTACTGGTTGAATACAGGAGCTTCCAACAATGCAGACTAAAATGTGTTTAACCAGAGTGTTGCACAGGGGGCAGGCAACGTGGCTTATTCTCAAATAAGCCAGCGTTGCTTGTACCAGGCTTGTACACGGCTTATTGGCGGCTTATGTGTGCCTTATGCCATAAGTACATCAGATTGCGATAAGATATGATTTGATTTGCCCGATTAGGCGGAGGGAGGTGACCGCTTGGTTACTCATTTGGCCAGGTCACCCAGTGAGGTCCAGCTTACCTAGGGGAAGTATATATATTCCCCTGCTTCTTCTGAAATTATTGCTCAATTTATTTCTGCTTGACAAGGAGTTGAGACTGAGTCTCAGTGAATTCTCACGCAGTTCTCGGCCCGGTCCGACTCCTTCCTTATTCGTGTTGGCAGGAAGTTGGCCCCAGTTTTGCCCACGTTCTTGTTGCCCATCATGTCAAAAGTGACTTACATTGGGCTTTCTTTTCCTTTTTCCCTCGACCAGTTGCTTGTCCTTTCTATGCCTGCAAGGGTCTCGGCTGCCTGTCTGTTCTCTGGACCCAAGATGGTTTGCATGAGACTCATCAAAGCATTAATACTCAAGGGCCCGTGAAGGCACTGTCAGAGCTTTGGGAAACTTGTTACTGGGAGCAAGACTATTTGCGGGGTTCTGTGGGAGGCATGGTACACCACTAGAGCCTGGTCTGAAAAAACATGTCTATGATCATCCACTGGTACTGCCAATCGATGTCGCCTACTTAGCCTATTCATCAGGGACATCTCGATAAATTTCCCTCATAAACCCAAACTTGAGAGAACCTGCAAGAAAAGAGGTGAGCAGGAGCAGGAGACATAAAACAAACAAATGGATAGCTCTAATATTTGTGGGAATATTATACAAGATTCAACCCGTTGATGGAGGCTGTCAAATAAGACGAAAACAAGGGAGACCACATACACAGAGAGAACCCCATAGAGTAGATATGCCAACGGCAGGCAGGCTTTCCTCTGAGAGAGTGAAATTTCTGAAGTCATTTCTCTTCTGAGTGCTAGATGAAATATATTTCCTTAGATTTGCCTCCGTAAAAGAGAATAAATGTATAGGAGCTGGCTATCTTTGTTGGATATGGATGGCAATCAATCAAATTGGTCTCCTTTGATTCCTCGGCTTTAATTTGTTACACTTCCTTGACGTTCTCACGAGATCAAGCCATCAGATCTTATCACCCGATAATCAAAAAAGCCATGCATAAGCTGCCAATAAGCCGCATACAAGCAACGCTGGCTTATTTCGAAATGAGCCACGCTGCATGCCCCATGTGTTGTCCTTTGGCAATTTCAGAAACCAAGGAAGGTGAGTCTCGTATATGTCGCATCTGTCCGACAAGTTACAATCTTGCAACTCCGTGTTTGAGCCTCGCCGAATCACTTCTAACTCTTTTTTAAGGGACGAAAATGTACCCCCTGTCCCTTCAGTCTTGATCGGCCAGGCCCAAGATGCACACGATGGGAAAAAAACACCGACTAAGAGGAACCCACTCCAGAATGACGATTTACCGAACGAGTGTGTGAATAAATTCATCCTGCCGACCAACGGCTAACTCTTTTTGAAGGGACGAAAATGTACCACTGATCCCTTCAGTCTTGATCAGCAAGGACCATGAGTCGCACGATGGGGACAACACACCGACACAGAGAAACTCGCTTGAAGATGACGATTTGCCGGATGAGTATGCAGATATGTTCACCCTCCTGACCAAAGAAATGGTCAAATGCTGTATCAGAGCTGTTGCTAAGAGCCACCGGTACATTGCATATCGACCACTCGGGAGGCGTGGCTCACCAGAATGATTTGAAGACAACTCGCTGCCGTTCATCGAGAGATGCGCTGCATTCAGCAAGAAATTGAGATGCTTCGGGAACACTGTCGAACAACCCCTACTGGGGGAGATGCCGTGGATGACAGCTAATAAGAAGGCCACAGAGAGCCAAAATGGTACATTGTTGTATGTCCATCCATAGCCTAGTCATGCCTCTGATATACCATTTTGACAGCGGTAGAGTGCATGAACCATGTTGCTTTTGTAGAAGAATCAACCTCATGTGGGTGTGACCCCTTTATCGACTGCAGGCATGTTTATGTTATCTGCTCCTTTTTGTTTTTGATGGGGTATAAGCCCCCTCAAGGGCTTCTGCGCAGGCCCGCGTGGAGTGGTTCTCCAATGCGCAACCAATGCCGAATTTTTCATTTCACTATTTACTGCTTTTTATCTCGTCCATAATCAAGCCCTTGTGGACGACGGAGTCCACTGCACAACCTGTCCAGTGCAGCTCGTCGGTTCGATTCCAGCCTCGGGCATATGGTTGATGCGCTCCTTTTTATTCCGCTTTTTTTCCCCGTGTCCCCGCTTGCTGGTTCCAGGTGGCGGAAAACTCTTGCAGTCTCACTCACTCGACATGTGCGACAGAAAATAAATATATTGAGTCGGCAAGCATGTACGAGACAAGGTATTGACATATTTCCGCCTATCCGGTGTGGTGTACAAGCGTCTGTCGCGTTTTCTAACACGTGGAGTTATTGTAGGACTTTTTTCTATCCGGGTTCGATTGGCCTTCCCATTCGCTGATGCTGTCATCCCCCCAGATGCGTGATTTCCTGTATTTTTCCTTGATTTCTTTGTATTTCTCGACCAATTTTGTGACGGGAATTCAGGTCTTGAACCGAGGGCAATAGGGATGACCCTGAACGCTGTGTAGGGCTCCATTGCAACTGCACCATCTAGTTCTGCCAGGATATAGGATCCGCCTTTGGTTCTTCTGACCACTATCATAGGGCCGAAGTAGTGGGGTTTTCCGCGACAATTCTTTCTCTATCTTTGAAATGCGCACAAGCACCAGTTTCCCTGGCGAAAGATCATGTTCACATATGCGGTGCGCGTTATCCTTTTCCCATTGTCGGATGGACATGACTCGATCCGCGTAAACATCTGAGCGCAATTTTTCCCCAAGTCCTCGTCGCACTTCATGAGCTGGTTTGCGCTGGCGGCAATTAGCTGCTCCGTGTTCATTTCGCGATCCAGGACCAGCGCCAGATATGTGCCCTCCGATATTCTGAATGCTCCGCTTATGGCCTCTCGAACGCGCTCACAATCGATGAAATTTGTTAGGAAGTGAATGAGAAATGAGTGCGGAAAGTCGGCGCATGAGATGCGCTCTTTCTTCACCTATTTTTTAGGGAGTGTCATTACTTTCGCAAACCGCTGTGACTTTTGTTATGTGGTTTTATTTATTGGACGCGTTGTTTATGCTGCACGTGCCATTCAACAGAAATATCCTACGGTATTTTTTTATTGCTTATGGGAAGGCCTAATGATTAAACTGACTGGATTAAACCCCTCTGACAGCATGGTTGGCACCGCTCAGATATGCCAAAAAATATGATATTCCTATTAATAGCTCCTCATTTTTCATCAAAGGTGTTCGTGTTTCGCTTGTTGACTTTGTGGCTATGCATTTTGAGTTTTCTATTAATAGCCACATCACCGTGTGCACTATCGGGCCACTCTTTTTGTGTGCCACAGCTTCCCAACTGGTACGTGGACGCTCTCTTTCATCTAGGCTCGGATTTGTCTTTGCGCTCGCCTGCTATATTCCACTGGCATTATTTGGTAAAACCTCGATCATGGGCCAACTTCAGGCTCCAACCCTAGCGATCTATAAACATTTTCAAATGGTGGTGACTTTTTTTTATTTCCGTTTAGTTTGGCCCACATTGGTGGCAAATGCAGCAAGGGATTCATGTTTCGGTGGTACCCTTGAGGTGGGGACTTTACGGGTCCCATCTGTGATCCAAGTTGCGATGTGAGGTGGAGGCTCAGGGAAAGTTTGATCACTATCTAGAATGCAGCACCTAGACTGTATATATATAGCGAGCGTTTGATTTTATCCGTTTAAAGGCTGGTTGTAAGGCCTCATTGACAGCTTTCGACCATTGGTTGTAAACTCCGATTTCCATAATTATTCGCCCTGGGGCAGTAATTAAATGATCCACACGGATGTTCCATATCAGGTTCCATGCCACCCATTCAAGAATGGCAAACAGTCTTCCTTCAGCAGTGAAAATTACACCTAATGTTTGATCCAAATCGAAAAGGGTTGCAAGCTAAAACCACACCCGAGTGAAGTACCGGCAAACGATCATCTTTCATTCTCCAAAGTTCCCCAAGTTCTAGATCATTGTTTGGCCCCGGGAATCACGCTCCAAAGCAACGTGTTCTGATGTTCTGGTAACTTTGCAAACATGGATCTCGCTCGTACATCGAGTATATCAATGTGAGGCCAGAAATCCCTTACGCTGATCTGCTATGTACACACTTCGAGAAGAAGTCTCGCGTACATCTCTTATCGTCGGCGACCTGCACTATAAATCTTGGGCTGAGTTCTGTGGGTAGACTCATGGCTATACACTTTTAAGTGGAGAAAAAATCAAAAAAAAAAACCGAAACGATTCTTGGAGCTAGGCCTGACCTTTGTGATCACCTTTTTTATATACAAATTGGAGTGGCATATGATAGGGTTTTGAAAAACCTCGGCCATCATTATTCAAGATGTACTGCCACCGATTGACATGTTCTGCCCACAGAACTCAGCCCAAGATTTATAGGTGAGAGCTCGGAGTCCTTTGATGATGAGATCAGGAGTCGAGTCGGTGGGGTTGATGCGAAGTGTTGCATTATACTTTATTTTCTTCACTTGTTGAACTAACTGCTATCTCTACAGGAGGATTGTAATCTCATTCTCCTTCTTGTGCTATGTGATTTTTTTATTTTTTTTCTGGTGTATTTCCCGGTATCTCCACCTAATGCAAAACCTTTGACTCATGTTCGACTGGCCGCTATCTACCAATTCCTACTTCCATTCCCCCGGTACCTCGGGCCGCAGCTACAAACCCCCTGAAGACAGGTGTTTATGTTCTGACAGTGAGAGTTGTTGTTCATCTCGTCCATAGATTCGACGGTGTTTCTTCTCCCTCCGGATCAGAAGGTTTTTGTGCGCGTTGGTTTGATGTGCAAGCCCGATGTGCATTGTCCTATGACTTGGATTACAGCAGATTGCAGAACCGAAGGCGCGGATCGAAAAATTGCTGTTTTGGGCATTTTTCGATTTTCGCGACCGATTCATCCATATCTCGGTCATTTCTACACTGATTGACACGAAACCTATCTGAATCTTCCACACTAATTCGTCCGCAATTAGTGATAGAAAAAATTCCGCAAAATACTAATTTCTTACCTGTCCCTGCATTTCAGGCTTGTCGGGCTGTGAATTCTGTGGCGAGAGCTTAAATGAGGCCCGAATGAGTTGAGCTTTTGGGAGGGTATACTTACACACCTATCGAAAAATGTCATAGAGCCAGATTTATGAAGTTCTTCTATTTGGTCTTTCATTCTGCAATTGAAGGCCTTTTCACAACTAACACAGAATTTCCCCTGAATATGTGTAAATCTGGCTCTATGACATTTTCGATAGGTATGTAAGTATACCCTCCCAAAAGCTCAACTCATTCGGGCCTCATTTGGGTTCTCGCCACAGAATTCACAGCCCGACAAGCCGGAAATACAGGGACAGGTAAGAAATTAGTATTTGCGGAATTTTCTCTATCACTAATTGCGGACGAATTAGTGTGGAAGATTCAGATAGATTTCATGTCAATCCGTGTAGAACTGACCGAGATATGGACTAATCGGTCGCGGAAATCGAAAAATGCCCAAAACAGCGATTTTTCGATCCGCGCCTTCGGTTCTGCAATCTGCTATAATCTCCCTGGAATCCTCGAGTTCGATATCGCCGAGCTGTGAATATTTTCTGTAGAACATGATCTGCGTGGCTTTAGTATTTAACATTCAAATTCAATTCAAGGGGTTCAAAGATAAGGAAACAAGATATCACCAATAAAAGTTATTTTCTGGGGTCAGTGGAGACCCAATTCCGCGGCCTCCCATCGTACTCGTTCTTGTTCGTGAGCTTGTTCACCTTTTCTTGTTTGATCACGACAGCCGCTTGATTCTGAAGCTGCTTGCGCCATTTCGCAACTAGAATGTGTATACATTGTATACATCTGCACCCCGCTCCCTCGCGTTTTTCGAGGGCATCTTTCCCGGCTTCCCAGTCAATAGTCCCGGTGAATTTATTTGGCTCAATTTCAAGTGCTTACCTATTTCCAATTTGCAGTTCACGTTACCAATGACAGGCCCATCGAAGTTTTAAAGATACTTGAGTTCCTACTCAGGGAACTCGTTCTCTTACTTTTCTGCTGTTGCACATTTGGCCGTAAAATTGATTCACTGACTCAAAATAAAAAAAACCCTTGTTTTGTATGTAAATGAATATCTTGCTTTTCTTTGGATCCCTTGAGCTAAAGAAGAGATAATACGGCCAAGCGGAGAGAGCCGTACAAAACGAGGTCCATTTCAAGTTTAAAAGATGTATGCAGACATCAAGAGTATGAGAATTAGTCCAAGCGCTCCAACGACAATTCCACGTGCGACGAAGTTCAACTCCTTTATGTACCCGCGCTCTTCGATGTTTTGTCTGGCTGAATTTCATCATCTGCTGAAAGTGAGAAAAGGACAGCATTGAGAAGAGGTATGTAAAATGCTCATAAGAACTTACCAGGTTCGCTGTCGACTTCCTCGACTATGGATTTATTTCAGACGGATAGCAAAGAAAATTAAGCTGAAAAGCTTACTGCGCACACCGTCGAGTCTTTGATCGCAAAACTCATAAAGCGGGTATCCAGATGTCGGGCAATATCCTGGCTATTGGGATTGAATCCTTTGCCAGTGTGAAACTCGTCAAGGCCGGTATAAGCAAAGTCGTCCAATGATTTATAGAAGATCACCCAGTTCAAATTCACAGATGGGAATCCATGAGCAGATGCCTCTTCAGGGCTGAGCCGTTCGCTTCCATCAGGATCTAGGGACCAAAAGATGTGGGATTTGGTTGGTCGAACGAATGTTCCATGCTCAGATTGGAGGTTTGCCAACGGGCAAAGAAACAGATAACCTTCTGGTATTATTTTGTCCCAAGGAAGGAATTCCAATGTGACAGAGTATTCCACCGTATCCACATGACCTATTGCGCCGAGTGAGAAAAGATATGTTTCGCAGTCAATGTCCTTACAATAATCCTTGTGGTTTTCTGTAATCGAAGCCTGACTGAATATATAATTTCCTTGAGACAGCCAGCAACCAATTTCGTATCGAGGGGTCAATGTCAGAGAGATGTGTAAACCACGAGCAGAAGAGGAGTCGATGCTTCAGGCATTGAAGATTATGACATAGATGGACATAGGAGAAATGGGAGCAGACATACCGAGTCCAACCATTGTTCATTATCTCCGCATTTCCATGCTGCCAACCGGGGTTTTTGAACATTAAAGTGGGTATGCATGCAATCTCTTTCTCCCCTGCCCATAAAACGATTGCACCTAGCCGAATTGTCTTGCATGTTTTTTCTAAACAAAAACATATCTTGTCTACCAGATACGCATCGCAGATTGAGTAATATCGGCCATATGACAGAGAGGGAACCACCGCGTTCTCTCGATTGAGCCCGAAAGAAGATATTTGGGGCAAGGGCCGATCCATTGGGAGCATTCCGAGAACATAATGGCTCTGCCTATTTGAGGAATCTAGCCCAACACAGAGCCGGCCAGTTGAGCGCCGTATCCAAGTTACGTCCAAGTGGCAGATTTCCACACCCTCGTCCAGTCGTAGTGAGTCTCGGTGTACCATAGGGTGCCCATGAAGGAACCTATGATAGTCGTCTGCATCCTGCGAGGACTAGTAAGTGATAAATTTGTAATGCGCCGGATGGTTTTATTTACTTGAGCATCTCGATCCTGTTTCGTTAACCAATCTATGTCCACTGAAGCAACTCCGATGACATACAATGCATCCCAAACGGTATACGGTCAACATCGGTGGAAGGTAATGTTCTTCCATATAGTCAGCATATGGCACCAACTCTGATACGGCACTGAGTGATATTTCAGGTCCAAGCACAACACCAACCATCGTGGAAGATCGTAGCATATAGCCTGGATGAGCTAACAGCGCCATAAAGCTGAAGGAAATTAGGATGACTACGCAACAGATTAAGGTAATCTGCCTTATGAAAGAAAGAATGAACTCGCCGAATTCCTGAATATTTCTGGACTTCGCTCTTCCAATTCTGCGAGCCGAGATACATGAAGAGGTGTTCTGATGTGGAAATACCAGACGTACCTCCTCTGCATTGGGACCTTGATATACAGCTACAGTCATATCTGATCGCCTGCCTTCAATGTGCGCGGAGTAGATCCGCCATACGGGAGCCCCTCCATGCTGTCTACGAACCACAGACCACATGTCCAGCTGAATTTCATGTCGTAGATCCACATCTTCCAACGGAATCCTTCGAAAATCTTGCTGCTGATGTCAGTACGAGCTATATCATCAACTCAAGCGCTTACCGTCTGGTACGGTGGGAGGAGGGTTGATGACATTGCTCATGAAGTTTCCGCCGGCGACGACAAAGTGCTGAGCACTGGGAAAGAAGGCACCGCTGTATCTACTAGCCGATTTTGTGAGCGTGGAGACCGGGAGAGGCTTCGGAAGCATCGCTTACCCAACCGAGTCCTCAACGATGCCAGAGCCACCGGATATAGAGTTGGATTGGTCACGGTCCTCAGTGTATAGGTCGTCTGCCATGGAGTTTGTCAGTAGAGAGTGAAATTAGGCGGCTGACACTGTCGTGTGCTAAATTAAGCCCAAAGCCGTTGCGCTGTGATAAGGACCGCGGTGCCGCTATGAGAATATGTTTTATCAAATAGACAGCCCGTTCGGCCTCTAGGGGTTAATTAACATTGGAGGATAGTGGGGATGTAGGATTGGGACGTGTGCGTTGTCCGAATGAGAGTCTTGCACGGGGTCGCACGAGGCGTCCGTTCCGTGGTTTCGTGTTGGGGGTACCTGCTGTTAGCTGTAAACAGGTGTGGGGGTGATAGTTACCTGTCCTAGGTCACAAGCTCGAGCGAACGACGCGTTGTTTCCTGTAAAATCCGATGCCTATGCTGCAATCCTTCCCTCGTGTTTCCCCGATGTTCCCAACGAAGGTGGAAGGCTTAATACAATGTTTTATGGTTATAAAGCAAGTGACAGCGACGCCGGCTGGTGCTGGTCAGTCGAACGTATGGGACGTCCGGTCGTGACGCTGGGTGCAGACGACGATTTAAACCAATATGGCTTCGCCCAGGCCGACTTCTACAAAGCGTGAAGCTCGCGAAGTTGGTGATCCTATTACGGGGAAGCCCGATGATATGACTTGGGGTCCGATGAGTTGGGACCTTGCGAAAGGGGGTGTGAGAGTGAAATGCCCTGCTAGAGGCAAGTGAGGATGTGGTCAACTCGGTGTGAGCGAGACTTAGTTGCACAGGTGGGGGTACAGGTGGTGGGGAGAACTAAGCTCCAAGAATTGACTGACTACAACACCCTTTTCTGCTATCCTTTTATACCTTTTCGCCTCTCGACCGTCCCCTTGATGCCCACTCGTTCGGTTCCCGTTTGAGGGTGCTCCCGCAGGAACGTACATAGGGTGCGTTCAATATTTGGGGCCACGGGCGAGGCTTACGTTCGTATTTTGGGGTTCGTTTCCGCAGACGGACGGAGTGTACGATGCAAATTGGTACGGGCGCAGGACCCGTTCCATAGCAGAGCGGATTCCTGGGCCATAAAAGGTTAGTTATTGGTCGGGGGACGCGTCCGGACGCATCTGAGTAGGTTTCGAGTGGTTTGGAAGGATGGAAACTGGATCGGACGAGGCTTGCGTTCGAGTGTTGGTGACTTCTCGGGTGTGGGAAGAGGATACGAAGCCCAGGATGCCCGCTATTGGCTGGTTCGTACCACTCTCGTGGGCCGTAGCGCATGGTGCCGTGCTCGTAAGTGAGGTGCGAGTCGTGCAAGGGTGGAGTTCGGGTGATGGGGGAGTCCATCGAGGGTCGGGCGGGTGGTACGAGCGATGTGGAAGGTTGGATGGGGACCGTAGGCTGCGTGCGTTTGATGAGAATCCGGATTTGGTAACTTTGATTCCCGATTTGGATGAACGGGCGCCTCGTACGTTCTCGTCCAGGGCTCGGTTGAAGGGGCCGTGAGGCGGTGTGCAGGGCGTAGCACAAGCAACAGCCTCACAGCGCCTCGTGTACTCGGTGAGGCAACTTGAAATTTCAGCCATGTGATTGGGTCGTGTTCTACAGTTAATATCCACACTTAGCGATTTCTATTTCGAGGGAGATTCCTCCCAGAGTCCCTGTCAATATAGGTTTGTATCTGTGGGGTACACCGGCCGAACTTGGGAGTTACAGATTTTGCATTGGGGAGGCACTGGGAAATACAGAAATATACACTGAAGAAACACATAAACAAGAAGAAGAATAGGATTAAGATTCTTCTCTAGAGACAGGAGTTAGATGGAAGTGAAGAAATAAATACATGCACACACAATTTTAGTGGGGCACAAAGCAATACTCGAATCAACACTTTCCGCCTCCGAATCCCAGTCTTTCAATGATATCTTCGATATGGAGAGAAGGTCACGGCGGTACTCGTGCAAGTGTTTGAATACTGATGTGCAGTTCCTATCTTACTCACATCTTCGCTGAGTTCCACAATCCTTGGACTGCTAGAAAAATACAAACGTTCGGAATTCCAAATCTGAAGAGACCTAAGCAATTGGGCAAAGTATGGCCAGGGCATAGTTGATTTCCGCTGAGGAGATTCGTTTGTAAAGCAAATAAACAATTACATTCGCATTGGCAGAGAACAAAATAATTCATATATTCACTCGTGTGCTTAGGACAGATGCGCACAACATCAATCATCGAGGGTTCCTTTCTCGTCTCTCGCCATTCGAAGTTCATATCACGGACTTTCCTCAAAGGCCCACACTCGTACAGTTGATGCCAAAGAAATTGTCCAGGACAGCGCTGTAGCAAACAGCCTCGAAACCGAGACTTATATTTTTCATTTTCTCATCAGGACGTTGTAAACAATGGAGCAAAAGAAAGGTTGCATACCAGGAATTCAGGAGGTCACATCCAACACCGATGCTGTCAGGGTCATCACCAGGGGGAAGGAGCAAAAGAAAGGTTGCGTACCAGGGATTCGGGAGGTCACATCCAACACCGATGCTGTCAGGGTCATCATCAGGGGGAAGACCAAGCTCTTTTAAGATCACTTGGAAGAGATCTTCTCCCGAGTGAACGATTGTGGTGCAGCACAGATCGACAGTAGCCGCAGCAGCAGTAATCTACGATTCACTAAGTGATCTGGATTATTATGAAAGGGCATCACATGAAAACGCACACCGGCCAAGACCAAAAGAGCAGAGAAGAGTTTCATGGTGCTTTAACGTGCAGGAGGGTTTTCGACTCTGATTGGAGGAGTAGCAGCAAAGTTAGGACCCTTATTATACTCCTCTCTCTGGTATCTTCCCACGATCGGATAGGACGATGAGACTGGCAGAATCATTAGACCCAAATCGGTAACAATTTGAACGTTGACCTGTTACTGAGAAGATGTGATTCAATAATCAGAAACCCTCCTACTGTCCACTGCTCAGTCGTAGTCTTATTTTTACTTCAGTTTGAATTAGCACTTATAAATACCGGATAACGGAATATATACGGTATATACCCCGTATGAAACCATATTCAGATAAATTCATCCTGGGGGTATCCGTATACCATGTGGCGGGAGCCTTACATTCAAACGTTGAGTGGTTTGAGGAAAGCTTCAAGTGTTCATTCGCCGGGATTGTAGAGATGCGGCACGCGTGACACACCAAAAATGCGACACATTTCCCGTAAGTTCGGCACAGTTGAGCTCAAGTATGACGCACTGTCACATATCACATCAATCAGTATTAAAAGTGCGACACACCCGAGCCACTCGGCAGACAACAGCATTTTTAAGTGCCGCTACCGGGATCAAGATTTGCATCAAGAACGCTTGTGCCCCGCTATCGAGGGAGTTAGGGCAAGCGCAGCCATGTTGTGTTGGGGTAGTCAGTGGTTAGGTGGTTAGTAGATAGGTGGTTAGCTGTTAAGTTTAGCAGTTAGGCCAGAGGGATGAGCGACGACGACTGTTGTTGGAACACTGGCGTAAGCGGGATCTTACCCGCAAGTAAGGAAGGACACGGGTACACCCGCGGGTCTCCGAACCCGTCGGGCCCGCGAAATTTCCAGCATAAATAATATTTTATTGTCAAAGATGGTGCGGTAAAATGTAGATTACTCGATAATCTCAACACTTTCACTTCCCGAGCTGTCTTCGTCGTCCTGGGCCCGAACGCGCTTGCGCTTTTTAGGGCTGCATGCTGCTATCAAGTCGTTTATCCGAAGCAAGTCGCGGCGTCCCCAGAATCCCAAACAAAGCAGGCGGCGGAAGGAGGCGGCAGACATGCGGTTGCGGGTGAAGTGCAGTAGACGGCGCCCGTGCGAGAAGACACGCTCGGGAACTGGACCTCGTCGTCTCCATTTTCGATGGCATCTTGCGTGCGCTCGGTGCGAGCCTTTTTGCGTTTTGCGCGAACATTGTCTACAGCGGCCTTGACTGCTTGAGTAACCTTGCGTGCCGTGGTTTTGACCTTTCTGACAGCAGCGGAGGCTTGAGCCGAAGAGTGGAGCGAGACGAAGAGCGACTAATGACGCTCTCGCTGCCCTTAGCTTTGCTCTTAGATTGCACGGGAGCCATGAGCGAGGGCACATGACTCGACCTACTGTTATAGTTCCTTTGTACGGGCCGCAAATTTACGGTGAGAGTAAGAGAAACTGGACAATTTGCCCGGGGCGGAGGGCACCCGAATAACAACGAGAACAATATTGATAAAATTTGAGCCAAGTTGGAGACAATGGGTCAGCAAGCAAGCAGAAAATTGGACAAGTACGAGATTTGTGATGACCAGAGAGCCCATGCTGAGCAAGAAAAACAGAGGAACGTGAAAAAAAAAAAAAAGACTGAATACGCCGGCCAAGCCAATTATTGGGCCGTGAATACCCCAAGTTTGAGACGATGGGTCAGCAAGCAAGCAGAAAATCCGACGAGTACGAGATTTTTGATGACCAGAGAGCCCATGCTGAGCAAGAAAACAGAGCAACGTGAAAAAAGGAGACCAAATACGCCGGTCAAGCTAATGATTGGGCCGTGAATATCTTTGGTCTTCATTTTCGAGAGTATCTCTCCAGGCACCGCTGCTATGATAGATTCTCGAGGAGGATGGTGTTTGTTGGAGAGTCAAGTAGTTGCAGTGTGCCATACTCATGAAATTCACTTTGGGAGCAACTTCTGTCTTCAAATTCGCCGAGGGATGGAGACTCGACGGCTTCGAGGAGGAGGTTCCAGGATAAGCCCAATGTCACAGCCACCATGATCACTTTGATCTCTCACGCTCCCGATCCACCGCATCAAACCTCAATCTTACTGCAGTTCTGGTCGCGAATTTTCTGCCTGCCTATATGTAGCAAAATAAGCATTTTGGAACTCAAAAACCCGCGGGTGTACCCGCGACCCGTGTCCATCCTTATCCGCAAGGTACGCTGTTCCTTCCGCTCTCAGCTCAGGCGTTTGCCGCAGTCGAGTTTGTGCAATATGTTTCCTCAACGGCGCATACAATTGCCGGCCCTCGTTCTTCTCTCCTGCGCCACGACCGGCAGAAATGCCGCCATACTAGACCATCCTCGACATTGAGCGAAGAGGCAGCGCTGCGCTCGATCCAGCATGCACAGTACACTATTCTTGGAATCTTGTTTCACCTGGGCTCCATCCTCTCCGAAAGAATATAGGTCGTGATGGAATCGCGCTTGCTGCTTAGACACCGCTGGCGACGCGATGGACACAGGTGAGGAGCATGCTACTAGTACCGCCATTTTTGCCTTACCTCCTTCTGTGTTTTGGCTCCTTGCGAAGAACAGGGTGTGCTTCTTGACGACCTCCAAATCTCGCGGTTGATTGGCCACCTTGCCCGCCAGTCTGAGTCTTCATAGGTCCTCTGTTCCGCTCATGATCGCATGCACGATGTGATTCAGAATTTCTGCTATGTACTGTACTTCTGCTTCCTATATCCTGACCATCTACTCACTTTGGAAGGTTTCTTCCCCGTAGTCCTTGTTCTGCGAGCAACAGTTGCAGCTATGATCAAATTTTGCCACAAAATTGTACATCATCGAAATTAAAATTCCCCACATATTAGAGAGGTTGCGCAAGCCGCTTGCAGAGAACCCTGCATTCCATTTCCAGAATGGCTAATGAGGGCATCCCAGACCACTTCAGTCAAAAACTAAAAAGCCGTATGGAAAGCCATTGCGCTGCCAAAAGCCGCATGCGGCTTTTGCGCAACCTCTCTATTGCTATGAAGACCACCTGATTTGATTTTCTTCTCTTTGCATGCGTGGGCAGCAGCTGTGTCTTATGAAAAAATGATCTTCTTGGTAGTCCAAGATTTATTATCTGCGACTGCTTAGTGGGCCACCTTGGCTTTTTTGATTTCGAACCCAAGCATAAAGTGAGGTAGATAAGAGTGCATGGGTTTTGGAACCAAGGTATACATCTTGTGAGTGAGTTGAGATATTCTCCGCAAATTTACACGATGGTTTCTCGACCCACTGAATCTTTTTGTCCGGCGGTATCCCAAAACAGCAAAAACGGGTTAGTGGGCCACTCCCTCACTCACATCGTTCATTCGGACTGATATTGGGCATCCCAATGTACCCCAAATCATTAAGTACATCTAATTGCACCATTCCATACAATAAAAGAGTACTTGTGAGGTATATGAGCACCTTAAATATTTGCCTTCGAGCCATGGAGAAGGGGTGAAATTGTGGTATGCACAGAATGACGTGCTCTGCATAGCACAGAGCGCTCTGGTGGTCCAAAATAGAACACATACCGTTCTATAAGATGTATTCACATATATCTGTTAGCAACAAAGACCTCTAGCCCTCAATAACCACTCCAAAAAAGTCCATCTATACGCGCGAACGAAATTCGGGTGTTTGAGATGTACCCTTCAGTGACAACGAAATGATGCAGCTAAAAAGCCATAATTTGTTGAGGAGATAGTAGTTGGTGTCTAAATTGAAACATGAAATTCCTAGGCCCGTAGCATACACAGTTGGTTCGCCATAGAGGGGTCCAGAGTGCGCCACTCAAGGTCAAACCAAAGTCTTCTTGGGGGTTCAGCGAGGCGAGAGAACATTTTTGGTCCGCAAAAATGTTGTATATTATTGCCCTGGATCTGACGATGAGAATCGGCCAGGAATTGGTGGATGAACAGGCAGAAAAAGACGCGAAACAGTGTTCGGAGATAAGGAATGATGCTCACACGCCGTCATCCCGATCAAAAACCCAGCACAGCTGTTGATCGCCGCCATCACTTTCCTCCAAATTTGACATACGCCTGGAAATGGAATGCAGGGTTCTCTGCAAGCGGCTTGCGCAACCTCTCTAATATGTGGGGAATTTTAATTTCGATGATGTACAATTTTGTGGCAAAATTTGATCATAGCTGCAACTGTTGCTCGCAGAACAAGGACTACGGGGAAGAAACCTTCCAAAGTGAGTAGATGGTCAGGATATAGGAAGCAGAAGTACAGTACATAGCAGAAATTCTGAATCACATCGTGCATGCGATCATGAGCGGAACAGAGGACCTATGAAGACTCAGACTGGCGGGCAAGGTGGCCAATCAACCGCGAGATTTGGAGGTCGTCAAGAAGCACACCCTGTTCTTCGCAAGGAGCCAAAACACAGAAGGAGGTAAGGCAAAAAATGGCGGTACTAGTAGCATGCTCCTCACCTGTGTCCATCGCGTCGCCAGCGGTGTCTAAGCAGCAAGCGCGATTCCATCACGACCTATATTCTTTCGGAGAGGATGGAGCCCAGGTGAAACAAGATTCCAAGAATAGTGTACTGTGCATGCTGGATCGAGCGCAGCGCTGCCTCTTCGCTCAATGTCGAGGATGGTCTAGTATGGCGGCATTTCTGCCGGTCGTGGGCGCAGGAGAGAAGAACGAGGGCCGGCAATTGTATGCGCCGTTGAGGAAACATATTGCACAAACTCGACTGCGGCAAACGCCTGAGCTGAGAGCGGAAGGAACAGCGTACCTTGCGGATAAGGATGGACACGGGTCGCGGGTACACCCGCGGGTTTTTGAGTTCCAAAATGCTTATTTTGCTACATATAGGCAGGCAGAAAATTCGCGACCAGAACTGCAGTAAGATTGAGGTTTGATGCGGTGGATCGGGAGCGTGAGAGATCAAAGTGATCATGGTGGCTGTGACATTGGGCTTATCCTGGAACCTCCTCCTCGAAGCCGTCGAGTCTCCATCCCTCGGCGAATTTGAAGACAGAAGTTGCTCCCAAAGTGAATTTCATGAGTATGGCACACTGCAACTACTTGACTCTCCAACAAACACCATCCTCCTCGAGAATCTATCATAGCAGCGGTGCCTGGAGAGATACTCTCGAAAATGAAGACCAAAGATATTCACGGCCCAATCATTAGCTTGACCGGCGTATTTGGTCTCCTTTTTTCACGTTGCTCTGTTTTCTTGCTCAGCATGGGCTCTCTGGTCATCAAAAATCTCGTACTCGTCGGATTTTCTGCTTGCTTGCTGACCCATCGTCTCAAACTTGGGGTATTCACGGCCCAATAATTGGCTTGGCCGGCGTATTCAGTCTTTTTTTTTTTTTTCACGTTCCTCTGTTTTTCTTGCTCAGCATGGGCTCTCTGGTCATCACAAATCTCGTACTTGTCCAATTTTCTGCTTGCTTGCTGACCCATTGTCTCCAACTTGGCTCAAATTTTATCAATATTGTTCTCGTTGTTATTCGGGTGCCCTCCGCCCCGGGCAAATTGTCCAGTTTCTCTTACTCTCACCGTAAATTTGCGGCCCGTACAAAGGAACTATAACAGTAGGTCGAGTCATGTGCCCTCGCTCATGGCTCCCGTGCAATCTAAGAGCAAAGCTAAGGGCAGCGAGAGCGTCATTAGTCGCTCTTCGTCTCGCTCCACTCTTCGGCTCAAGCCTCCGCTGCTGTCAGAAAGGTCAAAACCACGGCACGCAAGGTTACTCAAGCAGTCAAGGCCGCTGTAGACAATGTTCGCGCAAAACGCAAAAAGGCTCGCACCGAGCGCACGCAAGATGCCATCGAAAATGGAGACGACGAGGTCCAGTTCCCGAGCGTGTCTTCTCGCACGGGCGCCGTCTACTGCACTTCACCCGCAACCGCATGTCTGCCGCCTCCTTCCGCCGCCTGCTTTGTTTGGGATTCTGGGGACGCCGCGACTTGCTTCGGATAAACGACTTGATAGCAGCATGCAGCCCTAAAAAGCGCAAGCGCGTTCGGGCCCAGGACGACGAAGACAGCTCGGGAAGTGAAAGTGTTGAGATTATCGAGTAATCTACATTTTACCGCACCATCTTTGACAATAAAATATTATTTATGCTGGAAATTTCGCGGGCCCGACGGGTTCGGAGACCCGCGGGTGTACCCGTGTCCTTCCTTACTTGCGGGTAAGATCCCGCTTACGCCAGTGTTCCAACAACAGTCGTCGTCGCTCATCCCTCTGGCCTAACTGCTAAACTTAACAGCTAACCACCTATCTACTAACCACCTAACCACTGACTACCCCAACACAACATGGCTGCGCTTGCCCTAACTCCCTCGATAGCGGGGCACAAGCGTTCTTGATGCAAATCTTGATCCCGGTAGCGGCACTTAAAAATGCTGTTGTCTGCCGAGTGGCTCGGGTGTGTCGCACTTTTAATACTGATTGATGTGATATGTGACAGTGCGTCATACTTGAGCTCAACTGTGCCGAACTTACGGGAAATGTGTCGCATTTTTGGTGTGTCACGCGTGCCGCATCTCTACAATCCCGGCGAATGAACACTTGAAGCTTTCCTCAAACCACTCAACGTTTGAATGTAAGGCTCCCGCCACATGGTATACGGATACCCCCAGGATGAATTTATCTGAATATGGTTTCATACGGGGTATATACCGTATATATTCCGTTATCCGGTATTTATAAGTGCTAATTCAAACTGAAGTAAAAATAAGACTACGACTGAGCAGTGGACAGTAGGAGGGTTTCTGATTATTGAATCACATCTTCTCAGTAACAGGTCAACGTTCAAATTGTTACCGATTTGGGTCTAATGATTCTGCCAGTCTCATCGTCCTATCCGATCGTGGGAAGATACCAGAGAGAGGAGTATAATAAGGGTCCTAACTTTGCTGCTACTCCTCCAATCAGAGTCGAAAACCCTCCTGCACGTTAAAGCACCATGAAACTCTTCTCTGCTCTTTTGGTCTTGGCCGGTGTGCGTTTTCATGTGATGCCCTTTCATAATAATCCAGATCACTTAGTGAATCGTAGATTACTGCTGCTGCGGCTACTGTCGATCTGTGCTGCACCACAATCGTTCACTCGGGAGAAGATCTCTTCCAAGTGATCTTAAAAGAGCTTGGTCTTCCCCCTGATGATGACCCTGACAGCATCGGTGTTGGATGTGACCTCCCGAATCCCTGGTACGCAACCTTTCTTTTGCTCCTTCCCCCTGGTGATGACCCTGACAGCATCGGTGTTGGATGTGACCTCCTGAATTCCTGGTATGCAACCTTTCTTTTGCTCCATTGTTTACAACGTCCTGATGAGAAAATGAAAAATATAAGTCTCGGTTTCGAGGCTGTTTGCTACAGCGCTGTCCTGGACAATTTCTTTGGCATCAACTGTACGAGTGTGGGCCTTTGAGGAAAGTCCGTGATATGAACTTCGAATGGCGAGAGACGAGAAAGGAACCCTCGATGATTGATGTTGTGCGCATCTGTCCTAAGCACACGAGTGAATATATGAATTATTTTGTTCTCTGCCAATGCGAATGTAATTGTTTATTTGCTTTACAAACGAATCTCCTCAGCGGAAATCAACTATGCCCTGGCCATACTTTGCCCAATTGCTTAGGTCTCTTCAGATTTGGAATTCCGAACGTTTGTATTTTTCTAGCAGTCCAAGGATTGTGGAACTCAGCGAAGATGTGAGTAAGATAGGAACTGCACATCAGTATTCAAACACTTGCACGAGTACCGCCGTGACCTTCTCTCCATATCGAAGATATCATTGAAAGACTGGGATTCGGAGGCGGAAAGTGTTGATTCGAGTATTGCTTTGTGCCCCACTAAAATTGTGTGTGCATGTATTTATTTCTTCACTTCCATCTAACTCCTGTCTCTAGAGAAGAATCTTAATCCTATTCTTCTTCTTGTTTATGTGTTTCTTCAGTGTATATTTCTGTATTTCCCAGTGCCTCCCCAATGCAAAATCTGTAACTCCCAAGTTCGGCCGGTGTACCCCACAGATACAAACCTATATTGACAGGGACTCTGGGAGGAATCTCCCTCGAAATAGAAATCGCTAAGTGTGGATATTAACTGTAGAACACGACCCAATCACATGGCTGAAATTTCAAGTTGCCTCACCGAGTACACGAGGCGCTGTGAGGCTGTTGCTTGTGCTACGCCCTGCACACCGCCTCACGGCCCTTCAACCGAGCCCTGGACGAGAACGTACGAGGCGCCCGTTCATCCAAATCGGGAATCAAAGTTACCAAATCCGGATTCTCATCAAACGCACGCAGCCTACGGTCCCCATCCAACCTTCCACATCGCTCGTACCACCCGCCCGACCCTCGATGGACTCCCCCATCACCCGAACTCCACCCTTGCACGACTCGCACCTCACTTACGAGCACGGCACCATGCGCTACGGCCCACGAGAGTGGTACGAACCAGCCAATAGCGGGCATCCTGGGCTTCGTATCCTCTTCCCACACCCGAGAAGTCACCAACACTCGAACGCAAGCCTCGTCCGATCCAGTTTCCATCCTTCCAAACCACTCGAAACCTACTCAGATGCGTCCGGACGCGTCCCCCGACCAATAACTAACCTTTTATGGCCCAGGAATCCGCTCTGCTATGGAACGGGTCCTGCGCCCGTACCAATTTGCATCGTACACTCCGCCGTCTGCGGAAACGAACCCCAAAATACGAACGTAAGCCTCGCCCGGGCCCCAAATATTGAACGCACCCTATGTACGTTCCTGCGGAGCACCCTCAAACTGGAACCGAACGAGTGGGCATCAAGGGGACGGTCGAGAGGCGAAAAGGTATAAAAGGATAGCAGAAAAGGGTGTTGTAGTCAGTCAATTCTTGGAGCTTAGTTCTCCCCCACCACCTGTACCCCACCTGTGCAACTAAGTCTCGCTCACACCGAGTTGACCACATCCTCACTTGCCTCTAGCAGGGCATTTCACTCTCACACCCCCTTTCGCAAGGTCCCAACTCATCGGACCCCAAGTCATATCATCGGGCTTCCCCGTAATAGGATCACCAACTTCGCGAGCTTCACGCTTTGTAGAAGTCGGCCTGGGCGAAGCCATATTGGTTTAAATCGTCGTCTGCACCCAGCGTCACGACCGGACGTCCCATACGTTCGACTGACCAGCACCAGCCGGCGTCGCTGTCACTTGCTTTATAACCATAAAACATTGTATTAAGCCTTCCACCTTCGTTGGGAACATCGGGGAAACACGAGGGAAGGATTGCAGCATAGGCATCGGATTTTACAGGAAACAACGCGTCGTTCGCTCGAGCTTGTGACCTAGGACAGGTAACTATCACCCCCACACCTGTTTACAGCTAACAGCAGGTACCCCAACACGAAACCACGGAACGGACGCCTCGTGCGACCCCGTGCAAGACTCTCATTCGGACAACGCACACGTCCCAATCCTACATCCCCACTATCCTCCAATGTTAATTAACCCCTAGAGGCCGAACGGGCTGTCTATTTGATAAAACATATTCTCATAGCGGCACCGCGGTCCTTATCACAGCGCAACGGCTTTGGGCTTAATTTAGCACACGACAGTGTCAGCCGCCTAATTTCACTCTCTACTGACAAACTCCATGGCAGACGACCTATACACTGAGGACCGTGACCAATCCAACTCTATATCCGGTGGCTCTGGCATCGTTGAGGACTCGGTTGGGTAAGCGATGCTTCCGAAGCCTCTCCCGGTCTCCACGCTCACAAAATCGGCTAGTAGATACAGCGGTGCCTTCTTTCCCAGTGCTCAGCACTTTGTCGTCGCCGGCGGAAACTTCATGAGCAATGTCATCAACCCTCCTCCCACCGTACCAGACGGTAAGCGCTTGAGTTGATGATATAGCTCGTACTGACATCAGCAGCAAGATTTTCGAAGGATTCCGTTGGAAGATGTGGATCTACGACATGAAATTCAGCTGGACATGTGGTCTGTGGTTCGTAGACAGCATGGAGGGGCTCCCGTATGGCGGATCTACTCCGCGCACATTGAAGGCAGGCGATCAGATATGACTGTAGCTGTATATCAAGGTCCCAATGCAGAGGAGGTACGTCTGGTATTTCCACATCAGAACACCTCTTCATGTATCTCGGCTCGCAGAATTGGAAGAGCGAAGTCCAGAAATATTCAGGAATTCGGCGAGTTCATTCTTTCTTTCATAAGGCAGATTACCTTAATCTGTTGCGTAGTCATCCTAATTTCCTTCAGCTTTATGGCGCTGTTAGCTCATCCAGGCTATATGCTACGATCTTCCACGATGGTTGGTGTTTGTGCTTGGACCTGAAATATCACTCAGTGCCGTTATCAGAGTTGGTGCCATATGCTGACTATATGGAAGAACATTACCTTCCACCGATGTTGACCGTATACCGTTTGGGATGCATTGTATGTCATCGGAGTTGCTTCAGTGGACATAGATTGGTTAACGAAACAGGATCGAGATGCTCAAGTAAAATAAAACCATCCGGCGCATTACAAATTTATCACTTACTAGTCCTCGCAGGATGCAGACGACTATCATAGGTTCCTTCATGGGCACCCTATGGTACACCGAGACTCACTACGACTGGACGAGGGTGTGGAAATCTGCCACTTGGACGTAACTTGGATACGGCGCTCAACTGGCCGGCTCTGTGTTGGGCTAGATTCCTCAAATAGGCAGAGCCATTATGTTCTCGGAATGCTCCCAATGGATCGGCCCTTGCCCCAAATATCTTCTTTCGGGCTCAATCGAGAGAACGCGGTGGTTCCCTCTCTGTCATATGGCCGATATTACTCAATCTGCGATGCGTATCTGGTAGACAAGATATGTTTTTGTTTAGAAAAAACATGCAAGACAATTCGGCTAGGTGCAATCGTTTTATGGGCAGGGGAGAAAGAGATTGCATGCATACCCACTTTAATGTTCAAAAACCCCGGTTGGCAGCATGGAAATGCGGAGATAATGAACAATGGTTGGACTCGGTATGTCTGCTCCCATTTCTCCTATGTCCA
Organism: Mycena leptocephala; assembly: GCA_029378395.1. Classification (NCBI taxonomy): domain Eukaryota; kingdom Fungi; phylum Basidiomycota; class Agaricomycetes; order Agaricales; family Mycenaceae; genus Mycena; species Mycena leptocephala. The sequence continues at coordinate 37,226 of JARJLF010000712.1, read as the reverse complement.
TCTATGTCATAATCTTCAATGCCTGAAGCATCGACTCCTCTTCTGCTCGTGGTTTACACATCTCTCTGACATTGACCCCTCGATACGAAATTGGTTGCTGGCTGTCTCAAGGAAATTATATATTCAGTCAGGCTTCGATTACAGAAAACCACAAGGATTATTGTAAGGACATTGACTGCGAAACATATCTTTTCTCACTCGGCGCAATAGGTCATGTGGATACGGTGGAATACTCTGTCACATTGGAATTCCTTCCTTGGGACAAAATAATACCAGAAGGTTATCTGTTTCTTTGCCCGTTGGCAAACCTCCAATCTGAGCATGGAACATTCGTTCGACCAACCAAATCCCACATCTTTTGGTCCCTAGATCCTGATGGAAGCGAACGGCTCAGCCCTGAAGAGGCATCTGCTCATGGATTCCCATCTGTGAATTTGAACTGGGTGATCTTCTATAAATCATTGGACGACTTTGCTTATACCGGCCTTGACGAGTTTCACACTGGCAAAGGATTCAATCCCAATAGCCAGGATATTGCCCGACATCTTGGATACCCGCTTTATGAGTTTTGCGATCAAAGACTCGACGGTGTGCGCAGTAAGCTTTTCAGCTTAATTTTCTTTGCTATCCGTCTGAAATAAATCCATAGTCGAGGAAGTCGACAGCGAACCTGGTAAGTTCTTATGAGCATTTTACATACCTCTTCTCAATGCTGTCCTTTTCTCACTTTCAGCAGATGATGAAATTCAGCCAGACAAAACATCGAAGAGCGCCGGGTACATAAAGGAGTTGAACTTCGTCGCACGTGGAATTGTCGTTGGAGCGCTTGGACTAATTCTCATACTCTTGATGTCTGCATACATCTTTTAAACTTGAAATGGACCTCGTTTTGTACGGCTTCTCTCCGCTTGGCCGTATTATCTCTTCTTTAGCTCAAGGGATCCAAAGAAAAGCAAGATATTCATTTACATACAAAACAAGGGTTTTTTTATTTTGAGTCAGTGAATCAATTTTACGGCCAAATGTGCAACAGCAGAAAAGTAAGAGAACGAGTTCCCTGAGTAGGAACTCAAGTATCTTTAAAACTTCGATGGGCCTGTCATTGGTAACGTGAACTGCAAATTGGAAATAGGTAAGCACTTGAAATTGAGCCAAATAAAATTCACCGGGACTATTGACTGGGAAGCCGGGAAAGATGCCCTCGAAAAACGCGAGGGGAGCGGGGTGCAGATGTATACAATGTATACACATTTCTAGTTGCGAAATGGCGCAAGCAGCTTCAGAATCAAGCGGCTGTCGTGATCAAACAAGAAAAGGTGAACAAGCTCACGAACAAGAACGAGTACGATGGGAGGCCGCGGAATGTGGGTCTCCACTGACCCCAGAAAATAACTTTTATTGGTGATATCTTGTTTCCTTATCTTTGAACCCCTTGAATTGAATTTGAATGTTAAATACTAAAGCCACGCAGATCATGTTCTACAGAAAATATTCACAGCTCGGCGATATCGAACTCGAGGATTCCAGGGAGATTATAGCAGATTGCAGAACCGAAGGCGCGGATCGAAAAATCGCTGTTTTGGGCATTTTTCGATTTCCGCGACCGATTAGTCCATATCTCGGTCAGTTCTACACGGATTGACATGAAATCTATCTGAATCTTCCACACTAATTCGTCCGCAATTAGTGATAGAGAAAATTCCGCAAAATACTAATTTCTTACCTGTCCCTGTATTTCCGGCTTGTCGGGCTGTGAATTCTGTGGCGAGAACCCAAATGAGGCCCGAATGAGTTGAGCTTTTGGGAGGGTATACTTACATACCTATCGAAAAATGTCATAGAGCCAGATTTACACATATTCAGGGGAAATTCTGTGTTAGTTGTGAAAAGGCCTTCAATTGCAGAATGAAAGACCAAATAGAAGAACTTCATAAATCTGGCTCTATGACATTTTTCGATAGGTGTGTAAGTATACCCTCCCAAAAGCTCAACTCATTCGGGCCTCATTTAAGCTCTCGCCACAGAATTCACAGCCCGACAAGCCTGAAATGCAGGGACAGGTAAGAAATTAGTATTTTGCGGAATTTTTTCTATCACTAATTGCGGACGAATTAGTGTGGAAGATTCAGATAGGTTTCGTGTCAATCAGTGTAGAAATGACCGAGATATGGATGAATCGGTCGCGAAAATCGAAAAATGCCCAAAACAGCAATTTTTCGATCCGCGCCTTCGGTTCTGCAATCTGCTGTAATCCAAGTCATAGGACAATGCACATCGGGCTTGCACATCAAACCAACGCGCACAAAAACCTTCTGATCCGGAGGGAGAAGAAACACCGTCGAATCTATGGACGAGATGAACAACAACTCTCACTGTCAGAACATAAACACCTGTCTTCAGGGGGTTTGTAGCTGCGGCCCGAGGTACCGGGGGAATGGAAGTAGGAATTGGTAGATAGCGGCCAGTCGAACATGAGTCAAAGGTTTTGCATTAGGTGGAGATACCGGGAAATACACCAGAAAAAAAATAAAAAAAATCACATAGCACAAGAAGGAGAATGAGATTACAATCCTCCTGTAGAGATAGCAGTTAGTTCAACAAGTGAAGAAAATAAAGTATAATGCAACACTTCGCATCAACCCCACCGACTCGACTCCTGATCTCATCATCAAAGGACTCCGAGCTCTCACCTATAAATCTTGGGCTGAGTTCTGTGGGCAGAACATGTCAATCGGTGGCAGTACATCTTGAATAATGATGGCCGAGGTTTTTCAAAACCCTATCATATGCCACTCCAATTTGTATATAAAAAAGGTGATCACAAAGGTCAGGCCTAGCTCCAAGAATCGTTTCGGTTTTTTTTTTTGATTTTTTCTCCACTTAAAAGTGTATAGCCATGAGTCTACCCACAGAACTCAGCCCAAGATTTATAGTGCAGGTCGCCGACGATAAGAGATGTACGCGAGACTTCTTCTCGAAGTGTGTACATAGCAGATCAGCGTAAGGGATTTCTGGCCTCACATTGATATACTCGATGTACGAGCGAGATCCCATGTTTGCAAAGTTACCAGAACATCAGAACACGTTGCTTTGGAGCGTGATTCCCGGGGCCAAACAATGATCTAGAACTTGGGGAACTTTGGAGAATGAAAGATGATCGTTTGCCGGTACTTCACTCGGGTGTGGTTTTAGCTTGCAACCCTTTTCGATTTGGATCAAACATTAGGTGTAATTTTCACTGCTGAAGGAAGACTGTTTGCCATTCTTGAATGGGTGGCATGGAACCTGATATGGAACATCCGTGTGGATCATTTAATTACTGCCCCAGGGCGAATAATTATGGAAATCGGAGTTTACAACCAATGGTCGAAAGCTGTCAATGAGGCCTTACAACCAGCCTTTAAACGGATAAAATCAAACGCTCGCTATATATATACAGTCTAGGTGCTGCATTCTAGATAGTGATCAAACTTTCCCTGAGCCTCCACCTCACATCGCAACTTGGATCACAGATGGGACCCGTAAAGTCCCCACCTCAAGGGTACCACCGAAACATGAATCCCTTGCTGCATTTGCCACCAATGTGGGCCAAACTAAACGGAAATAAAAAAAAGTCACCACCATTTGAAAATGTTTATAGATCGCTAGGGTTGGAGCCTGAAGTTGGCCCATGATCGAGGTTTTACCAAATAATGCCAGTGGAATATAGCAGGCGAGCGCAAAGACAAATCCCGAGCCTAGATGAAAGAGAGCGTCCACGTACCAGTTGGGAAGCTGTGGCACACAAAAAGAGTGGCCCGATAGTGCACACGGTGATGTGGCTATTAATAGAAAACTCAAAATGCATAGCCACAAAGTCAACAAGCGAAACACGAACACCTTTGATGAAAAATGAGGAGCTATTAATAGGAATATCATATTTTTTGGCATATCTGAGCGGTGCCAACCATGCTGTCAGAGGGGTTTAATCCAGTCAGTTTAATCATTAGGCCTTCCCATAAGCAATAAAAAAATACCGTAGGATATTTCTGTTGAATGGCACGTGCAGCATAAACAACGCGTCCAATAAATAAAACCACATAACAAAAGTCACAGCGGTTTGCGAAAGTAATGACACTCCCTAAAAAATAGGTGAAGAAAGAGCGCATCTCATGCGCCGACTTTCCGCACTCATTTCTCATTCACTTCCTAACAAATTTCATCGATTGTGAGCGCGTTCGAGAGGCCATAAGCGGAGCATTCAGAATATCGGAGGGCACATATCTGGCGCTGGTCCTGGATCGCGAAATGAACACGGAGCAGCTAATTGCCGCCAGCGCAAACCAGCTCATGAAGTGCGACGAGGACTTGGGGAAAAATTGCGCTCAGATGTTTACGCGGATCGAGTCATGTCCATCCGACAATGGGAAAAGGATAACGCGCACCGCATATGTGAACATGATCTTTCGCCAGGGAAACTGGTGCTTGTGCGCATTTCAAAGATAGAGAAAGAATTGTCGCGGAAAACCCCACTACTTCGGCCCTATGATAGTGGTCAGAAGAACCAAAGGCGGATCCTATATCCTGGCAGAACTAGATGGTGCAGTTGCAATGGAGCCCTACACAGCGTTCAGGGTCATCCCTATTGCCCTCGGTTCAAGACCTGAATTCCCGTCACAAAATTGGTCGAGAAATACAAAGAAATCAAGGAAAAATACAGGAAATCACGCATCTGGGGGGATGACAGCATCAGCGAATGGGAAGGCCAATCGAACCCGGATAGAAAAAAGTCCTACAATAACTCCACGTGTTAGAAAACGCGACAGACGCTTGTACACCACACCGGATAGGCGGAAATATGTCAATACCTTGTCTCGTACATGCTTGCCGACTCAATATATTTATTTTCTGTCGCACATGTCGAGTGAGTGAGACTGCAAGAGTTTTCCGCCACCTGGAACCAGCAAGCGGGGACACGGGGAAAAAAAGCGGAATAAAAAGGAGCGCATCAACCATATGCCCGAGGCTGGAATCGAACCGACGAGCTGCACTGGACAGGTTGTGCAGTGGACTCCGTCGTCCACAAGGGCTTGATTATGGACGAGATAAAAAGCAGTAAATAGTGAAATGAAAAATTCGGCATTGGTTGCGCATTGGAGAACCACTCCACGCGGGCCTGCGCAGAAGCCCTTGAGGGGGCTTATACCCCATCAAAAACAAAAAGGAGCAGATAACATAAACATGCCTGCAGTCGATAAAGGGGTCACACCCACATGAGGTTGATTCTTCTACAAAAGCAACATGGTTCATGCACTCTACCGCTGTCAAAATGGTATATCAGAGGCATGACTAGGCTATGGATGGACATACAACAATGTACCATTTTGGCTCTCTGTGGCCTTCTTATTAGCTGTCATCCACGGCATCTCCCCCAGTAGGGGTTGTTCGACAGTGTTCCCGAAGCATCTCAATTTCTTGCTGAATGCAGCGCATCTCTCGATGAACGGCAGCGAGTTGTCTTCAAATCATTCTGGTGAGCCACGCCTCCCGAGTGGTCGATATGCAATGTACCGGTGGCTCTTAGCAACAGCTCTGATACAGCATTTGACCATTTCTTTGGTCAGGAGGGTGAACATATCTGCATACTCATCCGGCAAATCGTCATCTTCAAGCGAGTTTCTCTGTGTCGGTGTGTTGTCCCCATCGTGCGACTCATGGTCCTTGCTGATCAAGACTGAAGGGATCAGTGGTACATTTTCGTCCCTTCAAAAAGAGTTAGCCGTTGGTCGGCAGGATGAATTTATTCACACACTCGTTCGGTAAATCGTCATTCTGGAGTGGGTTCCTCTTAGTCGGTGTTTTTTTCCCATCGTGTGCATCTTGGGCCTGGCCGATCAAGACTGAAGGGACAGGGGGTACATTTTCGTCCCTTAAAAAAGAGTTAGAAGTGATTCGGCGAGGCTCAAACACGGAGTTGCAAGATTGTAACTTGTCGGACAGATGCGACATATACGAGACTCACCTTCCTTGGTTTCTGAAATTGCCAAAGGACAACACATGGGGCATGCAGCGTGGCTCATTTCGAAATAAGCCAGCGTTGCTTGTATGCGGCTTATTGGCAGCTTATGCATGGCTTTTTTGATTATCGGGTGATAAGATCTGATGGCTTGATCTCGTGAGAACGTCAAGGAAGTGTAACAAATTAAAGCCGAGGAATCAAAGGAGACCAATTTGATTGATTGCCATCCATATCCAACAAAGATAGCCAGCTCCTATACATTTATTCTCTTTTACGGAGGCAAATCTAAGGAAATATATTTCATCTAGCACTCAGAAGAGAAATGACTTCAGAAATTTCACTCTCTCAGAGGAAAGCCTGCCTGCCGTTGGCATATCTACTCTATGGGGTTCTCTCTGTGTATGTGGTCTCCCTTGTTTTCGTCTTATTTGACAGCACTCCATCAACGGGTTGAATCTTGTATAATATTCCCACAAATATTAGAGCTATCCATTTGTTTGTTTTATGTCTCCTGCTCCTGCTCACCTCTTTTCTTGCAGGTTCTCTCAAGTTTGGGTTTATGAGGGAAATTTATCGAGATGTCCCTGATGAATAGGCTAAGTAGCGGGACATCGATTGGCAGTACCAGTGGATGATCATAGACATGTTTTTTGCAGACCAGGCTCTAGTGGTGTACCATGCCTCCCACAGAACCCCGCAAATAGTCTTGCTCCCAGTAACAAAGTTTCCCAAAGCTCTGACAGTGCCTTCACGGGCCCTTGAGTATTAATGCTTTGATGAGTCTCATGCAAACCATCTTGGGTCCAGAGAACAGACAGGCAGCCGAGACCCTTGCAGGCATAGAAAGGACAAGCAACTGGTCGAGGGAAAAAGGAAAAGAAAGCCCAATGTAAGTCACTTTTGACATGATGGGCAACAAGAACGTGGGCAAAACTGGGGCCAACTTCCTGCCAACACGAATAAGGAAGGAGTCGGACCGGGGCCCGAGAACTGCGTGAGAATTCACTGAGACTCAGTCTCAACTCCTTGTCAAGCAGAAATAAATTGAGCAATAATTTCAGAAGAAGCAGGGGAATATATATACTTCCCCTAGGTAAGCTGGACCTCACTGGGTGACCTGGCCAAATGAGTAACCAAGCGGTCACCTCCCTCCGCCTAATCGGGCAAATCAAATCATATCTTATCGCAATCTGATGTACTTATGGCATAAGGCACACATAAGCCGCCAATAAGCCGTGTACAAGCCTGGTACAAGCAACGCTGGCTTATTTGAGAATAAGCCACGTTGCCTGCCCCCTGTGCAACACTCTGGTTAAACACATTTTAGTCTGCATTGTTGGAAGCTCCTGTATTCAACCAGTAACCGCAGGTGATGGGGTACAGAAATCGATTGGTGGTTCCAGACAAAGGTGAGCCACATCAGGACGCTGCGTGTGATCCTGCGTTGCCGAGTCTGAGCCGATCCGATTTAAAGCCACCTCGCTTATATCATGCCGCGGCTCTGCTCAATGTCATGGTTAGCATATGATTCTTCTCCGACTTGTATGTTCAGCAACTTCGAGCCTCAATCCGCTTTGAATCCACACGAACAATTCCTGGCAGCTGCGGCTTTTTCGAGGTGTTGGCCTCACAATGCAGGTCCTCCAAATCTCTCCAAATTCACGATGAATCTGGTGTAAGCGATATGATGATATATCTCCTCGTCTAAGCCCTCTTCTTATAAGTCTAGGGCAGTCTCCCGCCATAACCCACCAATACACGAAAAAACCACAATCCGACTTTCCTTCGACACCTGGTGCTGTTTCTCGCCGGCTTCCGTCTAACCACACCCAACCTGGCTGCACCCAGCACCCTCACGCGCCCTATTCACGCAATTCCTCGCTGCTCAAGCATAACCTCAAACGATGTCTCTTGCGCGCGATTACTTCAAACGTTAGTGGGGGGTGTCCGTGGCACGCGCGCAAGCCAAAGATTGAGGGTTATATTGGTGTTGCAGGGAGTCGGTGAGTGTCTTAGTCTTAATTTTCATTCTTCCTTTCCGTCTTTTCTTTTCGTTTTCCTTCATAGTCTTTTCTATGGACGTTCGCGGGGCGTATTTGATTTTGAACTTTTTCTTTTTTGCACGGGATTTTGTCGCTGCGGCGACTTGGCGGTGGTGCTTTGTGCTCCGTGAACCGGATGCCACGGGTGCTTTCCCGCTGTCTCTCCGTTGTGTGCGTCCTGCTCCAACTCACATCCAATTTTTTCTTCTTTTGACATCCTGTTTCCCCATTCTCGATTGCTCGCACCTTCGACACTGCGACTTCTAACCCCGCAGCTTGCACCCACACTTATGCGCTCCCCTAGCAAGCTTCTCCTGCTCTTCATCTAGTGTGCTGCTTGCATCGCGGACACAATGTCCTCATCCGCACTCATAACCCATCCTTATATTAGTATATCCCTTCCTTTCATGCTTCTACACACATCCATGGAGCCGGCGACTCGTTCTCTTCACCCACATATTTCTGCACCATCTCTTCTGCATTCCGTTGTTTTCATTTTACTGCGACTGGGAGTGAAAAATATGTGTTCGGTTCAAGCCCCGTTGCATAATGTGTGCACCGGTTACTCGGAGTGAACCCTGTTAGACTGATAGCCAATGAGTGTATGCGATGACGGCGAGTCCCCATCTCCTCAGCGCCATTCAGGTCAGTACTTTGCTTCTTTATCCCGATTTCGCATTTCTCACTATCTTGCTGTGCAGCAAACTCGTATCCGCAGTTCGAGCTCTTGGACCTGGACGCTTACAGGAGACAAGGGCAGGCCTCTGGGCTTACACTCAAGTGTCGTCTCGCTGCCATTCCCCTGATCTGATGTGGGGTCTTGCATTGGATCGGCTGAAATCCATCAGATGGATTCACCCTAGTTTCTCGAGGTATGTCTATCATCTGTGTTCATGAATGATCTACTAATGTATATGAACAGTCTGTCTTCCGTCTCTGCGTCGCCCTCACTACGTACCTAGACCTCTCAGTACGCGCAGGCAGCGTGCAGGGCGTGGCCATCTTCTAAATCTAGCTACTGGTTCCCCACCACTGTGGACAAGTCGCCATCGCTCACTCTGGCACTGGCAGCATGTAGCGCCGCCCCCGAGATTCTCAGTCCATACTTGGCTTTCCCGGGAGCGGGATTATAGGTATGTTAAAGTCCTGTTTCCCTCTCCGTATTTGACTCACACGAGAATCTCAGTTCCTGTATTTCAACCGTGCGCCACGTTTCGAATCAACATATGGCTTCCCTACGACTGCCCACATCCCCCCATCGCATTCGACGCAGCATCACTCCTCCACTCCCCGCCGCCGTGTAGCGCCGCCCTCAAGCCTTTAATATTCCGTGTTCCGCTAGTTAAGTACGCCTTCTGCCATGTACTCCTCACGCCACGCTCCGAATTAAGCTATGGCATTCCTGCCGATGTGTGCAAGCTGCCATCGTTTCCCGACACGTCGGCGGCACTTAGCACTGCCTCAGCAAATTTTGTTTGTGAGACCCCCGACTGAGGGTACATGTAACACTCTGTTGTATATATTCTTCCTGTAACTAACTTGGATCTCTCTGCAATGGGCACCTCAGCTATTGAACACGGGCTGGCGGCATGCCATTCTCAAGTCAAGCTACCACCTTCCCGTGATTTCAAACACTCGGCAATTATTCTGGAACACGTTGGCGACGCTATGCCCCGCCCCGAAAGTCTGATTCAATATTTCAGCTTCCACCGACCGGGTTTACAGGTATGGTGTTTTCCTGTTTCCATCTCCGCAAAATTTTGGCAGGTGCCGGCGATGGGCGGCCCCGCGCCCCGCCTTGAAAATCATGTCGTCTCCGCGAGCGCAGGTCCCCACGCTTCTGCGCCGCCATCAATATATCTATTCAATATCTCGGCCTCCGGCGAACAGGGAGAATAAGCACGTGCTCGTTCCATTGGAGCCCCGTAGCGCGGCCCTCTCAAACTCTGATTGGATTTTTTACATCAGGGAAAACCTCCCGCAGAATTCTTTTCCAATTTGACACCGAAATATCTTGTGGCAAGAAAAAAGATTCCACTTCAGCAATTTTCAGCAACTGTTCTGTAGATTCAGTGCAAAGTAGTAAAAGATGTTCAACATTTTGTTTGGCCTCATGTTTTTTGTCATTCTGTCCAAAGTTCCCTGCAATCCCAAGATTACACCAGGTTTTAGCAATATTCCGTTTACGACCACCCGCTGTCATAACTTGGTCTATAACTCCTGAAACTCTTATTCAAACCCTTAGGTCTCTTCGGATTTGGTAGTAATGTCTGCACCTTTGGTGCAGATCGTTTTGCAAAAATTGTCTGCTTCCTGGGGATTATTCCATTGTTCCCCATTTTTCACCATGAATCAATACCCCTCCGAGAGATATTTTCAAGTCCCCGGGGCACATCCTACCATCTATAACTTCCACCGAAAATAATTCCACCCTGGGGCACCGGGGAATGTGTAATTTACCTAGACCTCCCTGTAGGTTGCATCTGAAACACCTTCGTCCTGTCAGATTTTAGCGAAAGTTACTACGCCCAAACATCTCTCCTAATACTGGCTTCTTCCGCCACAAGCGTGGGCATAAGGGCACAATTACTAGTTGAGTTCTGAACCCAGAACTGCAGATGTTGCTGAAATCACCCTTATTCCAGCCCCACTCGATGCACGTCTCACCATTACGGGAGCCTTGTATGACCTCAAAGCAGCGATTCCCCTCTACAAGTCGATATAATAATTCCTATTTTTAGATGAAGAACTGAGATCATCGAAGTGTATTTCGGGGGTTGGAGGGGCGACAGTTCTTCAAAGCTTGAGCAGGTTGACCAGCGCCCTTTGAAAAAAAGAGGCCTGAAGGTGCGGCATCGCTCGGCAACAGCCCATAGGTGAAGTGTAGGGGGTGTATAGCAAAAGTTGTAGAGGGGAAGCAGGGCTACACACGTATACCGAAATCCTGTGACTTCAAAATTCCATGGAGGACTGAATTTTTGCAACGAGCCCGGCTCACTGAGGGCTGATAAGAACTTGGGAACTTTGGAGAATAAAAGATGATCGTTTGACGGTACTTCACTGGGGTGTGGTTTTAGGTTGCAACCCTTTGTGATTTAGATCAGACAGAGGTGTAATTCTCACTGCTAGAGGATGACTGTTTGCCATTCTTGAATGGGTGGCATGCAACCTGATAAGGAACAATCGTGTGGATCATGTAATTACTGCCCCAGGGCGAATAATTACAGAAATCAGAGTTTACAACCAATGCTTGAAAGCTGTCAACGAGGCCTTACAACCAGCCTTTTAACAGATAAAATCAAACACTCAATATATATATACAGTCTATGTGCTCCATTCTAGATACTGATCAAACTTTCCCTGGGCCTCCGCCTCGCATTGCAACTTGGATCACAGATGGGAAAGCTGTGGCAAACAAAAAGAGTGTGATCCAATAGCGCACATGGTGATATGGCTATTAATAGAAAACTCGAATTGCACCACCACAAAGTCAACAAGCGAAACACGGACACCTTTGATGAAAAACGAGAAGATATTAATAGAAAACTCGAATTGCACCGCCACGCACTCCGCGTATCAAAAGATAGCCGGTCGGCAATCTCTCGCTTAGCCTCAGCAATCATCATTTGGACCCCCAAATGAAGAATAACTATAGGGTGACCCGAACCCTAGCCGGCTTCCCTGCCCGCCCAGCGTCGGTATCGAATCCTCGTCCCTTCTTTTTTTTTTTTTTCGTCTCCCCGCCGTGGGCTTGCCATATTCTCGACTCTGCCGGCGCCTTCCGTACGGCCCACATACGGAAGGGTCTCACTCGCTCTCGCAGTGGCCGCTGCCTCTCGTTCCCCGTGTCTCGTTCTCTCCTCTCGCTGCCCGTTGGCCTTCAAGACGTCCCTCTCCCTCGACCCTCTCGGATGTGTGTGGACGAACGGAGCTCGAGCGTCAAACGGATTGGGAGACGGGTGGAAGGCAGGCGAGGGACCGCACGCAGGACCTCCTCCTCCTGAGCATAACGGCGCCCGGAATCTGCGATGCGCACGTCCTGCAGTCAGACGGCTGGCCTATGAGAGTCTTTCCGTTGTTTTTGGGCGCTGTATGCTGGTCCCAACGGTCGTCTGGGATTGGACTGGGCTGCGCTGACGCCAGGTTGGGACGGGAGGAGGAGGTTGGTGGTGCCAGCGGGCTCTGGACGTCGTGGACGGCCTTTGAGTGATGGTGAGTTAGGGCAAGCGCTGGCTGAGCTACATGGTGAGCATCCTTTTCACACAGACGTCCCCTTCAAAGAGTGCAAGACATGCCGTCGCTTTACCCCGAGAGCAGTTGCGCACTTGCGGACTCTGTCTGGACGTCGTGAACGAGAAGCCTAGGACTGGAAACTGTGCCCTCCAAGTTCTCGACCGCGACCCGGCGTTCGTATGCAAGATGTCCAGGACTTATGATCGGTTTCTTTTCACGCGGCGCAGCGACGGCCTTGGAAGCAATCTCGTTCAACTGCATGAGTAGTTACATTCCTAGAAATACACCAGATGTCTGGCAGTCGGAACCGGCGAGGCACCGTAAGGGTAACCCTCGGGTACTTCTAGGACCAGGAGGCGGAACCACTTCCCTTCTCGGTCCTTCTTCTCGACCGGAAGGCCTACACAGTCCCAGCAAGCGGCGCGGTACGCGTCATCGCTGACCAAAGCCTCCTTTTCTGTGGAACGGCTCGTCGTGATGGAGAGAACGACCGCGCAGCACTTTGGGTCACGAACAGCGAACGCCTTGGGCCTAGCCCTCTCACGCAACCCCTATTTGATCACACATGTCACACACTGTCACGTCTGCCCGATTGTCTGGCGATTTGTAAGCACAGCACGTTGTTTTCCAACTGAATCAAGGTGTTCAGTTGCGCCAATCTCTTGAACAAGGTCAACGCAGGTTGTGAGCGCTGGTCCTGCAGCCTGGTCACTGGAATGAATTGCAATGGGTCCAAGCTGACCTCAACTTGCCTCAAACAACCCCTATATCAGATCTCTAATACTGCACTAATTCGCCTTTTCCCGGAATATCCCTGGTTAATTGAGGCAGGATAGCGCCTCAAAGAATTCCCGGGTAGTTTTTTACAGGAATTCCCTGGAGAATTTCTGAGTCCTTTCGCCCGGGAATTCCCTTCAGGATTGACGATGATTCCTTTTACCCAAGAATATCCTGGCGAATTGCGCCAGAATAAGTTCGATAAGGAATTTCCCTCTACAGCATGGAAAACACCCGAGTCCCTTCCCAAGCATTTCCCAGAGAGAATATTTTCATATTCAATTCCCACGCCTCTCCCTGGATTTCCCGGGTCGATCCTTGACCACCATAGCCAATCTTCTCCATTTAGATCGCATCCTGCCCGGAAATCTCACTCGGACCACTCGCGTTGTTGCTACAAGACACCACTCAAATCTTTGACTTCTGGCTACCATACATTTACCTTTCACGAACTCATCCCGCTCTATCCCAGGACATGAGCTATCCTCCAGTAAGACATATGGGGCCTAAATTTCTGTGTATCATATACTCGCTATCACAAAAAGTAACCGGAAATCGGAGTTTTACGGCATCAATTTGTGGAATTCTTTTGGTCCAACTTGATCAGTGTGTTTTTGGGGTTATATGGCCACCCTTAACCCGAAAGTCGCTTTCGAAATCGGTGGGGTATGTGCTCGGCAAATTGGTTATATTTATTACACCTGATTTTGCGTCAGATGGCCAAAAACGTTCCAACCTACAGTCATTTCCAAGTATAAACTTTGTGGAGAGTCTCGAGGACAAATCTTGGGGATGCCCTCCACCTTCTGAAACTTAAATATGAGGCTAGGAAGCTGATAGATAAGTGAAAATAGGTGAAACATTCAGCAAGGCAATTCGGCAAAGTCTTCACACGAAGCATCATCCTATTTAGCACCAGAATTTGTGCCTGAGTGTTTTATTATTGAATTAAAAACGATGAGGATACTTGTGACGGTTTATACCACTCATCTAGGATACCGCTTTGGAGGGATCAAGTTTATAATAGGGGTTTACCTGGTGCATGTTGAGATTTTGTGTTGCTGTTGCAGAACAGTTTGCTGACTTGTACCTTCAAGATATTCAAAATTTTAGCTGTCAAGAACTCTGTAAATATGCTTCAGAACTCATTACATAGTTGGCCCACTGTTAATTGGGTCTCAGATTGTCCATTCGAGGTCAATCTTTCTTGTGACCCACAAATGACATAATTGCCATCAGCATTATTGATCTCTCGGTGGCTCTAGCCGGTGCCAGTGAACTCAGATTTCCAAAGCAAGTTGGCATATCTCCTGGTAGGATCCTAAGGTATCTGTGAATGGTAGGTGGTCCAGCTCAGTGCACGTAATCTATCACAATAAATGCATTTCCGGTTACTTTTTGTGATAGCGAGTATGTAACCATCGAACTTGACTCCTTCTACTCTTCTCTTACCCACCTTTCGCCACATTTGACACCTCAATGTGTCGCCTCGCTCAGTAGTACTGCTTCCTACTTCACGGAGCAACCTGTCCTCGACCGTCTGCGCCTGCACTGGAGGCTTCACGCAAACGGTTATTCTTGCATCAATCCTGGTATCCGATGATTGTGGCTGTGGGTAAAGTCATACGCCACCGGTCTTCAACGTTGGAAAATGTCAGCGGTAGGCGAGATGATGCGACGAAGCTCAACTCTGCAATGACCCGACGATCTAAAACTACCTGCCCCCTTCATCTGGAAGCCCATTCGCATAACTCTTTCCAAGGTCCCTGGGTTTGGGCAGACACTAATCCCAAATGCCCCGGAATTCCCTGGTGAATTCCCAACGAGCCAAAACGTTGAATTTTGGTGTAACCACACTGGGTGGGTCCCCGAACACCCACACTCTTGAAATTATATGACTTCACCTGCATGTCCCACTCCCATCTGACCCGGATTTTCCCTCGCAATTATCCCACAATTACACTCCTACCTTCACCGACCTCTTGAGCCATTGCGATATATGTAAGAGCGAATGGTGTCACAAAACACCCTTCACGCAGCTCTTATGCGCTCGCCCCCATGATCAACCAAGAAATATACATTTATTATGGCGGCAATCTACCACCAGATATCACCAACGGCGATCCCAGTATCGTGATCGCCTTCCACGTCCACTTCCAAATTCCACTTTGAGCTCACCATCGCCAAGCTTTCAATAATCTTGGTGCGCTTTATAGTCGAAATTGAATAGCCCGGATACGGGCACATGGTTACGAATCCGATCATCTTCAGGACCTTCGACGACGCGAGATGATCCAGCCTTCTCGCCGACCAACCTCGTCCCATCCCCACGCAGTCGCACCCATGGATTCGACTTCATAAAAATTGTTTGCTCCCGGGGATGGTGATTCCATGATTCCGTATCCACGCCTTCTACCCCTCTACCAAGGAAGCGTCTAGCACCGGAGACTGACACTGCCCAGCCAACACATATCTGTGACTAGGTGGGAGAAGGAAAACCGTCTGCTGCAAAAGAATGTCGTCTGGCCTGCTTTTCTAGTCGTACTTGAAATGTACAATGTCTATCATACGTTCAAAAAGAATTGTGTACTCCAACAACCAGAACTCCTATTCTACAAGTAACCCGCGTTCCACCACAAGCCAGTGAAACCAAATCTACGTGCGCGATCTGCTCCTTTTCCTCCTCGGTCGAACATAGAGATGCTGTGAGCGTGTAGAGAACGTCCCGGTTGCCTTGTTCGATATCAGGCTCTGAACACTCTTAGCTCTATTCGCCAGATCTTATGGGAACTCATTGCAAAAATTCAGTCCTCCATGGAATCTTGGAATCACAAAATTTCGGTACCGTGTGTAGCCCTGCCTCCCCTGTACAACTTCTGTCATACACCCCCTACACTTTACCGATGGGCTAGTGCCGAGCGATGCCCCACCTTTAGGCCTTTTTCTTTTTCAGAGGGTGCCTGTCAACCTGCCCAATCTTTGAAGAACTGATGCACCTCCCACCGCTGAAATACAATTCGATGATCTCAGTTCTTCATCTAAAAATATGAATCCTAGCTATCTAGTCCGAGAATGTGGCACCACACATTCTCGGATTAGATAAGCTAGAGTTCCCCATTTCTGTTGGGAGCACAGTACCGCGGGGCAGTAGAGATTTCACCAGGCTCCATTCCACATTTAGGTTAATAGCTGTTGAAAAGATCCCAGCCCCTTCTCAGCTGACCATTTCGTAGCACCAATGACCATGGCCGCTCTTAATTCACTAGTCTCCTGAGTCCCGACGCGACACGCGCTACATTTGTCTCCACTTCGGCGCTTCCCGTATTGGTGCACACATCAACGGTGTAACCATGTACTTGTGGACAACTTGTGGAATAAACACCTGAACCAGCTTCCCGGAATATCATGGCGATTTCCTGCCCGGTTTGAAAACAGCCTTGCCGGGCAGACACTGCACAATCTGGTTGAAAATAGTAGAGGTTGGCTTACGGGTGAAATAGTCTCTGCCCATGATGAATGCATGAGTGTCGGGATTCAGAATATGAAGCTCTCAACGTAAACGAATATCACATTGTGAAATTGTTATACTGTCCAGAGTTCAAATTCGGTCGAGAGCGTGATTGAAGGAGATGTCCCGAGCTCCGGCCCAGGAATGGCAGGCCATCAGAAAGTTTTCAAAACCAGTGATCGCCCAAGGCCCAAGGCCTTAAAACTCCAAGCCCTTAACAAGGCCTTGAGGCCTTGGCGATTTTCGGCCGGAAGTTCCGCCCTTGGCCAAGCCTTAGAGTATCACGTGAATATCACTATGTCATTTTATTTTTCCCATCTTTTCTTCTCCGTCGACGCGCGCTGTTGTTCGGTGGGGCAGAGAACCGCGCGCACGCAAGCCATCTGCACGAGTCATGGAAGAGGAAAAGATCTTGATGCAGGAACTGGCAGACAAAGAGGAGGATGCGCGTCCCGACGACGGCGCCATTGAGATTGACTCGGATGAGGAATATCAGTAGATTTAAAGCTTAAATTTATTGTTTTTGATACCGCCTGGATGCGTGGGAAAAATCAGTCAAGGCCTTGGAGGCGCCCTTGCCAAGGCCTTACCCTTAACCAAGGCCTTGGAGATCCTGAGACCTCCACCCAAGGCCTTATGGGCGGTCACTGTTCAAAACTCCCACGACACAGCTTCCTCTCTTACACATCGTCAGCAACACCTCAACTAGCCCAACACGCCGTCCGCAATATTGGTGGATAGCTAGGTTATTCCGGGGACCCTCCTCTCTTCGTTGCACACATGACGTAGGTACCAATATTCATCGAAAACTTTATATCCCAAGCAACATATCTGTACTTGACTTATCATTCCCTACATCCTCCCAAAAAATCTCGTCCTCACATTCCCCCGTTCTCGAGCAATGAAACCCCCAAAAATCGCGTAGGTCACGATGTTTCACCGATGCAACCCTCCAAACCTCCCATCATCGTACTTCAAAAATGACTGCTTGCCCGTCGGTTGCGGGTTTGGCTGGACTCCTATATGAATTAATTTCCTACCTCCTCCAAAACTAGCTATAGAATCCTGGAATGTGGCCCCACATTCTCGGATTAGATAGCTAGTATTCAGTAAACTCACGATTTGTCTGGCAAGAAGCTGAGTATAATGGGTGTGAATCAGTAGTTAGATATAGACAACGAGCGGCTATTGAGAAAGCTGCACCGATGACACCGACCCGTAACATCACGGAGCCAAATGCCGGGAGGCTCATGACAAATAAAACGATGGCCCATGAAACGGGAGTGGTCCTCAGCGTGAGACGGCCTGCAAACCAATCGCAATGGCCACATTGGCTGCTGCGGAAGCGGCTATCCAAAAGCTGGAATATATCGCGTGAGCCGGTCAGAAGGAGTGACCATGTGGAGTTGATGGGGAGGCCGATTACATTTCGGATACGAGGGGTTTCGTGTGGTCGTTGAACGAGGGATTCGTGACCATTCCAACCGCGAGCAGCGGCTCCGACCATCTGAAGTAATGCCAATCAATATTAGGGATTGAGCGAATGGCGGTGCCACCCCAAAGGAAAGCTCGCAAGGACGAGGGGAGCCTGTTCTGGGTGCTAGCGAAAAAGAAATTGGTACGCAAAGCAGCATGCGCAGTGGCCAGCGCTTGCGATGTGGCAATAACGGAGGAAGGAGGGCGGGGAGAGATTCAGAAGACCAATAACGGCGTCAATTTTGCGGTGGTATTAATATAATAGACAGAAATGTAACGTCATGTACTTGCTGCATCGCGGCTCAGGCGCACAGGCACGACGCGGCTCCCAACACAGAGCGCACGAATAGACGAGACATCGGTATGCGCCAGGGTCGGCTATGCCCTCCATCTCGTCTACGTGCGCGCTGAGGGTGGCCTCATCAACGTCGTTCCCTTGTGCTACGCATCGGTGGGACGCCGCGAGCGCCGCCCACTTGGTGGAGAAATTCCCTGACAGGACATTAAAGGGAACGTCTCAGGCATAGCGAAGAAACCCAGAGGAGATGGCTCTCAATGGTGCCAGAAAAACGCAGCCTTAGCCACTAGCGAGTCGAGATGTGCCTCCAGAGACCAGAAGAAAGGCAGAGCGATGGAGGTCGTTGACGGAGAGAAGGGACTGACGGATCAATCAATGATTCGCGAGCACCGCCACATCCTCCTTGCCTCCCGCTTTTCTGGTAACCTTGTCCGGATCTGCGGGGCTTCGATTGGACATTCACGGCGCTGTTTTGACTCTGAAAACCGGGAAAGCTGGCTGTTCTGACTCATTCAACGGCGCATTTGTCTTTCTGGACTCCCGCGACCAATCGCCGCACACACTCATCCAATCTGTCCGAAATCCGCACCGTAATTCAAACTGAGTCAGAACGTATACGTGTGAGTCTGAATTTTTGTTGTACTTACTACTGGAAGCAACAAAATATTCAGGCTACGTTGCTAGACTGGAGTTTCACCACGGAAAGCACCCGCGGTTTCTTGATAGTGGTCATTTTTTTGCAATTACCCTTCGCACTCGGCTTCACTTTCTTCAGGAACGTCCCAATCGTAGAGGCGTTCTGTCATTTGTACCCGATCGAAAAGTTCATTTCATGCCATTGGTGCCGATATCGTTCCTGGAATGTTGGTTTACGCGTCGGTTCACTCAATGATCGACAATTGCCGCAGTCACAGGGAACTGTCTCTAGCGGCGCCAGGATGTTGCAATCAACTGTGTCGATCTCGTACGGCAAACCGCGTCCATCCGCTACATGAATGAGATTCAGCGAAGAAAAATCCCAGAACATCGTCGTCTATTTATTGCGCGGGCCTCCCAATTCACTGTGTTTGTTCTGCGGGTTCATTGTCGAATGCGTATGGCGGTCCGGATGCACATTTATTCGGCCGCAAGAAAGATCGGTGATTTCGGCCGTCCCGCAAGATAGATCGGTGATTTGATGGAATTGCCGCAAGATTATCAGACCATTTAACTTGCGGGGAAAACGTGGCATCCCGCAAGATATATATAGCTGATTCCCGCAAGATACAGAGTTTCCCGCAAGATAAAGTCAGCCAAAAAAATTTGTCCCAACAAATTTGCGATAAATTGGACAAGTTCCTAGTACCCATCCATCGTTGTTTTGACTGCATGTAAGTGGAGAGCGGTGCCTCGGTGTGGGGTTGATCCAGCAAAAAAAAAAATCAATTCTTACGATTCCCAAATTGCTCATTAGGAAATCAATTCAGCTTGTCGTTGAGGTTACACGGTGGAATTGCACACTCTCTACTTCTCAAAAACTGTTCCATCCCTTGCTGGAGCACTTCTCAGATAGTTCCATTGATTAAATACACGAGATCTGTGAAAATCTGTGAGGCTCTGTCAGCTGGGTGGATTGTATATGTCCGATTCAGTGGCTTTAAAACCAATGGGACCCATGAAGAGCTTCAAAAGCACAAGTCCTGCTGGTGCTATTGTCAGTTGAACATGCCCGAGATGGCCGAGAAGGATGGAATTCCTCTATCAGCATTCAACAATGTATTGTGTCCCTACTATCTGCTAGAATTCATACTCAACCACTTCCATCCAACTTTGCACTGTGAAATGACTCTTAGAAAATTATCGAAGCACTTTATGATCATTCAAACATGCTCTCCGTTTCTCAAAATGGCCGAGCATGGATCCAATTCACCCTGTTCAAAGTTAGTCACAGTTTCACTGCAATTATCAGAGTTGTAGATCCCATGAAGTCAGTCAGTGTCTTCAATGCATATGGATCTAGTTGTGACTTGAAGGAAGTGTCGAAGAATAGAATGAGAGAGATAAGACTTGATGATTGTCCAGCGAAGTTGACAACAGCTTTTATACTCTACGATAGGTACTAGAATCTTGGATGTATCAGTAAAGTACTGAGTAATATATCTGTAAGTTCCACCGGACAGAATGAACCGGAAAAAGTGCGCCGGAGGCGCTGAGCAATGATCTGTACTGAAGGCGTGTCAGTGCGTCGGCTTCTTTAATCAGGTTCGACATCCAACAGAAAGCTAGTCTGACTAGTCCTACTCTCTAGTAAACCAAGATATCCAAAGTTGACCAGGTTGAGACTGGCCAGCCATGGCGATCTGGCACTGTTCTCCACCTACGTGCAGTCAAACCGACGTACAAGCAACTTATCTAATTTATTGTAATTGTTTTGGGGCAATTTCTTTTCTGATGACTTTGTCTTGCGGGGACTCTATCTTGCGGGGCGCGTCGGGTGTGTATCTTGCGGGAATCAGTTATATATATCTTGCGGGATGCCACGGTATCCCCGCAAGAGAAACAGCCTGATTATCCGTCATCAATCTTGCGGCGATATGATCAAATCACCTCTTTATCTTGCGGGATGGCCGATTTCGGCTCTTTATCTTGCGGCCGAATAAATGTGCATCCGGACCGCCATAAATGCGAGCCAAAGACCAGGCTCGTTAACCTCTCCCGCTTTATTGTCGCCCCACCTCTAAGTCCCTGCGGCCGCCGATGATACGGGATGTCAGAGCCTTTGGCGTCTGGACAGAAGTACGTTTTTCTTTAAGTTCGCTGTTTTTTTTTCGCCCAGCCCTGTCTCTGTCTCTGTAGGCACCTCAATCACTTCTTCTCATTTATGTTCGTTATCCTTGGTCTGGTACCCGAGATCCTGCCTCCCTTTGGTCAAAACACGACGCAGTGGGATGACGAACAGAAGTTAGAGGGATAAAAGAGGGAAGCAATGAATCGGTGCTCGGCGTACACTGGAAGCGTGCGACTTGGCGCTCGTAAGGAACGTGAATCGAGGAGATACGTAAATATGCGCAAGAAGCGGCAAGCCGGACTTGTGCATGGAAGAGAGACACAAGAACGCAACAGGTGACGAAAGAATGGGCAGAATACCAGAAATTAATGTATTAAAATTGTGTCTGGATACATCGAATCGCGGCCGCAACCCACCAACCAGACAAGAGGAATCTCAAATCACAAGGATGTTCGTAGCCCGGGTTGTCCGGCGGCCGGGCTACATGGAAGGGCCTATCGCTGAAATTTTGCGACCATTGGGGATCACCGTGCATGCGAACGTGAAGCCATGGTGAGTTAGACTTGAATAAAGGAGTTACAGCTGTTCTATGAACAGTGAATTGCAGAAACCTACGTGGTGAGGTTTGAACGTAGTCTCGCGCTCTAAGCGCACAAAAGATTTCATCGGGACTGAAGCGGCCAAGTGGGGTTCACTCGAGCGCGGGAGGTCAGTGTAACTGTGGGAGGGCGAGCCAGTCAGAATGGAGAAAGCGAATTTCAGACTGGCTCACTATCAAATCGAAGGCAATCTCCGTTTCAGGACGTCAATCTGGGCAGGCGATGTACAGAATACTCGGGAAAGAAATAGAGACTAGACAACTGGTCCATATTGCCGACATTTTCGCTCCGTTCGATTTCGGATGCATGGGCCGCCGACGTTGCATATTTATGTACTGAATTTCCATTACACCTCGCTCTTCTGTCTTGGCACTGTGTATTACCTACGGCGGTCATCCCGAGAGAAACTTATGCGTATGTAAACAATCCTCAGAGCTTCACGCAGCTAGTTAGTCATTATTTGGTCCAGTCATATATTTCCCGCGTTAATCGCGACGGTAGTCCTGATAAAGATGGTGAATAGTGTAACACGTAGGTTGAATGGCTCAACAGCCAATCGCAATCGTGCGTACTTCCTCCACGCCGCAGCGAAATAAGTTCCTATTTTCGGCTTGAGCGAGTTTGGACTTGACGTCAAGACAGGCGCACTGGATCGCGGTAGGTGTGCATATGGAAACTGTGCATGAGGCCAGTTCCGCACGCGATGTATGAACGAATTTTATTCTGTAATAAGTTACGTTTTGTCAATTTATCACGGCAGCTGGGCGCAATGAAAGCGGGTGGAATTCCCAAGAAAGCCTTAGCACTTTCGTCTATAGGCTATCATGGACCCTTAGGAACAGACACCAGATACTAGTGGAATTTAAAAGAACTCTTCTGCACAACGTAACCCTTCAGCCGCAGAATCGGACAAAAAGAAATGAGAGGAGGCAATTCAGAATTGAAATGAGATTGACGAGGAGGGAGAGGCAGAGAAGGAAAGAGAATAGTAAAACACGCACAGCCTTAATCCTCCGCCTCAAGTCAATCCACTCCGCCTCATCCCGACACACAGACCCAATCAGCATACTCGGATCGAGCCCGCTCAGCGGCATCCTGCGCACCCGCTCGCAATGGAACGTCCGTACCTCCGCCGCGGAGTACGCGCGCGCATAATACACTTCCTCTGCGGGCGCCATCAGCCCGCCCGCTGGAGGCCCGCGCGCCGCCCCGGCACCCTCCTCCCCGCCGTGCCCGTGTCTGCTGAAACAGGTGCTGGATGAGGCGTCGCGCGGGTGCGGGCGCACGACGACGAGCTCGTCCTCCGTCATCGGCGTCTGTCCCCACCCTTGAGCAGAGTCTGGGCTCATGGATCCCCCGCGGTGGTACACGAGCTCCGGGCTCAGCGATCCCCCGCGCGCGAAGCTGTGTCCGTGCCCAGACTCGGGGCTCGTCGACCCGCTGCGCACGCATGCCGCCTCGGGGCTCAGCGAGCGGCGCTCGTGGGCGTGTGTTGATGACGCGTGCAGATGTGAGGGAGAATGCCCATGTCCCTGAGGCGACAGCGGGCGGTGTACGGAGGAGGCGAAGAGCTGCTCGCCAGCGAAGGGTCTAAGAGGAACGGCGGGGCGAGAGTGATGCGGGTCGAGGTAGAATAGGCCGTCGCCTTGAACGCCGACAAAGTAGTAGCACGAAGAACGGACGTCCGCCTGCGATACCGACAGATTGAGGGAAATTGTAGGGAACGTCAGCGCGATGGTATAATGACGAGAGGGAGCGAAAGAGGGAAAGCAAAGCCGAGAGAGATAACGCGAGGAGAGGGAAGAAGCGAGAAGAGAGCAAAGGAGGATAATGGAAGATGGAGGGGACGCGAGGGAAGGAGAGGAGGGGTAACGAGCACGAGAGGAAGGACGAAGGACGATAACGCACCTTAATCGTCTCATAGTAAATGGGATTCACGCCATCCAGCCCCAAGCGTATCCCCAGCAACAGTAGCACCGGCCTATCGCCCCACATCTTCTCCCACGAGTCCTTCCCGCCCCGGACGAGGAGCCGCGCCCGTGCGAGCCGTGCGAGGAGACAGACGCGGCGGACGACTCGGAGGAGGCGATAGGCGAGTGCGAGGCGGCGAAGACCTCGGTTTGGTACAAGGTACCGTCGGTGGCGACGGAGACGCCAAGGCCGGCGGCGGGGAAGGCGTCCACGAGGGTTCTGAGTGAATGGTGAGCATCGAGGTTACACCGAGAGGAGGAGATGAGGAAAAAATGGAAGATGATAGAAAGAAGAAGCAATATCAAAAAGGATAAAGTAGAAAAGCAAGGGCAGCGTAAGTGGGAGAGACAGAAGCCGGCAAAGGTAGAGGAGGGAGCAGGAGAGAGAGCGAGGGGATCGTCGCCGAGTGATGACAGAAGGGAGCATGCGCAAGACAGGGAAAATGAAAGATAGAAGCAGAGGGTGTGGAAAGTAGGGAATGATTGGAGAAAGGAAGAAGAGGCGGGGCGAGAAAGAGGATGGGGTAACGCGGCAAGAAGGCCGATGTGAAGTAAAAGAATACGCCAGCGAAGATATCCAAAAAAATTATGCAGCTCCGGCACGCCAATCCCATCGCCCAAAAATGAAAGAAAGAAAGAAAGAAAACTAACCTTAACGCCCCCGCCGCGCTCGGCCCAAAACACATTGCCACATCCTTCCCCGCCGCCTTCCCTGCGAGCGCCATGCGGTGCACGCCGAACGGCGCCGCCGGTGCGTCGAGGAACCACGAGAGGAGCCACGCGTGCAGGGAGTGTGCGGGCCGCGAGGGCGGCGGGAAGGGAGGGTTGGGGTCGGGAGGAGCGATGGTTCTGTCGAGAGAAGGGTGCGTCAGTAAAGAGGCATGAATGGGGTAGTGTAGGTAGGGAAAAGGAAAAGGGGGAAAAGAAGATAACGAAAGAAACGAAAGGCAACGTGGGCAGCGCACAAGAACATGCAATGATGTTACTCTTCCGAGCGCTACAGTTCGCGCCGAACTCCAAGGCAAAGGGGGGAAAAGAGACAAAGAAGTCGACCCCTGCGAAAAAAAGAAAGAAAGAACGCACGACAAGCGCGACGAGCCGCAAGCGCCGCCGCACACCAATGTGTAAATACTCAAAGATACTTCTCCCGAAGCCGCTAGACTTCACAGCCACCGACTCTTGAGAATGCGCTCATATCGCCATGCTCCCGCCTCCCGACTTCAAAGAAACCGCACCAAATCATAAAACGCCGCGAGGGAGTAACGCCCGCACACCCCACCGTGCTCCTCCCGAAATCTCCAAGCTACCCTGGCGCCGGTCATTGAGAACGTGCAGAGACTCGTTCTCCCCGTCCTGAGAATAAAATAACACGAAAATGTCTCCCAATCGCCAAACGCCCTCGGTTCATACCACTCACACCCTCCAGGAAACAACTCCGCGAAGGGATGAGCCCTGCTTGCACACGTTCTCAAGAACGCGAAAGATGAAAGTGGGTGGGCGAATAAAATAAAATGAAAATCCCCTCCCGCCAGCGTTGTGGAGAACGCAAAAAGAAAAGTGGACGGAGGTCTTCCCAAAAAGCAAATAGGCAGGTAGGCGCCGGAGCGCTTAAATGCGGGACGAAAGATGAAGACAGAGATTAAAAGAGAGAAGAGCGGGGTAGGGGAGATGCACGTAAAACGCGGCGGCGGCAGCAAAAGAAACACAAACGAAAAGAAATGAACGAAAAAAAGATTGAAAACAAGAAAAAAAGACGAAGAGAACGAGGAAAGAAACACCTAGACCAACCCCCCCCAAAGCAGTCGCCAACAAAGTCTGGGTCGTCCTGAGGATGCATCCCCACCCCGAGTCGGACATCCACCGCTTGGTGCCGCCCATGCCCATGCCGCCGATGCTGGGGAGCGGCCACCACTTTTTTTTGTTCGAGGTGGAGGTGGAGGAGGGGTGCCTGGGGGGTTTATTGAGATTGGGGAGAGGAAGGAAGGGGAGAGGTAGGGAGGAAGGAGGAGAGCGGCAAAAGGGTGTGTATGGAGGGGATGATCAAGAGCGCGTAAAGGAGAGCAAGGGAAGAACAGGAAGAAAAAGACGTACCAGAAGAATTATACGACGCGTAAGAACTATAACTCGCATTCGAATACCCACTCGACACCTGTGAGTGTGCGCTCCCGCTCCCGTGCCCGTGTCCGTGTCGCCCTGCGCTTCTTCACCACCGCCACTCCCACTGGCGAATATTTGCTGCATCCGCGGCGACGTCGGCGTCTGCCCGTGCGCGTGCGTGTGCGGTACCACCGTCCCACTACTCCCCGTCGAACTGCTCCCGTGTCCCGTCGGCTGCGCCAACGCGTCCCTCGAATCAGACGGGGAAGACGGCGCAGCATTCGGAAAGAATAAGGGAGGCGGTAACGAGGACAGGGACGGCAAGTCGGGGATTGGCTCGAACCCTGCGCGGAACGTTCACCACACTTGTGCGTAGAAGGCCGCGTGGAAGGCGGGGGGCCAGGGGCGTGCGCCGGTGGGGGACCTTCTGCGCCGTCAAATGCGTCCGCGCCCAAGTCGCCCGCGCCGTCAGTGGAAGTCGTAGTGGGGCATGGACTCTAAAAACCAAAAGAAAAAACGGATGAGTATAGGATTTCGCACAAAAGTCGCCACGTACACGTCGAATAAATCCCAAGTCCAAAACGCCTGTCTGGGGATGCGTTAGTACCCACGCAGCACGGGACGTGGAGCACCAGGCACCAGCCGGCGTTGTGCTCCACGCTGGACCCCTGGGCGTTTCGCGTCGGACATGGCGGTTAAAAGTTGGCGCCGAAGAGAAGTATGTCGTGGCTGTGTCTGATCCGTGACTCCGATCAGACTGCTCTTGCTTCCACCTTTCACCACGGCGCAGGAACTATTCTGCGCTTAAAACTTTTCCTACATTCATAGCAATCGTTCTGGAGCTTTTCTCCCATGCTCTTCGGCTGGCGACGCGTCCCGCTGCCTGTCCCGCCCGGCGTTCATCGTCGTCATCGCCGTCGTTCTGCTGCTCCTCAACATCGACACTCATTTCTTTACCGACCCTTTTGCTCTTCTCACCGCTCGTGCGGGTTTTTTCCGGCACTCGACGGATTTCCGGAAAGCAAAATTAAAAGCAAACCACAATAACAGGCCATCGCGTTTCTCGCCGGCTCTGCCTACAGCCTAGTCCTTTCGCTCTGTAAGCGCCGCGCACCATCTGCATGTGCACCCACAGCGCGTACTAACTTCTCCCTGTTTTTAACGCCCACCCGCGATTCGCTGGCTCGAAGCGAAGGCCTCGAAATTAGCGTAGATGTGATTCGCCCGCGCCGCGCTAGTGATCGCCGATTCTACGGCGCATATTTCCACATCCTTGGCGTTGCCTTAGCCCGTTCACTGCGCGCGCTCCGTTAGCACGCCGCGACGCAGATGCAGCGAAAGAACTATTATAACCCTAACAGTATTTGGATATCCACCAATTCGTCGTCTCTCTCGAATTCTCACTCACCTTTAACTTAGTACTTGCAGTGCGAAAATAATGAGACATAACAGGTTAGTTATTCAGGTACGTCCAAACCTGTTCAGTCCAGCGCGCCCAGGCATCGATTAATTGATTTATGAAGGGGAGCCTACGCTGCTCTTGGCCCAACTCATATCTCCTGATACCAAGACTTCATTTTTCGACCTTCAAGTGTTTGGTCCGACGCCTGGATCATAAATATTCTAGTCCTATGAAGTTATTATATTCTACATATTCTACACCCTATTACATTCAACTGACCGTTGATGTATCGATTAACACTTCATTCAACCCCAGATCTCTGCCAGGCAAGACCAGTCCGAGGACAGACGCATGATAATCTTTCAGCCAGATCTACTTGTGAAAAACAACAGCCTGGAGCATCCATGTTTCGATGGTGTATCAGTACGTTTCCTTCTTCTTTTTTTTATCCATGTTTCGATGGTGTATCGGTACGTTTCCTTCGTTCTTCTTCTTTTTTTTTTTGCGCTCTAATTGAGTCTAAAAGGACCAGCGTGATTACAGTCCGCCCCGTGAATATGACCCAGCTTCGCACGCCCGCACCACCCAAATCGCTACACAGATAGTATGTCCCACCCGCTGGAATTTCATTTCAAGTGTTAGTTTAGGGCTTACGATGGTCGACTTTTCTGGCTCGGCTGGACCGCCCATTCAATCTCTTGCTACCTAACCTCACTACCAAGTATCCATGAACCCAAGACCTTTCTCGGCGGCAACCAAAACAGCAACCCGCCATCAGGGTTCGACGCTGGCTATTCTTTCGATGCCAGAGCTACGCAGCCCGCCTCTTCTCAAGATACGGTGCGACTAATCATTCATGGCAGGAAGAAAACAATTTTCAGTGTGTTGTGCTTTTCCTTTCTTTTTCCTCAGTACCACTTCTTTCCAGGATGTACCATACGCCCTCACCACTCTTCTCAGCCAAAACTGTCCCCAAATTCTGTCCGAAATCCGATATGGGTGCCGACTCGGTATCGCGTGTCTGTGCGATCACACGAATTATCCGCTCATCTCATTTTCTCCTTAACCCGATCGCTCACGCCTACATAGTATGTATATTTTTCTCGGAAGTGCCTGGGAGATTGGATTGCAAGTATGAACAATCTTGGGCTTCAGGGGAGCAGCACTATTTTCGTTCCGTGCGAGCTTGATCCCTATGTGGAAGTAACTTAACATTTGGCGGTGTAGTCCAGCCTGGGTGAGATCCCATCACCGTAATATTTCTAGGACGGGCGCCACTAGCTCCAGGCTTAGCGGAAATTCAGGCTTTGAGGATGGTCGAGGCATGACGCAGGGGCATCATGTGGCGAGGTGGTGGTGCGAGTCAGAGAGCGACGTGGCATCGCTAGTTGCCGCGGCGCGGACGCACGGCGGCGGCAAATAAACATGGTGGGGGCGGAGTGAGGCGGGGTTTTGGTCTGATTTTGCCATGGTACTCCGAGTCGAAATTGACGTACCTTGAAGCTCCTCTCTCGGTTTTGCAGTGACGATGATCTCGAAATATTTTTGATACAACACAGGGGCGTGTCGTATCTGTAATATATCTAGCGCCGTGGTGTGATAGGTTTGCACCCCTTTCTATTGACGCGCGCCCTTTTCTACACACTATGCAGCCTTTTTTATCACTATGCGCCCTTTTTCATCACTATGCACCCTTTTTTATTGTCACTACACCCCCTTTTGTGGTCACTATGCACCCTTTTGCAGGGGAGCACAAAACGGCGCCGTTTTTTTTTCGGATTTATTCTTAGGAGTCAATGGACGAGCAGAGATTTACGATTTATACGATAACTCGTGCGCGAGGAACTCCTTGTACGCAGAGGACTGCGCAAGTTATAACCCTACTGTAATGTTTGAAAAACAAGCAAGGGTCGGGACGCAGGGCCATTAGGTCGGCGGATGTGTCGATAGCCGTCAATCGAGAGTGCATGCGAGGGCTCCTCGGCCTGCGTCACGCAATTCTGTTTCGTCCAGAGAATGCATTGAGGTACACAACAAGTACACAGGAGGTTCAAACGTCATGTTGACGGCGCGAGAACCCAAACAGGGCGGACACCACAGCGGATACAAAAGCAAGAATAACACTGTATACCGTTGGAGGCGTTGACGTCTCTTGTTCGAGGGTCTCCATCTCAGCTGCTACGCGACGAGATCAGCGAGAGAAATATAGGTTAGATATCACTTACCTGGATCAAGGTCAAGAGCCTGTGCGACTTGGAGAAGCTCTTGGCACGACGCCCCGGGACAGTTGTGGGCCAATGACGCGCGGTCAAAGTCGATGATCAGTGGCCCGACGGCGACTTTGTCACGTTCCTCGGCTCCAAATCATTGTGCTGCACGCCAGTCTAGACTCTTTTGGTGCCCTTTCGTTTGACCCCGTTGTGTCTATTCCTCCCGTCCTGAACTCCTCCCCCTAAAATATGATTTTGGTACCTGCATGTACCCCTGGTCCTGCCTGATTTTCTGAGGCACTCAAATGTATCGCCTTTCCGATGAGCTCTATTTGTTTGGCTTTCCACCTTCTGGATATTTTTTTTCAAGTTGTCATGTACAGGTTTTGCCATTTTCGCACTTGTGATCCAATTTTCGATGTGTTTCCCTTGCCCCTACCTGGGGCGCGTGGGGGCAAATGGTAGGTATATATCCCAACCACACCCACCAAAATTTCTGGGTCCGTAACCCCTTCATTCATCGAGATACAGTTCGCTCTTTGCTGACAGGGTGAGAATTGCGTTTTTCATCACCTTTGCCCATCCCGCGTAGTCCAAACCTAACGTATCAGTGCCATTCTTCCGCAGACTAATCCTGTACCATTTACCTCTATGTTACAATTTTTTTCAGATTTTTCTGTGCCCAACTGACCGAGATCGAGGGTACAGAAGTTGGGCCATCTTAGGATGAACCTGCGCCCTTCCGACTTTCCCACACTATATATCTTCCCCTAGAATTGTGCGCACAATTCCTCATCTATAGGCTTTTTTTGGAGTGATAGATTTGGCAAGTGCCAATTTCTCGAGGAATCATGCGCACAAACTGTGCGCATGATTCCTATATATCTATGGCTGGATTCAGAGCTCTGAATCCCGGATGTGGCTGTGCTCTAGCGTCTTCCGAACTTCCCAATCAGTGGCTCCGGTCGCGTGTTTTGCGTTTTCCGCTCTAGGAAGTGATGCCATCAAAGGATTTTCGATATAAAAAGCAATCGCAAACATCATATCTACCTTCCTGATTTTTTTTCGAAAATTTTCTGACACTTTTTTTTCCCATCTGTTCGTCTCGGAAGGCCAAAAAGCACAGCCACTGGTTCAGAAGTTCGGAAGACGCTAGAGCACAGCCACATCCGGGATTCAGAGCTCTGAATCCAGCCATAGATATATAGGCTGAGGCGATGGCCAATGCCGTTCAGGTCGACATCAACATTGATCAGATTGAGCACTCGAAACCAGCGTGGATTGGTAACCGTGCTGCGGAGACTATGCATGACAATGGGATGGCTAGGCGAATTTATAGTGCAGAGGAAATATTCGAATTGGTTGGTGAGTATGGTATGCGGTACATCAATTGGGGTGGATTGTGAGTTTTTTTTATCCCCTCAATTATATGTCTTTTACCTTTTAACAGATTATCGATTCCTATTACGGACCGGCTTGGCCACATCATCGCCGTTCTTGGTGGAACACCTCGCGACCGTGAGGGCTGGAAAATCGTGACTGACGGTGCAGCCAAACTGATGGAGGACAATGTGCACGGGCTCAGCCTGTCTGAGGAACAGCTTAAGCACCGTCGGGCCCAGGACTCCTATCCCGCTATCTCCCGTGGAATCTCCTATGGCAGCGGCCAGGTTGTAAGCACTCCTCCCTCTTTTCCCACTTCCATTGGGCTAATTTATCATAGAAACCGGGAAATCTTCAGCACAACCAGAAGAATACCCAGGTTACCGACGAGCTGCTAGCTCATGAGTATTTCAAGAGGCTTTCGAGTTGGGCCAACCGTAAGTGACACTACGCCTTTGATAAATTTCTTTTGACTCATGCTCTGCATCAGTTCTGTTCTGGACCTTTGCCCCCCTGCTCGCAATGTTCTTCCAGGCGCAGATGGACTTGCTCACTGAGTCACAGCCGTCCCTGGTCTGGAACTTTGTGGGCACTGTCTTCGCTGCCTGCACCTTTAATTTTGGCCCCTACGCACTCACTGTCCCACACCTCGACTTTGGTAACCTTGCCTGGGGTTGGTGCGTAATCACTGCCCTTGGACGCTTCAATCCCGACCTCGGAGGCCACCTCATTCTATGGGACCTCAAACTCGTCATCCGCTTCCCTCCTGGATCCACGATCCTCATTCCATCAGCTATCATCCGACACTCGAACGTTCCTATCTCCAACAACGAGTTCCGCACATCCTTTACCCAGTACACAGCTGGTGGTCTGTTCCACTGGATTCGAAATGGATTCAAGACTGATGAGGAGTTTGAGATCACTGCCACAAAAGTAGAGAAGACAGCTTGGGCAGAGGAGGCAAAGACACGGTGGGAACAGGGTGTGGGCATGTACTCGACCATTGATAGCCTTCCTTTAGATAGCCTGTCTCACTATCAAATGTCGTGAAATTACTTGCTATATAAATTTGACATGCAAGATTGCCTTAAGCCGAACAAATAAGTGCATTCGGCCGAACATCCGAAAGGATCGATCGGTCAACCAAAGGAATTTACTGGAGCAGTAATTTGCATGCCCGACAAGCCTTCAATTTTTCGTAGAGCTAATGCATACCATATAAACAACATATTAAATTTTTGGAGCTTGCGAGATACAGCAGAAAAAGAGATGAATCATTTAGTCAGAAAGTCGCGAACACGTCCATCATTTCGGTGCTTTCGTCTATTTACTACCTAACTGATTGCCATCTTTTGCTCCCGCCCACCACCTTGTCTGACCACATTTTTTAAACTCTTCAAACTCTTCAACTGTAATGGCCGGGGGTCACCGTGGGCATGTTCTGCGCCAATACTACGAGAGGTACAGCTTCTAGAAGCAAGAATCAGCCTAGAATCTTGCGTGTTATCTCACATGTCAAAAAAAGGAACACAGTTTCCCTTCGAGAAAAGGCACGCATTCGAATGCAACAGTACGTCAATTTTAAATGTTAACCATGTCCCTCATCCCTCACCTGTGTTTCCAGAAAACGTGCTGAAGCCCAAAAATCTGAGGAGGTCACAAAGCTTGCCAACCAACAACGTCGCAAGTGGGACGCAAATTACAGAGAATGGTAAGTGTTTTTTTTGGGGAAACAGCTCATACTTATGGTAAAAAAAAAAAGCGAACGTCGCAAGTGCGTTGCATGCACACACATATATATAAACTAACAAACTACAGCAGAAAATACAAGAAGAAGTACGGCACAACCAAATATCTCAAATATTATGTTCCACTGCTTACCAAGTTTAATGGGGATTTGGCGGGAATCAATGTTTCGAAAGGCGACGATGACGAGGAGCGTTGGTCTGAGGAGGAGAAGGAATAATTTTGAGCAGTTGAATGTGTAAACGCACTACACGATTAATTGCTTTTTTGCTTGCCATGCTATATATATGTGTGAGATTCTGGTATATTTTCGATATATACATGGGAGATTATTGTCCAATTGAATGTCTCGTAAGGATTCTCGCGAAGATGAAGTGCAGACAGGATCTGTAGAGAGTCTAAATTGCTATCACTGACTAGTTGCTACCCGCGAATAAATTCACGGGCATGAAGGATTTTCTACTTGGTTGTTGACCTGTTGGTTGTTCCCCCGTCTGTTGTTTCTCAGGTGTAGTTAACTTGGGTAGTTTGGCCTGCGTGCCGTTCAACTCTGCCCACATGTTGCACCCACCGGATGCCGTTTGATGCAATGTATTGGCTTACCCAATAAATTCACGGCCCGTTGGTTTTACATTATTTCCCATCTGGTTGTCTCGTGTTAGTTGTTCCCTGTTGATTATTCCCTGTTGGAGGTTCCCAGCTGGTTGTTCCCAGTTGGTTGGCCTGGCTGGGGCCCATTAATGCGCCGCTTCACGTTAGTTGTTTCACTTGCCCGCTCTCCCGGCATCAGATGCCGCACGCCGCTGTGCCGTGATGGCCTGCTGGCTCACTTGACCGTGTGCGTGTGGAAGTTGATGTTCCATTTGAGTTGCTACCCGTGAATAAATTCACGGGGCTCGTGGTGGTGGGTTGTTGCCAGCTCCCATCCCAGCCTGGTGGTCCCAATACGCGGTTACATCGTGCTCATTAGACCAGCTGGTAGTCCTAGTGCAACACCCGGCAGTTTCCGCACTGACGTCGTAGCTGTGAGGTCATTGCACTTGCACATGACGTTCCATTGGAAGGTTCTCTGTCTCTGGAATTATATTATATAGAGAGATGTCCGCGGGATTTGCGTGCAAATCTGATCACGTGACCCAATCAGTCCTTTGTTCTTTGTTCTTCTCGTCGTTCCTCTCGCTGTTCTAGCAACTCAACGCATTCATGCCACCACCTGTCAACAACCATCCACTTCAGCATCTCCATGACCCACCTAGCCATTTTAGGGCTGCCGCCCGTGCCTGTGGCCACGGTTCGACGGCACCCGTCGCACGGGTGCCGTGCCCGTTCCGTTGGCCATTTTTTAGGACTTTCCACGGCACGGGTACGGCACGGCTGTTCACCACCACGGCCCGTTGAAACACGGCCGTGACGGCCGTTGAACGGGAAGTTTTCAAATGCATCTGAAGGGTCTGATCTTAATCATTGAATCTCTTTAGTGCTCTTAGGTGCGCATGAAATCCTTCTCCAACAGTAATTTACCATGTCTTTGTGGTATAACTGAGAGCTACAGCCAAGTTGCGCTGATGCCGGCACATGCCGGATATGATAGCCGAGATTCAACATGGTTTCCTCCACAATTTTGTCCTGTGTTTTACTCATTCCTCACATCACATTCAGATTTCTGATTGCACAATTAATTTCCGAGTCCTTTGAACTTTACTTTGGGGCCATTGGGAAGACAAGGAGGTGCAGAGTCTCCAGTGAGTGAACAGACATTGTTTGTAGCTTCATCAACCGGGCTCCAAAGGCTGAATGGAATTTATACACACCTCATAGCGGTCAAATAATTATGCTCTGATGAAATACAGACCTCTAGAAAAATATTACAGGGCCATGGACCCGTCACGCATCAGCCTTTTGACATTTCGCTTGCGGCTTGTTACGGCTTGTGGGCTTGGCAACACTAAGCAACAAGCTGCCAAGCTCGAACAAGGTCATAACTCAGAGATTAACCCCCCTCCGAGAGGAGGGATTGACCTGAAAATAGAGAAACTAACCTCCACAATTCATAAAACATGCCCTGGCACACATAAAAGTATACAGAAGCCCTCGTAGTGCCCAAAAGACATGCCAAATTTGGACGGGATTTTCAAGCTTGTGAAATTCGGACATAGGTTTGTCGCCTTGTGAGCTTGTCCGCGTTTTAGTGGGGCTTGTGACCTTGTTTGGCCTTGTACAAGCTCACAAGTCAAATGTCAAAAGTCTGATGTGGCCGTGCCGTTGACCGTGCCGTCCCGTCAAGATTTTTTTGAACCACTTGACGGGCCGTTTTGAGACGGCCTGTGCCGTCGAAAACCCGTTGTTTCCACGGCCGTGCCCGTGACGGGCACGGGTTGCAGCCCTAAGCCATTTCTATCCATGTGCCCCACCCACACACTTTTCTCCGAGTTTTCCTGGCCCGGAGATCTTTTCTGTGCACGGTGGACGAAGATTTTGGCTGTTGTATCTTGGGTGTCAGCACAGGGCCTCGCTGCAGGGTTTACTGCGACGTAGGCAACTGGGCGATACAAGGAATAGGCGAAACGCAGTCAATTAAGCACTGGAGAGTAGACTAGAATAGTGTAAAGAATGTAAGTAATTACTTAGGGTTATATACTACGAAATAAAGGAGTTTTTTAGGGGACTAGGGGTCTAGGAGTAACTGCGGATGTCAAGGGGTAAGGGGTAAGGAGTGATCCTGACAAGCAGGGGTTGGCAAGGAGAGGGTAATGTCATGATCTGGACATTATCTAGTATATATAGGCTGGCCAGGTGATAAGCCCGAGCTTATCATTGAGACCTTTTGGTCTAGAGGTATAGTGCGCTGGCCAGCCGCTTAGTAACATCCTTACATAATGATAAGCTCCCAGTCGGCGGTTCAATCCTGGGTGTTGGCATCTTTTCAGTTCAGGTGGTCATGTGACAAGATGGGTGGCTGTGATGAGTCACGCCTGCGTCACAAGGCTCGGGAGCCTGATGTGAAGAATTGATGGTCCATCATCGAAGGTTACTCCCATTGAACCAAAAGTCGATCAGAGATTCCTTCTCTGGGGTCCACTATAAATACTAGCAACTTCTCGAGACGAGAAGTCCCTAAGGAGGGGGTAATGTCATGATCTGGACATTATCTAGTATATATAGGCTGGCCAGGTGATAAGCCCGAGCTTATCATTGAGACCTTTTGGTCTAGAGGTATAGTGCGCTGGCCAGCCGGGAGTACGATCCAAGGGTGAGGGGTATAGGGGAAGAGAGTGAGACAAGGGGTAGGCAAGGGGTAAGAGACCACCGGGTTAATGATAGGGCGGGTTAATAAGAAGATGAGACCAACGCAATAATCCGGTGAGGCACTCTGGAAGAATCCGGATAGTATATGAGTGATGGGAACCGGGTTGTTGAGAAGGAGTGAAAAGGGTAGATCATGACATTACCCCCCTCTAGGGATGTAAGGAATCCCGTATACAATGAACATTTTCTTTTCTTTTTCACGACGTCTTACGATGAATAGTCTCCCTGTACTTGTGTTTGTATCTGTTACTTTTAGTAGGATAAGCTTATCTTCGATACACGTGATGAATCTTATCTACACTTTGCCTAAATCTCTCACTCACTTAGCCTTCTCTCCTCGTCGAGTACCTCCGGGACTGTGAAGAAGGCACGAGCAATCCTATAGTACGATCTAACGCTCCCTTCACGATACTAACGCTATTTTTACGAGCTCACGCCCTTAT
Source organism: Mycena leptocephala (assembly GCA_029378395.1). Classification (NCBI taxonomy): domain Eukaryota; kingdom Fungi; phylum Basidiomycota; class Agaricomycetes; order Agaricales; family Mycenaceae; genus Mycena; species Mycena leptocephala. The sequence goes on along the minus strand of JARJLF010000712.1, from coordinate 971 downwards.
CTCTGGAAATCGCGATTCATCTCTCCTCATCTCGAATATTCGGAGAGGACGGATATTAGTCTGTGGGAGTACGAATATTCGACTCTCGACTACTATCCTTAGAGTTGGATCGTTGATTTTCAAAAGAGTCTTACCACAATATAATTCTTGGAGAACCCGTCAGACTTCTCGTAGGACTGAGACCCTCTGAGACTTCGTCAAGTCTTACAGAGTGGACAACTGGGAACTCAGTCCACAACCTGGCCGGTTCACACCGTAACTACCACTTACCGCCTTATCGCGCAAGAGGACATCATCCTCTCGCTTCGCTGACTCCACACCTGGATCCAGCAAGATCGCGTTTGTTGGCTCCAACAAAGTCTTCTGCAGCTCGCGCGATCAATCGTGATTCCAGCGACTTGGATTTGGAAGGTTACAAAACAAAGCCTTCCAGCAGGTCGGTTTCCCGATCAGTCTCTCCTAAGAAAGAAGTAGTATCTGCGAAGCTACCACCGGAGTCATCCAAGCCGGTTTTTACCTCAGCAGTCGCTACCCGTACGAGACTAGGCCTCAAGAACACTTCTCGAACCTTATCGCAGCCTCAAGAGCTACCTCGATCTCGTAGAGCGCGAGTCCCTTCCTCCAACAAGCCGCTCAAGCCGGTTACGGCGCTCGAAACGGCCCACGCCCATCTCCTCGCGAACTCTCCTTCAAGACCCCTTCAGCTTTCGAAGTTCTCCCGCCGTTAAAAAGCTTCTCTCCACACGACTCAAGTTCGGATTCCTATTCGCCTCCGCACATTACCCCACGCGTATGGCGACTCGGTTAGCCTCGCCTGTTGAACGCTCGCCGGAGATACACGCTGCTGCTCCAGCAGAGCCAGTGGAGTCTCCGAGGCGAAGGGATCTCCAGGAAGGGATGGAGCGAGGCTTCGCTCTTTCGCCAATGGCCGATCTCGTACTCGCTTATAATCACCACTCGGATGAAGAATA
>JARJLF010000711.1:0-143671 GCA_029378395.1 Mycena leptocephala | reverse complement strand
ACTGCGCCACTGGATCTTTGTTATAAAATGCGCTCACCCTCATGATCACTACTCTACCAGAACGCGACTCACTTTCTTTAATTTTCACCGCTCTTCCCTCATCTTCACCACTCTAACGACTCCATGGCGTCCGCTGGCGATGACGACCTAGACATTCCTTTGGAAGAAGACGAACCGACTCAAGGACCTTGGCCCTTCAGTTTCAGGTTCGTCGGCTGACGATCTACCGATGCGCTCGACACTAATGCTCTACAATGCCAGGTTTGATTACGTCCCCAATTTGGCTTCGGCATACCTTCTCCATTCAAGCGGCTTCCAAAGCCCCGTACCCGCGGTACGCCCGGAGGCCCTCGGCCAACTACCAGGGGCATTCGACCAGGCACCAACCCGCGCAAGCAGGCCAACCCGCCTTCCGACCCTAATTTTCCTCCGTCAAATCCTCCGCCGTCGCCGCCTCAGGACCCAAACACGCCTTCAGGCTCCACGGCCTCCAATCCTGCACCGCCGCCTCCCGGCCATGGCGCCGCACCTTCGAGCTCCAATCCTCCACCGGAGGGCACTCCGGCCTCCAATCCTGCACCATCGCCTCCCGGCTATGGCGCCGCACCTTCGAGCTCCAATCCGCCACCGCCGCCTCCCGGCCATGGCGCCGCACCTTCGAGCTCCAATTCGCCACCGCCGCCTCCCGGCCATGGCGCCGCACCTTCGAGCTCCAATCCGCCACCGCCGCCTCCCGGCCAGGGCGCCGCGCCTTCGGGCTCCAATCCTCCACCGGCTCATGCTTCTGGCTCGGGCTCGCAAAATCGACCTCCTCCTAATCAACGCACCCCACCTACCGGCTCGAAGCGGAAGCAAACGGACGATAGGCCCAATTCGAGTCCCCGGTCGCAACGTCGTCGCACTCAAAATGCATCAACTCCGAAATCGCCGACGACGAAGCGGAAGAAGGGCGGGCCAAAGAACTGGGCAATCCCCCGTAATGCGGTACCAGAGGAGGCAGCGGGATTACAGGTACGCTACTCTCCGTTTCATTTCGCTTGGGCATATTGACTGACGTCCCGACCCAGAGGGCACTACATCTCCATCTCCGTATCCTGATGGGTCTCCTTTCTCAACGTGACGTGCCGACCCGTCTTTCCGCCGACGCAATGGCCCCGTTCGAGGCGCGGTTTGCTTGTGCAGACGACGTTGACGCCCAGCTGAGCGAGATTCTCGCCGCCGCCATACCGCCCACGTCCGCTATACGTCAACAGGTCACAGACTTCTTGAAAACCGCAAAGGCGGCCGGCACCCAGACAGGTGCAGATGCCCACCGAGTCGGCGAAGACCATCTACGCTCCATTTTTAACACCGTCGCCAATGCTGCTCTTCCCTATTTTGCACCCGACGTCTTCGGCAACCCGGAGTCTATGTACAACCTCGCCCACGAGCACATCGCCATCCATTCCTTCCGCGCCGCTGCCATGCTATTCGCGTACTCCTCAATCTATCGTGTCACCTTAAGCTATGTTCAGGACCAGCACCTTCTCCAACGCTTCTACCGCAGCTTTATATACGGACACATGAAGACGCTGGCAGCCAAAGAAGAGCGGCGTCCAGGCCGTGTGGAGCTCGACGTGGTGCTTAACGCCATTTATCGGCGTCGCGAGGAGGTGTGTTCATACCCTGTCATCTGCTGCTGTTTGTTACTCATATATTCTCAGACACTGTCGATGCGCCAAGAACAAATCATCCGAGACTGCTTCATGAACGGATTCGTGATGAAATTGGCAGCAGAGAGAGAGTGCCATTCTGACGATGAAGAGGCTGACGACGTCGGCGTTTCCCGTGTTCACGAGAAACCAGGACGCGACGGCGCTGTCTCGGCACTTTTTGGGGTGCTGGACGCGAGACGTGATGCAGTCATGGCACAGAAAAAAAAGAAAGGAGCATGGTAATTCTCACATCACTTCTGCTTCGTCCATATACTCACTGTTTCTGTCAGGCGACCCCGCAATCGCCAACGGGTACTTCCTCCTTCCAACCTCTCTCGCGCACTGCCCACCACCGTTCCTATCGATTATTTCTCCCCCAAATTCTTCAACGACTTGTCCGTCTGGGATCGTGCGTCCTACATGGATAACGGAATCGCCCTGCCCTTGGAGGAGCACTGTCAAACCTGGGAGGCTATCCAGCAATGGCGGAGTCTATCAACGGCAGACTTTATGGCCAGGTACGGCAACGCCAAACTCGCTCTCTACAACATCCCGACCGAAGATGAGCTTGCTATGCTTGCTTCGATGGACGAGGATGACTAGATTTTTTCTCTCAAGTAGAATAATTCTGACGCTCTTTTCTGACGCTCTCCAGTTTCTCTTAAGTAGGCTAGTTTCCTTATAATACTTTGCATATGTACCCTATCCAATTAAATTTACACATTCTCTACTCATTACTGCATGTGATCATGACCACGAACGAGAATCCAGCGCAAAATCAATTCTGACTCAGGAGGATGGACCGGATTTGGCAGTCAATGCGCCTAATTTGGCTCTCAATGCACGTGACCAATCACACTCCTCTTTCTTCTCGACCACCAACTTCTCTACACTACGGCTTTGCGCTGTAGTCTCCTACTGGCTTTTGCGCTGGTAGATTAGTGCCCACCGCGGACCGCTCTTAAACCACTACATTCTCTACGCTGCGGCTTTGCGCTGTGCTCTCACACCACCACATTCTCTACTGTTCACTCGCGGCGGCAGGTGCTACCCTCAAAGACTCGTCGATTTCTCTTGCTGATGCGTTATAGCTTAACCAGCCCACCATGCAACGCGTGCCGCGAGAAGAAGACCCCCAGTACCAGCCGCCTCCGCTGCCCTTGGAGGTCATCTCGTCGGATCGAGTACCATGGATCAAGCCTCCTCCAGTGGAGAAGGCCGGGGGCAGCGGGAAATGGGGGAAATGGGTGCAGTATGAAAATTCGAGCACAGACCCTCCGTCCTTCTACATTCGCAAGCGTGCATTAACCTGGAGACCGCAATCGAAACACTCGGTTTGGTACGATCGAGCGCATCGGCGCGAGCTGTACCTGCGCGCGGACTTCCAAGTGCCGCTGGGTGTCTTGGAGGTGGATTTGTTTGGTTGTCCGGCCCCTCGGGACCTCTATTACGAATCGGAGCAGCTTGAAGGGGTGTTCACACCAGTGCTTAGGCACCCGTCTCGCTGGATGTACCGTACGCGGGAGTCCCCTCGAGATATCGGTCGTGTGCTCGCCCGTCCAGCTACCGAGCGGTTACCAATGAAGGGCACTTCACCTCCCACGCAGCGTCTGGCCGCTTACGACTCGGATGAAGATGACGACGACGGAGGGGACTCAGATGACGACGAACCTCCCCCTGCGCCAGTGGTCCGCGTGGTGGAGAGCACGGAATTGGTCGCCGATGGACCCGAGTCTTCTTCACCTGCTGCACCTCACACGCACGCAGTCGGAGACGAGGATGCGGAAGGGCGGCTGAAACCGCAGGATCAGGAGAAACCAATGGAGGTCGAGTCTTCTTCACCTGCTGCACCTCACACGCACGCAGTCGGAGACGAGGATGCGGAAGGGTGGCTGAAACCGCAGGATCAGGAGAAACAAATGGAGGTCGACATCGAGGATAACGCAGGAATGGATGCTAACGTGGATGATGACGCAGAAATGGAAGAGGACCCTGTGTCGCTGGGAGAGGAAAGCGACGACGAACTTACCTGCCCGCCAAAGGAGGCTGAAGAGGCCGAGTCTTCGCCACCTCAGGGGTGCGCAGTGGGAGACGAGGATGAAGAAGGGCGGGAGAGAGCGCAGGAGGAACAAATGGAGGTGGACGGCGCCGAGTCCTCATCTGCTGCACCCCAAACTGATAAAGGAAAGGGGCGCGCAATGGTAGACGAGGACGACGAAATTTCACCAGTAGGACCCCCCAGCTTCCCGCCTGGCCGCCAACCATCCCCACAGCAACGCCATCGCTCCCGCTCCCCGCAGCGCCATCGCTCCCGCTCCCCGCGGCGCCATCGCTCCCGCTCCTCGCCTCGCCGCCAATCCTCTCCGGGGCGCCCCCACCGCTTCTTCCTCTCCTCGCGGCGGTCCAGCCGCTCCCGCTCCCCGCGGCGCCGCCAATTCGCCCACTCCCCGCCTCCCCGCCAGCCTTCCCTGCAGCGCTACCGTTCCCGCTCCCCGCAGCGCTACCGTTCCCGCTCCCCGCGGCGCTACCGTTCCCGCTCCCCGCAGCGCTACCGTTCCCGCTCCCCGCAGCGCTACCGCTCCCGCTCCCCGCAGCGCTACCGTCAACAGCGACAGCGCCGACGACTCGCCCATTCCCCGCCTCCCCGCCAGCACTCCCCGCCTCCCCGCCAGCACTCCCCGCCTCCCCGCCAGCCCTCCCCGCAGCGCCGCCGCTCGCGCTCTCCGCTTCGCCCCCCTCCGCTGGTATCAGCAGTATGTGAGGATTCGGGCTCTAGCCTCCTTGGCCGAATAGGCCCCGCACCGCTTCAACCTCCTCCGCCGATATTGGCAGTATATGAGGATTCTGGCTCCAGCCTCCTTGGCCGAATGGGCCCCGCGGCGGACAGGTCTTCAGGCCCGCGGGTACATCGATTCTATGACTTGGGGGTAAGGCGCGACGACCTATGGGAAGGGCACGGCAAACCCAAGAAACGACGGCACTGATATTTGGTTATCTGGACTCAACATACATATAATTGCTGATTATTGTAACTATACTTGCATGTAATGATTATTGTAACTATACTTGCATGTAAATAACTACTGTACATACTGAAAATGCGACTTCGTACTCTTGATCCAATATGATTATGTCATTCGCCGAATGCATTAGATCGCGTGACCATGATTCATGACACGATTGCAAGACTCCAACGTTCATCTGCTTCCATCTGCGGCTTTGCGCTGCGGAGTCTACTGGCTTTGCGCTGGTAACAGCGAATGCAAAGCTTCTTACATTTCAGCTCTTCAATGTGCTCTTCAATACTCCGCAATTTTCCGGGCGATGGCGCTCATGAGTGTCCTCCGCCGGCGGGCAACTTCTCTCTCTAACGTCTATCTGTGGCTTTGCGCTACAGAATCGACTGGCTTTGCGCATGCGTCGGTGAAACGCAAGGGTTTCTACCCGCTCTTCGATGTGCTCTTCAATACTCCGCAATTTTCCGGGCGATGGCGCTCATGAGTCTTCTCCGCCGGCGGTGCAACTTCTCTCTAACGTCTATCTGTGGCTTTGTGCTACAGAATCGACTGGCTTTGCGCATGCGTCGGTGAAACGCAAGGGTTTCTACCCGCTCTTCGATGTACTCGGCAATTCTTCGGGCGATGTGGTTTGCGGATGTCCTCCTGGCGGCCGAACGGGTGAGGTGAAGTTGACTGCAATAAATAATGGAGGTTTGATAACGGAGGTGCGATCGCTCAACTTTTGAAATCTTATAATTGTACTCACATTTCTCATCTCCCAGCTAGGCAATTTTCGACTTTCGTAGGGTTATGACGACGAGGGGAAGTGCGGCCCTCGAAGACGAGCGAAACCCTCCCGCACTCTCGTAGGACGGCAGCGCTACCTTGCAAAGGCGCACGAAGTGCCTTTCTCACCCTTGACAAGACTTGATCATGTAATCGCAATTACGCGAACGTGAACAAAGAACCGTTTCTTGTGGCTCCCACTTTCACCCCATTTCACCCCATCGCTGTACAATTATGCTGGCTACAGGTGCCTGGCTCACTCACCTCGGGCGTCTCCCGAAACCTACTCCCCGCAGCACCTCTTTCCAGTACGAACAAGAGTCTCGACGAACCGGCTTCCGGAGGCTTGCGACTCCACCAAGCAGATCCAGATACCACGCTCGCCACCACAGGAGACGTGCTCATGCGGTATCCGAAGTGTTTGAAACGCCCGAATCGTCTGAATCTGACGACGAGTCTTTCACGGCCACGCAAAACAAGGGCTTTGCAGACGAATCGCGTCTGTCAAAGAACTTATTCGCAAAAACAGCCGCCCATCTGTTCTCATTCTTCTGTAACATGGTGCGCGTTGTCCTTCGGCTTCTCCTCCACTCCCTGTGGACTTCTCTCCGGCTGGTGTGGACTTCTCTCCGGCTGGTGTGGACGTCTCTCCGGCTGGTAGATCACCTCATCCTTCAGCACATCCGGGCCATAGCGTTGCGTTTTGTCGGCCCTCTCTTCATTGTGATGTCTCTCGGGCTACTCCTCTTCATGGTCCTTGATCTCGCACCGTCCTTCACCATCCACCATGTATTGCGTCTTCCCGCGTCTCCGACGCCAGACATCGCTGCTCGGCGCTCGGATTACTCTCACTCTCCACTGTCTCTAGATTCGGTGCCCACCGACAACACCAGAGATGCAGAGGCTCGCCTGGATGGAGTGCGATTACAGCGCTTAGAGGACGCACTCTCAGGGCTGTCATCACAATATGAGCGCACCCGGCGGGACATCAGAGTCGTAGAAGCACAAGCGAAGCACCACAGTGTGAGTGCGAGCTCTGAGCTCCACGGCCTGAGAAGGGAGCTCGACGCATTGCGGTTGCTCGTGCGCGCATATGCCGCGGAAATTCCCTCCCACGCTTCTACGAGGTCGGAGCTCGACGGCTTCAGAAAGGATCTCGACGCATCGCAGCTGTTACATGCGGCGGAGAGCAAGATTATCAGGAAGGATATCGAGAAGTTGCAGCTGCTTCTCCAGGCATTCGATACGCAGCCGGATTTTGCCTTATCCTCCACCGGCGCCTCCGTTATCCCATCTCTTACCAGCGCGACCTATACACGTCCATCGACACTGGCCGGCCGGATCGTGGCGTCCTTGACCGGCAAAGGCACTGCCGCTGGACGTTCACCGTTCACCGCCCTCCACTACGACATTCATGATGGTCATTGCTGGCCTTTCGCCGGATCTCAGGGTCAGCTTGGTATCGTGCTCAGCAACCTGGTCTACATCGAAGCCATCACCATTGAGCATGTGGCTGCTACAGTCGCAGTGGGCAGGCGGACAAGTGCGCCGCAAGATATGGAAGTTTGGGCTCTGGTCGAAGGACAGGACAATATCACAAAACTCAGGGCCTGGTGCGCCGAGCTGGCCCAGCAGGGACGCGTGCCTGCGATACAGAATGGGCATGCGCTTGCGACCCAGCGAGGGCAGCCTGCGCGTCTCGGGCTCTCGGAGTACATCCGCATTGCGTCCTTGCGGTATGACATACACTCCCCCAATAACATCCAGACTTTCCCTGTCGACGCGGAGATCCGGGATATCGGTATCGACTTCGGTCTCGTCGTGCTGGTGGTGAAGAGTAATTGGGGTATGGAGGAATACACATGTCTCTACCGCATTCGGGTGCACGGCCTGCCGATGTAACTAAATATTGACTTGTTCTCTTACTTTTGTTTGTTTTTTTCGAATGTTTCGCGTACGACTTACTTGCTGTGTCGTTTGTACTAGCGCTGTACCGTTAGAAATTCAATTAAATAGCACTTCTAGCGACATAAAAACAGTTATTTTTTCAAATAATCGTAGGGTAGGCCCGCTGGCGCGGCACAGCCCACTATTGTAGGGTAGGGTAGTCCACGTGTAGCTTATAGATACAATTTATTTTGTCATCGGTTTATCTTATCTTGGTCGGTAAAATCCGGTGTCATAAAGTTTCCTTATCGGGTATCACTAATTAAGACGCGTCGCGTCCGTTTATTCGTACGCTGGCCTGGGGCGTCTCCGAGGCAAAATTGTTGTAGAAGACGTTCGGGCTTTGCCGGTATGGTGATATTCTGCGAATATATATTTGTTTGATCAGCGTCAGTTAAGCTTTAGTTTACATCGTTTGCACTCTCGCGCGTTAGCTCTTCCTCCTTCATTCCTCCTATCTGGTATGGCGCATAGCCCCCGGGTGCGAATTGAATGAACTTGGCTTCGTCTCTCATGCCTTGTGGCTTTGCGCTGCAGCTCCAACTGGTCTTTCGCGCTGCAGCTGGCTTTGCGCTGGCTTGTCTGGCTTCGCACTCAACCGCCCCGATATTTCGGTCAGTAAATACCGCGTTATAATGCGGACTCAAATTAATTCCCGTCTTTAAGTTAGGTCTCGCCCGAGGACGAGAACAAGTATCAACTTAATTGAAATAAATACAGGACTACAACACATCCATTATGCCCACGAGATGTCCCTGACTTCTGTTGTTATTTGGTTGCTGAAATGCTGTGGATTAGCGTCCGCGTCCTATGCGGATTTTTTTGGCGGAATACCGTGCGATGAGGATCCGCTGCAGTGAATTGGGGTTGCCTGCGCGAGATGATGGTGTAGGTAGCAGACGTTGCCTGTGCTGGATGATGAGCATAGGTAGCGTCGCCTGGATTGCTGGGATCGCTTGCCATTGCCATTCAATGGCGGTCTTTCGACATACTATGGCAACCGCAGATGCCTTGATACTTGCGCGAGACGATGGCGTAGCAGACGTATTTGAACGTTACTTACATTGGTCTTCTTTAAGGAATTTGGAACTTAACGTGGGCGTCCCCCATGGTCTGCGGCACTCCGCCCGCGCTCCCAAACCTGCGGCGGTGGCGGGAGGAGCGCGTGGTGTCCGAAGTCCTAGCGCCGCAAACCCATTCTATTGTTTTTATTTTATTTTCCGCGCTGTTGCGTGCTCACCCCGGACGCCGGGGGTTATCTCCCGAGTCTGTGGAGCCGTCTGCACCCCGCCCGCGTTCGCAGACACGCGCTGGTGTGGGGAGGAGCCCATGGTGTACGAAGTCTCTGCGGCGCAAACCTACCTCTGTTAATTTGATTTTGCGCGTTATTTCGCGCTCTCTCTGGACGCGGGGGTTATTCTCCGAGTCTGTGGAGCCGTATGCACCCCGCCCGCACTCCCAGACATGCGGAGTCGTCTGTCGGCCCCGTGGCTTCGGGTGGAGCGCCATTGCGTCCCCCAGGGCGGTTCCCATTTCTACCGTTTCTTTGCCTTGGAACATGTGCATTTTACAATTGGACCTTCTACCCTACCCCTTGCCTCAGGATGTCATGATATTTCAAGTGCAACATCGCCTCCTAAACATTTACAGTTGCCGACTATAGCTATCCGAGCCCACCTCCCACCAACCAGCCCTGTTAATACAAGCACATCCAAATGATTCACAAATTTCCACAAGCTTGCCCAAGTGTTCTCGCATTCGTACCATCGCATTCTAAATAAAATTCGTATATGGCGTTTTTGGTGTGGTGGGGCACTGCCACACAGGCGTTCGGGCCGCTGATGCGGTGTCAATCGATCCATTCGCCACTGATCCTGTCAAAGTTTCTGTAGCTTTGCTGGTACTGTACGGTTTACTGGCTCTGCGCCGGAGAACCTCCCCCATGTCCACAGCAAGTTGCTCCCTGCGCCACAAATACCTCGTGTAGTCTTTGAGAAATGCCTCGTGCAAATATGCGTAAGGACGCCTTTGCAGATTATTGCTTTGTCCATCCCTCATGACGTCCCTAGGTTTGTACTGTAATTTCATTTACTGCTTATAATGGGATTCAGGGTTATTGTACCTATCAATCCCATTATCCTACGGTTTGCTTTGTGTTCCACCATAGTTTGTATAAAACCCTCGCCTTTACTTGGTGGTAAATCAGCAATTCCAAACCCATTTCCATGGCTATCATCAGTAGAACTCCCTGCGCATACTCCCGACCGCAGCCCACCCGACTGCGCCCCATGCGCCGCGTTCGTCTCCTCAAAGCCGATCCATTGGATCGATGGCTCGCGACTGTGGACTTCCTGGATCCCGTGTCGCCCCGCCCCCCTCTGCCCGTGGGTGAGGTAAGGTGCGCGATCTACATGGTTATCCTTGAGGTTATTTTCTTCTCTTTCTATGCGAACATTGGCCTGATCATGTTCCAGGGATTATACGGCACCGTCTGCCAACTGTCGATGGCCGTGTACGACCATGTCGCCGGATATACCGAAGCTCTAAGTCTCGACCGCCACGTGGGGCTCCCTACGGACGCCGATGCGCCTCTGTGGACCCGTCGACTACCGCCGCGCAAAATTCTGCGCTTCTCACAACCACGAGAATTTGTAGCAAGGCTGGTAGCGGGGATGTCTGATATTCCCGTCCCTGTGAGTTCAAGCTTGCGAGCTCTCGTTTCTATCCCTTACCATGAGCAATATCTGCAGGCTCCATCTGCCAAGATGCTTTTTTGGGCACGCGACGCTACTGTGCGTCTTTCTTCGTCCTGACTAACTGACAACGGACTCACACATATCTAGATTGGCACTTCGACCCACCGAATTATTGCCCGTCGTTGTAAGAATATTGAACTGCGAAAGATCAAGGTCTGGTCGCGAGGAACAAATTTGAGAGGCTTGTAGAATTATAATCGGTTTTGTTTCTCTTTCGGCCTACAATAATCCTTCTGTATCCTTCGATTTTCCGCTTTGTATAATAGTCTCGAATCCTATTTTCTATATTCTCCCTATATATGAGTCTGTTGCGCCTCTTCTGCAACTCTAAGTGCGACTGGACGGAGTTGAAATCGTTCCAAGCTGTAATGGCAAATTTTCTTTCGGGTGCGACGCAAGAACTAGGAGACATTTCGGCTATGAAAAGACTCGTTTGGAGTATTATCGTGCGGTTATATTACCAGCATTCTCGGTGTACTAGGAGCTCATCTGATTTTGACGAGGCAAGCCGGATTTCCGTGTACCTTTTCTCAATAAGATGTACATCAGCGACTCGCCGAATACAAAATTAGGTGATATAAATATGTGCAGTGATACCAGCAGTAGCGCGCGGTGCAAAAGGCTCCGCAGACACCGGCATCTTGAGCGCAGAATAGCGCGCAAGATAAATAAAAAAACAGATCGAAAAACAAGATTACATATTATGCACGGAGACTTGGTACACCGCAGGATCACCCCGACGCCGCCGGGTGTCTAGGGCCACGGGCGGCGTGCAGACAACTCTGCAGAGTCGGGGACAAGCACCGTTTCCGGGGTGAACGCGGAATGGCGCGCAAAAATAAAATAAAATAAAATAAAAGGGCGATTATGCGGCGCGGACCCTTCGTACACCACGGGCTTCCCCTGACACCACCGCGTGTCTGGGAGCGTGGGCGGGGTGCAGACGACTGCGTAGACTCAGGGGCCGACCCCCGCGTCCGGAGAAAGCGCGGAACAGCACGCAAAATAGAAATAAAAGTGGTGGCTTTGCGGCGCTGGGACTTCGTACACCACGGGCTCCCCCGACGCCGCCGCGTGTCTGTGGGCGCGGCCGTTGTGCAGACGGCTCCACAGAGTCGGGGGGCAACCCCCGCGTCCGGGATGAACGCAGAATAGCGCACAAAATAGAAATAAAAGAGGTTGTTTATACGGCGGCGCGGAGACCTCATACACAACGCGCTTCTCACGACGCCGCCGCGTCTGGGAGCGCGAGCGGGTTGCGGAGGAGTTCTCAGACTCGGGGGACAGCCCCCGCGTCCGGCATGGCCGCGGAGTAGGGCGCAAAATAAAACAAAGCAGTTGGCTTTGCGGCGCTGGGACTTCGTACACCATGGGCTTCCCCCGACGCCGCCGCAGCGCGGGCGTTGTGCAGACGGCTCCACAGAGTCAGGGGGCAACCCTCGCGTCCGGGATGAACGCAGAATAGCGCACAAAATAAAGATAAAAGAGGTCGTTTTATAGGGCGCGGAGACTTCGTACACCACGCGTTTCTCCCGACGCCGTCGCGTCTGGGAGCGCGAGCGGGGTGTAGACAACTTCTCAGGGGTGAGCGCGGAATAGCACGCAGAATGAAAAAGAAAAAAAAGAAAAAAAGATCGTTTATGCGGCGCGGAGACTTCGTATACCACGGGATCCCCCGACGCCGCGTATCTGTGGGCGCGCGCGTTGTGCAGACGGCTCCACAGAGTCAGGAAGCAACCCCCGCGTCCGGGATGAGGGCAGAATAGCGCACAAAATAGAAATAGAAAAGGTCGTTTATGCGGCGCGGAGACCTTGTACACCACGCGCTTCTCACGACGCCGCCGCGTGTCTGGGAGCGCGGGTAGGGTGCCGACGACGCCGCAGACTCGGGGGACAACCCCCGCGTCCGAGGTGAATGCGAAATAGCGCGCAAAATAAAAACAAAAGATCGATTATGCGGCGCGGAGACTTCGTATACCACGGGATCCACTGACGCCGCCGTGTGTCTGGGAGCGCGAGTGGGGCGCAGCCAACTTCGCAGACCAACCCCGCGTCCGAAATAGCGCGCAGAATAAAAAAACAAAAGATTGATTATGCGGCGGAGACTTAGGAGCGCGTGCGGGGCGCTGCAGACTCGGGGCCACCGGTCGGTCAGAAATTGTCTGAAGAGAATCAATGTAAGTAAGCGTCAGATATATGCTGAAAGGGAACTTACGCGACTGGAGCCGCAGTCAATCATCCCACCTGGCGGACCGCTACCTACGCTCATCATCCAGCGCAGGCAACGTCTGCTACCCACGCCATCGTCTCGCGCAGGCAACTGAGGCCAAAACGGCGTAATTCCGATGTACCCTGCTCAGAATCGTTTTAATGCACTGAGGGAAGAATACAAGTGAGTGAAGTTGATTCCAGGAGATTCTCGACGCCCAAGGTACCTCGTTGCGGTAAAATCAGCTTGCGGAAAGGGATTCGCCCGTCTTGAGGGACCGCGCTTCCCAAAGTCAATCTACGAGCGCAAAGCCAGTAGAAGGAGTCTGTAGCGCAAAGCCACAGACTCAAGTCTGAGATGGATGTCGTGGAGAGAAGAGACAATTGATGGGATCATTTGTCCAAGTTTGGCTTGTGTCAACTTTGAGTTATAATTACTTGCCTTCGTCCCTCATGTGGCTTTGCGCTGCAGCTTCAACTCGCTTTCGCGCTACAGCTGGCTTTGCGCTGGCTCATTTGGCCCCGATATTTTGGTCAGTAACGTCAACGCGGACTCGAATTAATTCCGATTCTTTTTCGACTTGCAGGTCGGACGTGTCAACCTTGTGCAACGATGCAACCGCGAAAATACTCTGGTTCAGCTCCGGTTCCCTTGCAGACTGCTCTAACTTTTCATTTATTCTTCCTCCCTTGTTTTTATCTGTGAGTCGCATTTGTTCTTCGGGTTGCTAAAATCTTTTTACGCACGTCGCGGCGGATTCTCCCCCGCCTAGTCTTGAAACACCGAGATTTGTCGTTTTATTCGTATTCGTGCCGAACTGTATACTGTATATGGGCACGGTGATAGAGACATACAAAAATCGGATAATATTTCAGAGTAGGCGATTGTAGAATGTACCACAAGTATTCGACGGTATTAGTTCACTCCAGACGCGCAAGACAGCAGAAATGACGTATTCAAAGGGCCAGTCCTACAATAAGAGGCCTTTTGAGACAAAAGGGCGTCGTGAATGACCTGTTACCGTACCTTTTTGGCCTGACCGGGATCTCCTGGCGACCTGCTTTCGATACTTGCTCGGGATGCTTCGAGGATACTGGTCGCTTTGAAAAGAATAGAGGCCGGGCGGGGAGAAATTTGCGTTGGTTGCAGACCTCAAGATTCGAGCCATCGAATCAGAAACGATGAAGGAGTCTGGATTCTGGACTTGTGCCTTCACATAATTGTAGCAAAACTGCCAAGCATCTGCGGCAGCAGCCACGCCCATCCCTCTCTCCGCCAACAAAAGAGCTACATCAGCGTCCGAGAGGGCTGATGGATCCGCTCCAAAGTTGCAGGGAACGAACCGTTCCGCCTCAATTACTGCATTGTTTTCGTTCAGAAGCAATTCATATTTTCCAGGAATTGCCAAAATGGAGAGAATCCGTGTCAGACATTTTCCGTGGTAGACTCGCTCCTGTTCAGGTTGCCCCCTGACCCTCGAGGGTGTTCTTGTCATGACTTGTTTATAGCCGCGGACATCTCGCATATCAACGACCCAGTTCGGACCGCAAATGGGTATCCCCTTGAAGTCTGTGTCCTCGTTAAATTGAATAAATTGAGCGATCTGCTCAGGGGAGGCATGTCCCGTGGGCTTCTTCATGGCGTGTAGTATCTCCCACTCGGGGTCCGATCCACGCCCAGCCGGGGGAAATGGGGCCGTCTCGCTGGTATCTAAGTATGAATGATGAGCCACTGCGAGACAATCATCAGGGGCGCCGTACCGTTTAATTTGGAACGTTTGTGAGGAAGCTCGCCGTCATTCGCACGGAGCCGGCTTATCTCGTCGAGGGCAGCGGCCAAGTGAGTCTTTGCCTCTTGCAGTTGGGTTTGTGACTGAGCAGTAACCTGTTGGAAAGCGGCTAACTGAGTCTTGGCCTCCTCCAGTTGGGTTTGAAATTGGTCGCGCTGAGCAGTGATCAGTTGGAGCTCAGTGCCAATGTGCTCGTGTTCGTTGAGAACTCGACCATGCGAGATCTGAAGGCTGTCCAACTTCGTCTGCAGCTCCGCTTGGAGTAACGTGGCAGCCGCATAACCACCTGCCTCCTGTAGCGTGTGGTTCTTCGGATTGTCCCAACGGAATACTCGATGCTTTCCTAGTATGTCCTGGAGGCGGAAAAGACAGTCCATATCGGAATCCCCGATGTCGGATTCGTCATCCTGTTCACTGCCCTCATCCTCTCCGCTGCTTTGATCGTCCTCGCTATCCTCATCATCTTCCATGCCATCGACCTCGATCGACTGCCCAGGTTTCTTCCTTTGATTTGCCCGCGCATCTTCGAGGTGTTTGAGATACGAGACACAGACATTGCATTGCAGAATATCCCGGCATTTGGGGACGTTGTATTTTTTATGTAAGGTCCAATCCATTTTCATCGCCTCCACCTCTGTGCAAAGACGACAGGCCGTGACCTTATCGTTGAATGACGGGGATGGCCTCGCATTTAGGGCAGTCCTTTTGGCCACCGGCATGAAGATGGGGCCCAAATCGGTTGTTTTTTTCACAGTCGGGGCTTCCACATTAGAAGCAGACAATTTGGGGGCTGGCCCAAAGCGCGGTGCGCTCACGTTCGGCGCTTTCGGACCTTGAGCTGCTGCGCGTCGGTGGGACTTTGCATCCATACTCTACAAAATCCGTGTTGCGTTTGCAAACTCAACTGAGAGACTCACCATCATTACTGAACGGAACGCGATTGATGCGAATCTACGAGCGCAAAGCCAGTAGAAGGAGTCTGTAGCACAAAGCCCCAGACTGAGATGGACGTTTTGTTCAAAAAGTTCAACAAGACACGGACCGAAGGGGTCATGATCACGTGCATTTCTGATCTTGCGACTTGCTCTCTTCCCTCATCGTCCGTGGCTTTGCGCTGCTGCAGCCAACTGGCTTTGCGCTGGTTGTTTCGATTTTCCATACGACCCTGATCTCAGTATCATCATTGACAGAATTCGATCTCGCCAATATCATGGGCCGCCAAATGTTAGCATTTATAATAATCATAAAATCGGTCAGTCAAGTACTCCTCCTCTCATACACTAACCTGTGGGATGAACAGTAGACGAGGAAGAAATCAAGGCTATCCGCGTCGGTTCAACTAGGCACGACTATCATTGTAACTGGTTACATCGCATACAACAGCAAATGCGTATCATTTAACCACAAAACATAACGGCTGCGAAGTACCCAACGAGGATCCCGACCATCATTAAGTCGAAGTAGCTCCATAAACCGAAGTAGCTCCAGCAACCAGGAGCGCTGCCGAGGACTTGGACCTCCCTGAAGTGCGTGTTCACGACCAATATGGTGAGGACGATGATCTCGCCCAGATCATGGTCAGGGACGAGGAACTCGCCTGTGTTGTGGTGCAAGACGTTCGCGCGCATGCGATCGCGGAAAATGATATCGTTGCTGTCGGGGAGGGGGGCGCGATTCGCGGGTATGTAGGTGGATCCGCGGAGCGCAATAGGGAGGCGTACGACCACCAGAGTATGGTCGGAGGAGATAGAGCTGTGGCCTATGAGGCGGAGAACGAGGATCGCGCCCAGGTTTTGGTCGGGGACGAGGAACTCGCCCGTGTTGTGGCGCAAGAGGTTCGTGCCCGGGCGGTCGCGAAAAATGATATCATTGCTGTCGGGGAGGGCGGCGCGATTCGCGGGTATGTAGGTGAATCCGCGGAGCGCAACAGCGAGGCGCACGACCACCAGAGTATGGTCGGAGGAGATAGGGCTGTGGCCTATGAGGCGGGGAACGGTGATCATGAAGCGAGAGTTGTTGTTCATGGTGCGAGAGGCTGCGGGCAGTAGTGGTGCTGCTCGTGAATCGGAAGCAAAGTGTTATATATCTCTGCCGCACAAAGATTTCTTTAGATGCCAAGGCCCATTATCAAGACGCGGCCTCGTGTCATGCATTGTCTCTTTGAGGTTTTGGGGACAAAGGGATTGGAAGTAAAGTCTTTCTTTCGGGCATATTTATAACTGACCCTCGTCGTCAAATCCTCAAGTCCCCCACGCCGCATTCCTCCTCACTCGCTGCCTTTCGCCTATAGCCATGCCCGACAGACGCAGCTCGTTCATCGTCCCCACAACGGTCAGTGCACATCAAATTTCTTCCGAATGATCTCTTACATATATCCGACCGACCAGTCGCCCCGAAAATCCCTCCGTTCACGCCATTATCCGACCTTCGACCCACGAGCCCGCTTTGTGGCTTTAAACATTGCCTTGTCCTCCCGCCGCCGCCACGCCAAGTCCCGTCCCCAGATCGAGGCCCTCCACCTTGACACCAAGGTCAACCCCCATCTTCACGACTTTGACGTGAAGCTCGTCCATGGCCACAAGACTTCTTACTTCCGCATCTTTCTGAAGCGCGGTAAACACATTGCTGCTAATCAGCACGCCCTTGCCAACGGGCTGGTTGGGGAGATCGTTATCATGCGGCTCTCCGCCTCCGACGGTACCACTCTCATCAACTCCCGCCCGACGGACGGCCCGGTGATGGACTTTGTGCTCTCCAGGTGCGTTGTACTCGATGTCGGCCGTTTTTTCTCCTGCTGATATGATGCTTGTAGGGCCCGAGCCCGCATCCAAGGCTTTCAAGAGCCGAAACGGAACGCGTTGCCGGCCGTACTCAAACTAAGCTGTCCTGCGCCTTTCCCCGGTTCGCCGTAATGTGGACGGCTCACCCTCACCCCCAATATTTTCGTCCACCGTCGATCGTTTCGTTTCGTGTGTCGTATCCCGTTCATGTCTCAGCCCTGCTCTCGTGCACTTTATACAATTGCGTCTTTCAGTCGGCTTCCATAGAAAATATTTTGTGTGTGCGTTGCAATAGAATTTTTATTTAATTTAATTTACGATCGAATTGGTCATGAATATAATATAGTGAAGATGAAGCTATCATTGACATGCGTGGCGCGCTCCCGTAGCAGTCCCCGCTGTTTCGTCTTTCCTCCGGCGCGCGGAACAGTGAGACATTGAACTAGGCCCAATAGGCAGTAGGCCCGTCTCGCCGGCAGGCTCGCTATCCTGGGGAAGTAAAACCGGAAGATCCGTAAGCGCAGGCGGGAGAATATCAAGCACTAAAAGGGAAATCGCGAGAGAGTCGATGGGAAGATTGTCAAAATTCGCCTGGATCTTGTGAAAAGAAAAATAACCTTGGGCAGTCGCTCACGGCGCAGGAAAGACGCGGAGAGTGCGGTCGTAATTGTCTAGTCTCTGTTTAGGCCCTGGCGCCGTGGGCTTAGATAAAATTACCACAAGATTGCGCAAGTGAGAAACATACTGTGAGTCCTCCTCCATTTGAGGTACTTATACTGACCACAATAATATCGGGGCGCGATGGGCGGCAGCAGCAGATAAGCCAGCACAAAGCCAGCTGCAGCGCGAAGGGCCAGCTGGAGCTGCAGCGCAAAGCCACAAGGTGGAAGACGAAGCCAAGTTGATCCGACCAAATCTGGAAATCTATGCACGTGACCATCAATCCGACTTCTTCCTCAACGTCCATCTCAAACTGTAGTCTGTGGCTTTGTGCTACAGGGTTCTTCTCCTGGCTTTGCGCTGGTCAATTCGAGAAGCGAGGACGGGCAAATCTCTTTCCGCAAGCCATGATTTTACCGCAACGAGGTACGCTACTTCATCCTTTCTTGAATCACCAACCCCTTAGACAGTGAAGCAGACCAGAACTACGACGGCAAGGAAAGGAAGCGCGGTATTGAGGGACGAGCGAAGACTCTACGTCTGCTGAACGTAAGTAGTCTCGTTGACTTGCGTATTCAATTTTTCAAATAACAAACTCTGTGGATCAGCGTCCGGGTCTCCTATGCGGATTTTTTGGCAATTTGCTTGAGTGACTTGGGGGTGCCTGCGCGAGACGATGGTGTAGGTACCTGACGTTGCCCGCTCTGGATGACGAGCGTCGGTAGTGTCGCCTTGGTTGCTGGGATCGCTTGCCATTCGACCATGTAAAGAGACTTTCTGCCTCGGTTGCCTGCGCGAGACGATGGCGTGGGTAGCAACCGTTGCCTGCGCTGGATGATGAGCATAGGTAGCGGTCCGCCAGGCGGGATGAGTCACTTCGGCCTCAGTCGCGTAAGTTCCATTTCAGCGCATATTTGACGGTCACTTCCATTGATTTTCTTCAGACAATTCGTGACTGAACGATGGGGTCTGCATCACCCTACCTGCGCTCCCACACGGTACAGCGTCGGATGGATCCCGTGGTGGACGAAGTTTCCGCGCTGCAAGATGGAACTCCTTTGATTTTCTTTTTGTGCGCTATTCCGCGCTCACACCGGTCAAAGGGGTCAAAGCTCTCGGGCGCAAGTTATAAGGTCCGTGTTAAGCTCGTAAGCCGCCGCGAGGTCCAGCCCGCTGCAAACCAAGCTGACGCTCAGATCTTCAGGTACTCAGCCCCGTGATGAGTTTCGACGTTTTAGCTAAGGCCCACGGAGCTAGACACCCACTGGAGACTCGACAATCCCGACCGCACTCGCTGCGCCGTTTCTGAGCCATCAGCGGCCGCTCGAGGTCAGTTTCGTTGTTACTAAGTTTGTCGCCTACTTTGACCCTCGTCCCATCCAGCCTCATCACGGCGGTTGATGGCTCCCCGGGCGCACCGTATAAGATCCGTGTCAAGCTTTTGGTAAGTCGCTCCGAGCTCCCGCCTGTTACAGACCGAGCTGATGCTCAAATCTTTAGGTTGTCGATTTTGTGATAATTTCCGCCGTTTTACCACACACCCCACGGCGCCACGCACTCAGTGGAGACTCCACAATCGCAACCGCGCTCCCCGTGCCCCTCCTGAGCCGTCAGCGACCGCTGGAGGTCAGTTTTTTCTGACTAGGTTTTTAACGTATTTTGACTGTCTTCCCATCCAGCTCTCGTCACGGTGGTACCAGGCTCTCGGGCGCATTGTATAGCATCCGTCTCAAGCTTTTGGTAAGTCGCCGCGAGTTCCCGCCCGCTGCAAACCGAGCTGACGCCTCAATCTTCAGGCACTCACCCCTGTGATGAGTTTCGACGTTTCCCTCAACGCCCCCGGAATCAGACACTCACCGGAGACTCAACACTCACGACCGCACTCGCCGCGCCCTCTCTGAGCCATCAGCGGCCGCTCGAGGTCAGTTTCGTTGTTACTAAGTTTGTCGCTTATTTTGACCCTCGTCCCATCCAGCCTCATCACGGCGGTTGATGGCTCCCGGGCGCACCGTATAACATCCGTGTCAAGCTTTTGGTAAGTCGCTCCGAGCTCCCGCCTGTTACAGACCGAGCTGATGCTCAAATCTTTAGGTTGTCGATTTTGTGATAATTTCCGCCGTTTTACCACACACCCCACGGCGCCACGCACTCAGTGGAGACTCCACAATCGCAACCGCGCTCCCCGCGCCCCTCCTGAGCCGTCAGCGACCGCTGGAGGTCAGTTTTTTCTGACTAGGTTTTTAACGTATTTTGACTGTCTTCCCATCCAGCTCTCGTCACGGCGGTACCGGGCTCTCGGGCGCATTGTATAGCATCCCTGTCGAGCTTTTGGTAAGTCGCGGCGAATTCCCGCCCGCTGCAAACCGAGCTGACGCTCAAATCTTCAGAGACTCGGTCTTATGACAATCCTCTACGTCTTAACTCAAAGCCCACGGCGCCACGCACTCAGTGGAGACTCCACAATCACAACCGCGCTCACCGCGCCCCTCCTGAGCCTTTCGGCGACCGCTGGAGGTCAGTTGTTTTTGTGACTAGGTTTTTCACGTATTTTGACTGTCTTCCCATCCAGCTCTCGTCACGGTGGTACCAGGCTCTCGGGCGCATTGTATAGCATCCGTCTCAAGCTTTTGGTAAGTTGCCGCGAGTTCCCGCCCGCTGCAAACCGAGCTGACGCTTATATCTTCAGGTACTCAGTCTCATGATTATTTTCGACTTTTTGCCTTAAAGCCCACGTATCCAGATACTCAGTGGAGACTCGACAATCATAAATGCGCTCCCCGCGCCCCTCCTGACCCACCAGCGACGGCCCAAGGTCAGTTTTTTTTTGTTATCGAGTTTGTCACTTATCTGACCGTCGTCCCATCTAGCCTCATTACGGCGGCTGATGGCTTCCGGGCGCAGCATATAACATCCGTTTAAAGCTTTTGGCGAGTCGCCGCGAGCTCCAGCGCGTTGCAAACCAAGCTAATGCTTGAGTTTTCAGTTACTCGGTCTTATGATAACTTCCTAAAACGGCGCCAGGCACTCGATGCGGACTCGACCATCACAACCGCGCTCCCCGCGCCCCTCCTGAGACGTCAGCGACCGCTGGAGGTCAGTTTTTTTCTGACTAAGTTTTTAACGTATTTTGACTGTCTTCCCATCCAGCTCTCGTCACGGCGGTAGCAAGCTATCGAGCGCCGTGTATAACATCCGTGTCAACCTTTTTGTAAGTCGCCGCGAGCTCTAGTGCGCTGCAAACCGAGCTGATGCTTGAATCATCAGGTACTCGGTCTTAGGATAATGTTCGACGTCCTAGCTCAAAGCCCACAGCGCTAGCACTCAACGGAGACTCAACCATCACATCCGCGCTCTCCGCGCTGCGCGGCGGCTGGGCCCCGAGCCTGCGACGCTATTTCTAACCCGCCCATGTGGAATGGGGCATACGTAACCCACAAGAACACGGAAATTCTACTGAACCGCACCAAAAATATTACATATGGAAGCCGCCCGAACGATACAATCCTACAGAGCGCACGAGACGGCCAAAGACTCTGGCAGTACAATACGGGCCGAACTGGGACGATGAAAGCCGTTTATGTGGCTTTTAGCCCATAACGTTCTTTTTCTGTAGAACGCCCGTATGAAAGTATCTCGGACAATATCATCCACCAAAGTTGTAGTTACAAATCGTATAGTTGCTCGAAATCCAATTACGAATTTGTTTGGTTGGACAGATCCTCAGCTTGTTCACCCTTTCAATCGGAGAGTTGCACGAAAACTCCCCGTCTTTTCCCCTCCGCAACACATGATCATAAAGTCCAAAAAAGATACGGTCTCTTTGTTTCTGGACAGGCGCTGCGTCTTTGTCCATAAAAGGAAACTCCGAATCGCTCTTCACCTGTATCTCTGTACAGCTCTCTGCACAGGCAGTCCGTAGTTCCCTTTTCTCACTTGTCTTACATTCTACTCACACCTTCCCCTACTCTCACAGGGTTTTCACGTCCGCATTTCTGCCCTTCCCGAGGTCACTTCCGCGATGCAGACATCTTTGCAAATCCGCGAAATTTGCGACATGGTAGCGGGTCAGCTAGATCCAAAAAATCCGTCCGATTCCGCCGCTCTCGTTGCTCTGTCGCGAACTTGTAAGGCTTTCAGCGACCCGGCGCTGGATGTTCTCTGGGAGACACAGGACACAATCCTTCATCTCCTGCGGTGTTTTCCGCGGGATATCTTTCCTCTAGCTACTGCCGACACACGATATTACGTGAGTAGACTCGACTAGTGGCCTCAGATCACCAGTTCTAAAGTGTTTCTTTCTGATAGAATTTTGCCCGCCCGATTGTTGACGGTGACTGGGTTCGGCCACTCGTCTACGCGCGTCGCGTGCGATTCCTCGCTATTACAATCCGGACCACTTCGTCGCCGCTCCTGGAGGCCCTCGCATCATTCCTTCCCGCCGACTCCTTGTTCCCAAATCTCAAAGAACTCAGCTGGGACAGTGACCGATTCCCATTTGCGTACCTTCTCGCCCCCAGAATAGAGCGCATACATTTCGTTGGTTTCGAGATCTCCGAGGCTGAGTTTGCGGTTCTGGGGCACAGGTGTCCAGCTCTGAAAGACATCTCCTGCTGCCACACCGTCGATCCCCGTATTTCCGCTGCGTTTATTTGCTCGCTCCGCGATTTAGAGAGGCTGGCCATCGGAATTCCCGACCTCAGCACGTTGAATTATCTCGGAAGACTTTCGACTCTCAAATCGTTGTGTGTATCGACATTCCCAGCGAATTGGCATCTTCGGGACCTTTCCTACCATTAATTACCCCGCAGTTTATCGCCCTGCGCAATCTCCGTCTGCTGTGCCGCACTCACGTCCCGGGGCAAATTGATAGCACGGTCGGATTTTTCCGGACGTTCTCGAACCCCGATGGCACCTTCTTCGACCAAATACATGCTGAACTGATCGTGGACCTGGGGATCCCGTCGCTTGAGGGTCCGACACCATGCATCCACGTATTGCGACGACTTATTGACTGTTTCGGGAATCTACACCTGCTTATTATTTTCCCGTGCTACGAAATAAAGGACGAGGACATCGCGGAAATAGCCCAAGCGCTGCCACGTATTCGGCAGCTCACGTTGTATGGCTTTCGCCCACCCAGTCTCACGCTCCAGGCACTCTGCTCACTTGCCGCGCTGTGCTCGTACCTGGAGGATCTTGACCTAGAATTCGACACTTCCGAGATCCCATCGCTATCCACAAATCGGGTCGACATTGTTGTTCAGAGGAGGCTAACGTCCATGACAGTGAGGGCTTCGACTACCATGGATTCACCATACGATGTGGCCTTATTCCTGTCACGAATTTTCCCCAACCTCATATCGATTTCAGCCGACTGGAGCTTCAAAACAAGGAGATTTTGGAAGGAAGTTGAAAGACTGCTACGCAACCTTCGGAAGATATCTGATATGGTGAATGAGGTCTAGTGTAAAAAGTAGGTTATGTAGTTCTGTACTTGTTCAAACACTGCTCCATCTAGAGAAACGTCGAGTCAGCATTGACGAAGTATGTACTGACCGGAATATCGATACTTGGCGGAGCCATATAAGCCAGCACAAAGCCAGCTGCAGCACGAAAGGTCATTCGGAGCTGCAGCGCAAAGCCACAAGGCATGAGAGACGAAGCCAAGTTCATTCAATTCGGCCAAACTTGGAAATCGATGCACGTGACCATCAATTCGACTTTTCTTTCCCAACGTCCATCTCAGACTTCAGTTCTTGTGGCTTTGCGCTACAGAACCCCTTTGAAAACTAAATTAAAAGAGGCACTGAGACTTCATATACCACGGGATCCGCCGGACGCTGCCGCGCGTCTGGGAGCGCGCGCGAGATGCAGAGAGCTCCGCAGACACGCGGGAAAGCCCCCGCGTCCGGGATGGCCGCGGAATAGCGCGCAAAATACAAACGAGGATGAACTGAACAATGTTCTTACGGATGTTGTGTTTTCAACCACAGTTGATGCATCATATTTTTTGAAAATATCTAAGTATAATCGACTGGCCAGGTTTCCGATTATCACCTTACGCAGACAAAATTCATGTGTAAATGAGTGCAATAGACACCACTGTTCGCGCGGTGCCAGCACATAGCCAGCAAGGAGAATCTGCAGCGCAAAGCCGCAGGTGGACCATGAAGGTGACTTGAAGAGAGCTAACCGAAGGCGGTGCCGCCTCAAATTATAGTGCGGAATGTTGCGGAGACTTCATCAATAAACAAAGATACAGTGATCACCAAATCCATACACGTGTCTCACTTCTTACCATCTACTCTCACCATCGTCTGCGGATTTGCTCTGCAGACACCCGGCTACTGGCTTTGCGCTGGTAGCCTCGGCTACAAGAACCCAAGAAAGACACACTACTGGCTTCTGGCTTTGCGCTGGTAGCGTCGAGGAAGACAACAGGGAGCGGCTATCCTCGAAGTCGTCTCCGAACCCTCGAATATCAACACGTCTAAGTCCCGCCGCCCCGCACAAAACGGCCCATTTTTTTTTCGCGCGTTCTCCGCCTTATTCATGGACGCGGGGTGTGCTCCCCCGTCTGCGGAGTCCCTTGCACCCCCCGCCCGCCCCCAGATGCGACGTGGGCGTCGATGACGCGTCCAAGTCCCGCCGGCCCGCCCACAACGACCTTAAGTTTTTTTTTTTTTGCCGCTTCTCCGCTCTGTTCCCAGACGCGGGGTGTACTCCCCTCGTCTGCGGAGTCGCTTGCATGCCCGCGCACGCCCCGATGCGGCGTCGTGTCCCGCCGCCCCGCACAAAACGGCCCTTTTTTTTTTCGCGCGTTCTCCGCTTTATTCCTGGACGCGGGAGGTGCTCCCCCGTCTGCGGAATCCCTTGCAACCCCCGCCCGTCCCCAGATGCGATGTGGGCGTCGATGACGCGTCCAAGTCCCGCCGGCCCGCCCACAACGACCTTCAGTTTTTTTTTCGCCGCTTCTCCGCTCTGTTCCCAGACGCGGGGTGTACTCCCCTCGTCTGCGGAGTCGCTAGCACCCCCCGCCCGCCCCCAGATGCGATGTGGGCGTCGATGACGCGTCCAAGTCCCGCCGGCCCGCCCACAACGACCTTAAGTTTTTTTTTTCGCCGCTTCTCCGCTCTGTTCCCAGACGCGGGGTGTACTCCCCTCGTCTGCGGAGTCGCTAGCACCCCCCGCCCGCCCCCAGATGCGATGTGGGCGTCGATGACGCGTCCAAGTCCCGCCGCCCCGCACAAAACGGCCCATTTTTTTTTCGTGCGTTCTCCGCTTTATTCATGGACGCGGGGTGTGCTCCCCCGTCTGCAGAGTCCCTTGCACCCCCCGCCCGCCCCCAGATGCGATGTGGGCGTCGATGACGCGTCCAAGTCCCGCCGCCCCGCCCACAACGACCTTAAGTTTTTTTTTGCCGCTTCTCCGCTCTGTTCCCAGACGCGGGATGTACTCCCCTCCTCTGCGGAGTCGCTTGCATGCCCGCGCGCTGCGGCGTCGGCGTCAGGGGAGCACGAGACACGTCTAAGTCCCGCCGCCCCGCACAAAACGGCCCATTTTTTTTTTATATTGACTTGTTCTCTTACTTTTGTTTGTTTTTTCGAATGTTTCGCGTACGACTTACTTGCTGTGTCGTTTGTACTAGCGCTGTACCGTTAGAAATACAATTAAATGCAATTCTAGCTACATAAAAACAGTTGTTTTTTCAAATTATAGTGCGGCATGTTGCGGAGACTTCATCAATAAACACAGATAAAGCGATCATTGTTTGCGCACTCCAAATCCATACACGTGTCTCATTTACTTCTTACCATCTACTCTCACCATCGTCTGCGGATTTGCTCTGCAGACACCCGGCTACTGGCTTTGCGCTGGTAGCCTCGGCTACAAGAACCCAAGAACGACCCACTGCTGGCTTCTGGCTTTGCGCTGGCAGCGTCGAGGACAACAGGGAGCGACTATCCGCGAAGTCGTCTGCAAACCCTCGAATATTATGACCTTTGGATCTGCTCCACAGACCCTTTGCGCGGGTAGCACGTCAAGACCTCGGTATTCCTGTGCTTCAGTTTAAGTGTACGTCGGCCTTGCAATATTTCAAATCGACCTAATTTTCATTTTTCTTCAGTGAGGCCGCAGTTCGCGCATTTTCCCCAATTCTTTTTGGTGCCCTTCTCCGGACTGGTCCTGGACGCGGGCGCTTCAATCCCCCCGTTTGTGGAGTCGCTTGCACGCCCCGCGCGCGCCCCGATGCGGCATCGGCGTCGGGGAGCACGAGATACGTCTAAGTCCCGCCGCCCCGCACAAAACAGCCCATTTTTTTTTTGGCACGTTCTCCGGTTAATTCCTGGACGCGGGGTGTGCTCCCCCGTCTGCGGAGTCCCTTGCACCCCCCGCCCGCCCCAGATGCGACGTGGGCGTCGGTGACGCATCCAAGTCCCGCCGCACCGCCCACAACGGCCTTAATTTTTTTTTTGGCCGCTTCGCCGCCCTGTTCCCAGACGCGGGGCGTACTCTCCTTGTCTGCGGGGTCACTCGCCCGCCCCACCCCGACCCCCGATGCGCGTCGGTGTCGAGGAGAGCGCGGCGGCCGCTGCGCTCGCAATTTTCTTTTTGCCATTTTGTTACGCTTTCTTGCGCGCCACCGCCGGTGGCGGTGATCCTCTCCGCGCTTGCGGCTGCCGCTCGGTCGTCTCTGCTCGGTCGTCTGTCATCTCTTTTCATTGTCGGCCTCTACATCCTGCACCAATTGCCTGCTCTCTCCCCACCTCAATCTGCCGTCCATACTCCTTGCCAACTCCCTGGACACTTCCTCCACTTCTTCTGTGCTCCACCAGCGCCCTTGACGACCCCAACGACGCCCAGCGTACGATGAGCCAACTGAGCTTGTACGATCGCGATTCCGACGGCGGGGACGCAGGCTGACTTATTTAAGCCACGAATCGAAGCTGGCGAAGTTCCTCGCCCACCGCGCCTCGCACCCATACGCCAAGGAGGGCCCGGGCGTGTGCTACAACGTCGCATGCGCCTCGAACGACGACATCGCGGAATACCGAGCGGGTGCCCTCACCGGCGGCCAATTTTTGGCGCGACTCAAATGGAAGGTCGGCCATTCGAGCGACTGGGAGCGGCGGCAGAGGGAATACGAGAAGTGCGACGTGGGGCAGACGCACATCTGGGTGTGCCGCTGGGAGGTGGACCGGCGATACTACTGCGGTGCGTTTTTTTCCCCTCCTTCATTCGTTTCATTCTCAATCTGGGGACCTCAAGAACGGCTCGCCCAACTTCTACAGTTCTGTGAAGGCGGCAAACGCATCGTCGAGCTCTGCGCCTGCGGAGTTCACCACCGCGAATATTTCGAGTTCGACTCGGTCGGCGGCTTCGCCGAGTTCAGCGCCCGCATGATGCGGGTTGTTGCTTCGATGGAGGAAGCTGAATGCATTTTTTATGACCCCTGCCCATCCACCCAAGATATTTACGAGCTCATTACCCGTTCTTGAATTACTCTACTTACTTTACGCGTCTTCATCTTGAGTACTATACTTCACGCGTCAGTTGTCGCTCTATAACTACTACATATATCACCCGCTATCTACTGTACATACTAACTCTATTTACTGTTTACTTCTTCGCGAAGTCACGACACCGTCGAGTGAGGCTGCTCGCGGGGGCAGCAAAGGAAGGAGGTACGTGGGCTCCCCCGAAGACAAAGCTAAGGTCCCGTGCTCGCGAAGCGCACGTGTGGTCCCGACACAAAGGAGGCGCGGACGCAGTCGGAGCTCGACGAAGGCGACGTGCGGGTGGGCTCCGGGGACGACAAAGGCGGCATGCGGGTGGGCTCCGGGGACGACAAAGACGACATGCGGGCGGGGCTCTACATCGACAAAGGCGACCCACGGGTGGGGTTCTACATTGACAATGGCGATCCACGGGTGGGGCTCTACGCCGACAAAGGCGACGCGTGGGTGGGGTTCCACACCGACAACAACACCGGGCATCAAGCGCGACAAGATCCCGGTTAGACACGCGATGCGGGCCGTGGGATGGGCGCGTGGCGCACCGCTGCGTCGCGCCTGCAGTGCGTAGGATGGGCGCGGGGCGCGCTGCTGCGTGTTGCCCGCAGTGCGAGCCAGCGAAGGCCGGCTCGACTCTGAGCCGTCACATGGCCGCGACTCTGCCGCAACCGCATCGTGCCGTCGTTCCGCAGAGCCCCGATAGCATCTGCGGCCGAGTCGCGGCTCGCCCAAACAAAACCTGGGTACACGGTATAAATTACTCGTAACTATTCTAAAACTTACTCTTAACTATCCTTCAACTATCTCTTATATTTGCGGTAACTAAATACATTTTATTTTGTAGCTAGTTACCGATTCATTGTAATATGACAAAGGCTTTTGTGCAATGTCACGCCCACATGAGGGCCACATGCGTCTAACGCATGCGGAAACCACATGCGTCGGCTTTTGCCCCCGGTGTTAAAGACGAAAAGTAGACCGGGGTTGACCCCGCGGAAAAATAAATACAAACTCAAATCAGAGAAGAACAAACACGAAGTACACAAAGGGAATGGCGGAGGGATCTACATCGTCAGCGCGGACGTCGGGGCATCACCCTAACATAGATGGTTCTTCTTTTTTGATTGTCTTGAGGGTCAGCATGATGATATAGCCGCAGATGGAAGGCGAGCCGCGAATTCGCGGCCGCGGTAACATCTGCGGCTTGCATGTCGGCGGAGGACACACATGGACATACAGATGACACCTGTAGTCCTCGTGGGTCTCGTCGTCGCAGGATGGCATGGGGAGCTGTGAGGGGAAAATCGCGTCAGCAGTGGAAGGGAAGAAAGAACGAATGTTAGGACCGATAACACGTCCCTCTCGACCCAGTGCATTGTATCCGATCTAGGGCTTAACGATTCAAGTGCTCGAGATGATGCCGCGGATAATTCGAAGGCGATCAAGGGCCGCTGCTGAGGTCCCGGCGCGACAAGATCGAGTGTTTGAGATGGCCGAGGTCGCGCGCGAGCGGAGCGCGAGGCGTCGTCAGAGGTATCACCGACGATGCACGAGCTGCCGACGCAGGGCGAGTCACGAATTTGCAACTAGGTGTGCGCCGGCGGCGTGAGGGTCGACGGCGAGCGCGGAGGCACGCGTATGTGACAGAGGGCGTCGCGAACAGCTCCCATGGGGTCGTCCCAGACACTCGGCGTGCGATACTGACATCATAGGACATCATTATACCTGTAAAATGGTCAGTACGTACCGGGCGGAGGAGAAACAGGGAACTGAATATGGAAATGTATATGGAAATGTGAGAAGGAAAGGAAGATGAAAGGAACACGTACTTGACGGAAAAGAAGAATAACAGAATATAGGCAAAAAACGAATAAATGAAATGATATGAAAAGAATGAGAAGTGGCCACGTACCTCGGCCCGTTGCGATCCACCACTCGTACACGCGTGGGGCACCAGCAGCTGGCCTTCGAAAGTCGTTCTTGCACCCGGATGTGCGGAATAATGTATCAATTTTAAGAACGGATGAAAGAGACCTGCTTTTTTTTGTTACAGCGCTAAAATGATCAGGAGTGGGAGGAGAGGAGAGAAGGAAGGTACAAAGGAGAGAAGGAAGGTACAAGAGACCGAAGGGGAGATGGGAATACATGGGAAATGAGAGGAGGGTGGAGTGGGAGGAGGAGGGAGAAGCTGCGAGAGGAGGTATTCACGGGGATCAACAAGGGGGCGCAGAGTTGGAAGGACGGCGCGACGGCGACAGTAGGTTCAGGAGCCGAAGAGCGAGCTAGGTGCACAGAACTTGAGGTACATGCAATTGGGGCGTGGGGTGCAAAAGGCGGCAACGGGATTAGAGACGGCGCCAGCGGGACGACAAAGCACGGCCATGACGATCATGGCATCGACGTTGAAGCGCTGCTGTGCAAGGGGCGCAAGTTGGAACAAGAGTTGGAAGGCGGAAGCAAGAGATTGGCGCCACGTGGCCGTCGTGCCGCGTTCGGATCACTAATATCGACTCGCCGCATTAGGAAGGAGGGATAGCGGCTCTGGTCAAAATAACAAGATCAGGCGCCTCAACCTCGAATCGAACGGGGTTCCTGGTCTTGTTTACTAACTCATGAATCAATGAGTATATACGAAACTCGTACTACAGATACATTGGCAAAACCTGTACATTCGAACAAACCCTGCACATTTCCATCAATGTGCCGTCTTTTGGATCAAAGGCGGCACATTGCCATTTTCGAATGTGCCGTGCTCGGTTAACAGAATAATATATCCTGGAAGGAGACACCTGCCATCCCGGCAGTTCCCATTCTTTTTTCTTACCACCATCTTCCCCCGCCCCGAGGCATCGAAGAGCGCGTCAAAATGACCCACGATGCCGAAGCAAGATCAAAACATTCGCGTGTCGGCACA
The DNA here is from genome assembly GCA_029378395.1 of Mycena leptocephala. Taxonomy (NCBI): domain Eukaryota; kingdom Fungi; phylum Basidiomycota; class Agaricomycetes; order Agaricales; family Mycenaceae; genus Mycena; species Mycena leptocephala. The sequence goes on along the minus strand of JARJLF010000711.1, from coordinate 113,622 downwards.
TCAACTGATGGATTTTCGAGACCACGTACGTACTGCTGTGCGCGCACCAATGGTTGGTTTCTGTTCCCGAGTCCGAAATTTATCATTCAATTTATTGATTCATTTATTCTGATGGCAGGACAACGACTCGTGGGATTTGGGCGGTGGTGGTGGTCGTGCCAAAGTCAGGTTTGCACCAGGGAGGACCTCATTGAGTGCCGACGTACCCGCTCGACCTGTAAAGGCGCTCACGCATGCAAAACGCTCGATCCCGCTCTTCGAACGACAGTCCATTTCGAGTTGGATCCAGCATCTCGTGACGCAATAATAGCTGCTCTGCAAAGACGCGGCGCAGAGAAGGCAATTCGCCGGGCCCTGAGGAGCGGGTCACAGTGTAGGGTTCTGCATTCATTTGTTATGCCCACTAATCTCCCTCAATAGGTTCATGGAAATCATATGCGACGCAAAGTGCCTTGCAGTTGATTCGACGTGGTCCCAGGCTCCTATTGAACGGAAACGGGTGGCAGACGAAGATATCTCAGCTCGGCCCCCAAAAAGGACAGCGCGCTCGGTGAGTCTGATGGCCATTATTTTCAGGTGATTGTCTAAATTGTCGAATTTGTAGTGATGGAGCAAGGTTGAGATTTTTTCTTCGAATATTTCACTTAAACCACCTCCATCTACGTAAAATGGTCGTTTGAATAGTTTTTTTCCAAGTCAGCTTGACGGGACTCATTTGCTGGTAGATTACCTATGTGCCGTGTTTGTTCGCATGCCCGGTACATTCCCAGCGGATGTATCGGGTTTGAACCTATGTGCAGTGGACTCCGTGGAATGTACCGCGCGTGCAATGTATCTTTAGTACGAGTTTTGTCAATCCCGTGAATCAATATCCAAATTAATGAATCTCCCAGTAATCAATGTCATCGTCCACACTCTGAATCAGCTCGCAGATCGTCCTGTCCTCCGGATTTACGCGCGTCAGGACGTCCATCCCGGGAGGTACCTGATCCGCGATTGACCTTAGTCCGTCATAAAATCGGGAACTCGTCGAGCGCTTAAGCACTACCCGGACACCCGACAGAGTCACGAGAACATTGATCTCCATGCACCCGCCGGAACGCGAAAGTCGCCTCCAGTGACCATCGCAGTCGGTGCCCATCTCGGCGACTGTCTCGAGGCTCTGCTTGGATATGACCCGGCAGGTGATCTCCTTTGGATGGAGATAATCGAACATGATGCAGAACGGTTCCCCTGGGTGTTGGTGCATGAAGGCGATTGTGCGGAGCGCGATTTCGGGACGCCTCCGTCGATAATCCGCACGAAGAACGGCCCTTTCGAATGCGCGCTCGCGGGAAGTGAGGTAGATACCGAACTGGTATTGTGAGGATCGAAAATAGTGTTGCTGATTCTGCAGGGGATGGCAGTCCTCTCGATGCCCGTCCTGCCAATCGGCGACCTGGCATTCACGGGAACAGTAGAAGGCGTTGACGCATCCAGCGCAAGATCTGAACTCGGTCCTCCGTTCGACCAAGGCGCACTGCCAGGTCGTTCAGACAGAAACTTAACGGAGAAGTATTACGCGCACCTGCATGTTGTCGCAGCCTTGAAAAGACGGTCTTCCGTCTGCTTCCCATTCCTGGAGCACCTTTATGTACCATTGCGCCAAACTCGTAAAGGCTTCCCAATCTTTGAACAATACAGACCCTCTGAATTCCATCATTCCTGGCAGCTCTGTCGCCTCCGAAAGAGAGGTCTTCATTTGATTCACAACACTGCAGAAGGAGAGACCACGCGGCAGATGTATGGCAACGAAGTTTTGCAGAATTTTTCGTGTAGCGGCTTCAGATTCCGCGCCGAAGGAAATGATGAATTGGAGCAAGCCTTCCTCCAGCGCCAGCGCAAGCCATTTACACGCGGCATCCGGAAGCTTCAGATAGCATTCGAGCAGGTACAAGGAAATTTGTGCGAGGCCAGGGGCCTTTTTTAACGGAGACACGCTGAGATAGCGAAGCGCGGAGACAAGAGACACCACAATTCCGCCGGAAAGAAGAGAAGAGCGGAAATCGCTGTGGAGGTCGATTACGAACTTTATAAATGTAATGGGAGCGCCGAGAGAGGCCAGAGCCATTTCGTATGGAGGACACGCGCAAGCATGCGCCATACACTGCGTTCCCACCCGTCCTAGACTCAGCTGAGACTAGGCGCTGTAGGTTGTGCCAGATGGAGTTAGGTCGGTGTAGGTCCCTACACAGCCCCCCATCTAGGCGACTACACGTAATGTCCGTCTGGCTTTACGGGTGCCGTGAAAGGCGGCTAGACTCAGGTCAGTGTAGATGAGGGCAGCTCATGGAAGGTGAGGCTAGTTCCCTAAACTCAGCTACACAGACCGAACATTTCCATCATCTAATATTCTGAGCAACTGCGTCCCTTCCCCCCTTTTGTAGGTGGCTACGAGCACCTGTTGCGACCTACACAGACCCTCCTGGACCTAGACCTACCTACACTGATCTAGCCAGAGCTAGACAGATCTCCACAGACTATGCTCTAGGCACCTAGACTCAATCATCGGTGTAGCCACTTCTAGGTTCCTACACTCAGGCTGAGTCTAGGAAGGGTCGGAACGCAGTGATATGCGCCCTGAGCAAGGCGACAAAGTCACTTTGATTCCCCGCTACGGCGTCCATAACATCGGCGAAATTGTCTGGGGCCTGTATGTCCACAAGACAGAAGCTGAACACACGGGTCAGATCGTGCGACGTGATCTCGTCCGTACCAAGGGAATCGTCATTGAGAAATCGAGCCCACGTCTTCGCCAGGATGGTGCGTACACCGCGTGCACGGACAATAGCCACGGCGGCGCCGGAATGTCTGTTAAGGTTTGTAACGAGCAAAGACATGCGCTCGTATACGCCCGCTTCATCAGACAGAGGGATGCCGGGCAGGCAGCCCCAGTGGGTGTGCAAGAAACGCATCCAGGGCCATGCGCGCGACCATAGATCCGGCGCCGCGTCGAGAGGGAAGGATGAGTTTTCGGTAATGGTAGCCAGCGCGGTCAGTGACAGCAGAGCTCTCATGATGCAAATCTGGACAGTTTGCCCATTTTCGTCCAGCAGATGTCCGACTGGTATCAATGAGGGATCGATACAGTTGAAAAACACTGGCAAGAGGAGAACGAGCTGGTCCTCAGGAAAGTTATCGAGGTCATTGCACAAGATTGCAAGCCCTTCGACAGTTCCATTCATAGCTGCCGACATGCATGCCTTTATGGGATGGCTCAGACCCTCCAAATCAAACAAACTACTGTAGTATTTCGTTCAAATCGACACTGGGTGTGACGCGTGACCCAAAAAACCATTTCGACATTTCGACAACCGCCAAAATTTGGCGTGACACCAGCGAAATTTTCAACATCGGAACGAAAATTTGGGCTTTTTCACGCCCTACGGCCAATTTTGAACACTGTGTGACGCTATGGAGGTTCGACAATCGCCGGCGTGACGCGTGACCCCTGCCAAATTTCGCTATCGACAGGGGGGTGCGTGACGCGTGACTGTCGATTTGAACGAAATACTACAGTATCCCACTCACACGGAGGGGTGGATGCAGCCTCGAAAGGTTTCTGGGAAGCAGAGATACGTGCACCATGGTACGACACAGGTTTGGGTAGTAACGGTTTAGGGTTGGCTAGCGAAAGAATTTTGAGTGGTATGAAGCAGGTATTAGAGGGTACACCGCGCAGAAAGATCTACGGACGAGGAGTCAAGTCAGAATGAGAGTACGTGGCTTAGGCTATAGAAGAAGAGCCATACACGTGACATCTGCGCGTCACGAAAGAGGTACAAACACACACAAATATGGCGCAAACGTTATTTTTCAAATTTTGTTTCCAATAGGCTGAATATAGACGAACACAAATCTTGAACAAATTTGGATGCAGGGGCGTTTTTGAACCGTGGGAATAAGCCCAGGCCTGGAAGGGCAAGAGCTCCTACCGTAAATTCGTTCAATTCGACAGTCACGTCTCGACTTATGAGATATTTCTGGTCCCCAAAAATCCAAGGTCAGTGTCAAATTGAACAAATAATAACCCGGACAGTTAGTATACTGTAACTAGCTTTGGAGTGCAAAATGTTCTAGTTAGGTCGCTTCAGATTTGGAATTTCAAAAGTTTGTATTTTTCAGGGGTCCGAGGATTGTGGAAATCAGCCAAGATTTGAGCAAGATACGAGGGCAACTACAACAAGGGAGCAGGAATGTTACTAGAATTTGGGATCAAACTTGCATGGGCTTGACATCCTGGCTAAATTCTCCAGGATTCGCGTGAGAAAGGAACGCCAAATGAAATCCGCCACAAAGTCCCGCACAACTCTCCAAAAATTTCCCTGGGCACTACAAACAGGATTGCCTCACTGTGAACTCGGCCGGCTATCGCTCCGCTCACAACAACGCCGATGTTGATTTGAATGACGAGTCTGATGTCGCCACGACCCTGTCACTTGTAACGGCCACCGTCTCGAATCAGGCTACAACCAGTAACGATACTGGTGGTTGGCAGACGGTCTGTGGTAGCCATCGCGGCGCTGGGCAAATCTATCGTGGAGGTTATAACCGCGTCGGATATGGCGGATATGACCGCGGCGGACGCGGCGGCCGGGTTTTTAATCGATGCATTATGAACAGTTATCCAAGGGTGATGATTGAGCTACATAGCCATAGTCAACTAAAATCAGTTAATAAAACATCCTAGTGGAAAACATATTGCGCAGGAGAGGACGAGAATATGCTTGGGAGGAGAGGAGCAATGGATTCAAGAACGATCAAGGTTCCGCGTTGCCGCCGGTGAACACGGCCCCCCGGCATTCCGTCAATATGAGCTCCCAAACTTTGTGACTTGCCATGTCAGATTGACTCTGATGAAATGTGAAATTAAGCGGGAAATGTTGAGGGGACGCAAAGAGACCCGCTCACACAATTTAAATGAAACAGGGAATACTAACAATTTACCTATGGATACACATGATGAATTTGACCTGGATCTACCACACGAGTATTCGTCGTCACTGATAATACCAGGACCTCAAACCCATGAGATACTTGGGGCGTACAGAACACCGCTAGACTTGAATCTGTCGATATCCGCTGAGGAGTTAGTAAGCTTTTTATTCGACCACTTGACGCAGGAAGGAACAAGCAAGGTAATCGGGTGTGGTGTACGCAACACAGCCCGGCTCCTGCTTGGGGAATTTCGAAGAGTGGCAGGTGGCCCGGGGTTCGAATCCCCGCGTCCGAATTCAGCGGCCATGACTGGGTTTCTTTTATTTTGTTCTACTCGTGCTCCTCTGGAGCTCCAGAATTGGACTGACGTGTTCTTCCCCTGGTTACAGTAAGCTGTTCGCTTTGACTTGAGCTCGATAGGTTCACGCGGGGATAAAGTAGTGAGCTGGCGAGTTAATCGCGTACTTGACACAGCCAATTATTCCATCTTGAAATCGCTTCGGAGTTTCTGGCAATTCGGGCTCGACTGCGTCCGAGTACTCCGTCGCAAAAGTCTTGTTCATTATCCCATGGCACTAGCCTCAGTCTACTTACCCCGGACCTCGACCCATGAAAAAATCGTGGGCGGTGTACAAAATACCGCGAAACCCTCTTCTATATCTTCCTCGGGACGTTCTGCACTTTCTGTTTGACCACTTCACACAGGAACGAAGAGGCAGGATACTCGGATGTGGTGTACGGGACATCGCCAATCTCTCCACGACAAACATGTCTGGGAGTTCGGGGTTCGACTCCCCGCGTCTGACTGTAGTGGTTTTGTCCAACTCTTTGTTTTATTTTGTTTGTCTCCTATTCTCCTATGTCGCTTACAAAGGTGGTCGATCTACATCTGGATGCTGGACCTTACAAGGTCGGCTCTTTCAATTTTATTCTAGTAGCAGACTAGTTAGGATGTACTGTTTGACTCCCCGCAGCCGAAGGAATAAAGGGCTGAGAGCATCGGGTCTGGTGTTCGGGACGCAGCAGACCTCGTTCTGGACGTAGGAGTTTTTATCCTATATCCTTCAAAGCATCGCTAATATGTGTTATAAAGGGTTCAGGGAATAATCGGACGAAATAGACATCGTTGCGCTGCTGAAGGTACGCAGGTCACTTCACGCCGGAATAAACCTACCGGTTAATCAGACGTGGTGTGTGAACACACCCTGCCTCTTTGAGAAAGGCCAGTATAAGGATGGCAGGCAGCCCGGGGTTCAAGGTTCAACTCGCGTCCGGATGTTGAAATCGAATGCGAATTTTTTTCTTGCTTTTCCTGGTGGACATCGACGTTTTTCCCACTCTGCGCTACTTAATCCACATCTAGAATCTACCATAACACCACCAACGCTTCTCTCTGGCTGTCATCAGATTCGCAAGATGTTATCCGAGAATATATTCCAGTGCACTCCCGGAATAATGGGCGGTATCGCCCAATTGTGTTGGTCCTCTGGGAATCGAAAGGCGTCGCGCTAATGAAGGCATGCAGGTCATTCTAAGCAGAAATGACCATGCAAATTAATTGGACGTGGTGTACGGGACACCGCCAAACTCAGTTCACGAGGGGCAGGTTTGCGCCAGATGGTGTGAGCAGTGAGCCCCGTCAGTGTCAGATATAAATAGAACCGCTGAGGCCCGAAGAAATTCAGAGGAGAACGACAGCGTATTTCGCGATCCAGGTTAAAGTGGAAAGATAAACTTGCGCCTGCGACGAAGAAAATTAATGCGAGATCATTGGTCGCTGGGAAGTTGGATCCTAATGGATGCGAGACGGTGAGGGATAACGAGCCAGCGCGTATCTGCAGATCGGTGCTCGAGTTGGAGGAACTGTGAAGCGGCACAGTTGTATCCCGTTTAACCCCTTGACACAGTTTTTCAGAGATAAATATTGTGGAGTGGCACCGCCGGCAGTCAGACGCGGTTCGCCACCAGTCAACGAAAATACGGCGCAATTATATCGCGTTTTGGTGGCGGGATGTATTAATCAAGGTGATTTCTGCTTGCCAAGAAAGCCATAAAAAGTAAGCCATATATTCGGCCGAACGGATGTGATGGTGGGAGAAAAGGCAAGATCAAACAAGGCAGACCTCCGCTTCGCTCCGGAATGGGAATACAAGAGAAAAAAAGCCACGAGTAGCAATATATTGATGTATCATGAAGACAAACGAGCCAAAACCGACACAAATGCACTGACATTCACCAACTTTAAGGCACAAAGAATATGACAGACATACTTCACTACAGTGCCACTGTGGGACATTGATCATGGGAATACTACGTATTGTGAATGAATAACAAACCTGGGGAGGTGTTCGGTCGTCTTGGCTTGAAAAATGGCGAGCAGCATAGATAGCAGTCAGAATCATTTGCATCGCATGAAAGATTTGCGTAGCAGAAAGCAGAGGAACCGAGCACGAAAATGGTTTTCCAGAGTTCACATAGTCATGGCGCAAAAACAGCCTAAAATTGAATATGGAGGGTAACGGCAGAGCCGTGAGTTGCCAGCAGTCTGAAGGACGGGTAGCCAGAACCATGTACGCGGGAAATGGATATTGATGATCACCCACACAGGAGGTGAACTCCGGAGCAGTGGTTTGAAGAATAAAACTTAGTACCCGCTAAAATCCCAGCCAGAGTTGTCTCGGTAACCCAGACGTTCCAAATATTTGGACATTGATCTCAGGCCTTTTGACGCATTTTGAACATATTCTGGCTGGCGTGCAAGTCATTCACTGCGTTGAGGCCCCCCGTAGTCAGAGGGTGTGACTACGGAGGTAGTCGCATGGACATTGGACTACATGCGACTACGTTGGCCTACCTGCGACTACGTCTGACTATCTGTCACAGGTTGGCTTCGACTAGTTGGCGTTATGGTGCTTAAATTTTATGCAAATAATAGTTGTTGAATTATTGCAAGTCACTAATAACGTTGGGGTCAGTGGGACTTGGCATCGGAGCAACGGTCCGCAATCCCCAGTAGTGTGGTAGGCCACCGGGGTCGCGTCGGGGCGTCGGCAATGGATAGCGTGCTACGTGGCTACGCACAGGCAGGCTTACTAAGCTACGGAAGCTACTGCCCAACATGGCCAAACACCCCCACCACAGTAGCAGACAGAAACGCTGAGGGCCAAGGAGGAACTGTCCCCTGAAGAATGTTGCGGGAATTTGGGGGGCGAGAGAAATGGGGGAAAGGGTGCCATTCCGAACCAGGGGAAATAGCTCTTTTATGTCTCGAGGACCTTGCGGGGATGACATGGCCTGCATAGTGCTGGCCAAAAATACGATACGGAAAAATATATTTTGAATATATTCAAATATATACGAATACGATACGGCCCCAGAGCCTCCGACTGAATATGAATACAACTAGATATGAATACGATACGATATGGATATAATACGATACGGTCCCAACCATATTCAAATATATTTGACTATGGTCAAGTGCCCTCTTTGCCACCTAAAGACTACGATCGGCGCCAGTCGGATCATCATATCCCACTAGGTGGACTTCAAAATTGATTCGGATGTGCCCCGAGCCGCTGCTCCGGTTCAAGATCTGTAAGCTGCCGGACATTAGACCATTCGGTGCAATCAATACCGGCGTGATTTTGCCGAGCCTGAACACAAACCTAACACAGACCCATCCTGACCCTTGCCGGTTCCAGTTGATGTGTGGAGATTCATCCATTCTTTCTGCCATCATTCAGATCATATTCCGACCCAATCTAACATGTCTTTTTTTCTAACTAGGGTGACCCAGAATATATCTGAATATATTCAAAATATATTCATATTCACTCATAAAAATATGAATACGATACACTACAAATACGATACGGCCTAGGGTAGGCGGATTGGTCGCGGTTCGATTTCCCGCGAGTGTTCAAATCCGCTTGGTAGTAAAGTTTTCTCGGGCATCTCGGTCATCTTGTCTAAAAGTCATGCTGAGTGCCTGCAAGCTTCGCACTCAGCCGCTAAACATCATGATTCACCATGGGTTGGCTATGACGAGCTCTTTATAAACAGCCATTTGAGCGAGACAGAACATATTGAAGACCCCATCAAATGGCTTGTAGATACTCGCTTCTGTACAGTCTGTACTGCGCGCTGACCGTCACACCTGCTGCACCTTTGTGCACTTCCCGGTTTTCATAAACTATTGCTGATCTTTGATTTTAAGAGATTGAATTTCGCATACTGCTGCCATTCTCCCTTTAGCCAGGGCCTGAGATCTGACTTGTATCTGAGCGACTGTGATTCACATTTCTCGGCCTTGGATCTTCCTGGATAATGGGAATGCTAGCCTCCGATCCTGTCCTGTGGCCGAGGTAGGTAAATTTTTCTCATTTGTCAAGACTTGTGTAGACTTTCCCACTCTGCATCAACACCCAGGGATGTCTGATTTATTCCAGACCTTGTTGTTAACGTTAACTTCTAGGAATGTATCCAAACAGCTGAACGTTCTGAACTACCTCTATGACGTTAGGTTTGTTGAAGGTTCACTTGAGCAGAGGCTTTTGGGGAGATTCTCCTCCTATATTTTATGTGCGAACAATTTAGTACGAGGGTACTTCGACCCTCAATCAGATGTTTGTAGGTAAGTCCGGGTCTGTATTTTGGTCCATTCGGTACCAGATTACTGACTGCTAGGCAGAGACATTTTCTTGGGTTATAGAATACGCTACATATACAGCTACGTGTTCGCGAGTCTGCGAGTCTCCGACTCCGGACTCCTGGATGCATGTACGTATTTCATCCAATCCCTTCCATTCTATTTATTTAGTTTAGTTCACTGTACCACTGCCCGTGCATAAGACAAACAAACTCAGCGGTCACTTTGGCGCGGAAGTCAACCAAGCCCGATTTTCATTCGTCTGTTCGTGAATTTCGAGTCCGGTACGTATTTTCCACCTCCTGCCTTGGTTCAACCGCTTTGCAATTTCAATTTCAATTTTGACTGAATTCGGCAGCCCAATGCTCTGCAAGTTTTTCAATTTTTCCAGCAGAGTGTGTCTGGTAAATTTGCAACTGCAGGTGAGCCAGTGCCGTAAAGTAGAGGGCAGATCCTGTCTCACTAACTGGTTCGTATACAGATTCGTAAGGAGTGGGAGTGTCTTCGAGCACGCGTGAGCTGGTGGCTACAAGGCCAAGGTAAGGTGATGCATCGCGCGAATGTGTCAAAGTTCGCATGCACCCCGCTTCAGAACAGAATTCAGAATGCGGGGATGAGTACATTGCGCGCACTGCGAATTACGGTGAAGGGGGCAGAACTTGAACTTATCAGGCATGCAAAATGTCAGAGTGTTGTGCTTAACAAGGCTGGCAGCAGAATTTTAGAATGAAAGCGTATTTACTGTAAAGTATTATTAATAAACGTACTTGAAGCCAGGTTGTGGGGTCTCCAAATATTCTGTCTTCGTTTCCTACTCAAGTGGCGCTCCATAAAGAGCTGCTAGACCAATTTATGGCAAACCATGATTTTTTAGCGACTGAATACAAAGCTTGCAGGGACTCAGCACGTCTTTCAGACACAAATAATATGACCGAGATGCCCGAGGAAACTTTACTACCAAGCGGATTCGAACACTCGCAGGAATTTGAACCGCGACCAATCCGCCTACCGTAGCCGTTTGTGGCTGAGCTCCAGCCGATAGCATAAAGTCTTCAAGGCCAGGTATACTCGCCGGTATTTAATTGGCCATATGCCTGTCTCAGAAAATAAGACGGCGCGCATAGATCGAGAGCCGAGTCCAAGCATTCGGCGTAGAGACACAAGTTGAACTCTTTCTAGCATTTGAGTGTCAGCGACAGCGCTTTAGGTCAGCCCTGACCGTGACGTAGCCCGACGTGGCTACAGTCCAGCGCGGGTGTTGAGGGGAAAGATGTCACTGCATTGAATAGCGAGTGACCATCTGCCAAGAACCCGTGCAAGTTGAACCAGAACCCGACCATGGGAATGGTGTGCAGTCGATGCAGCAATAACCCGGTCTAACCGGGTTATTCCAGGTTGCTGTTCTGTTGCTTGCAGCAAGAATCCGTAGGCAACGAGTGTCCGATACTGATGTAGTGTACCGGACACACACAACTCTAGTCCACTAGCAGTGTTCCATGTTGGCGGTTGGTTGTGGGTACACTGCTCTATGACATGCAGACCTCTGCGGGTAACCGGCCAGAGTCTGCCTTGCTAATCCACATGGAGGCAAATGTCTCGACATGTGGATGCAAGTTGGTGAAAGCAGTTTCTGACAACGAACCGCTTGGGCCTGAAGGCTGCGGCAACCAGGGATAGATGGAGAGAGTTGAGTATAGGGGCCAGGGGTCTGTCGACGACCGCGGACTGTGAGAAGACAGGATCCAAGGTGACGAGACAGACAGAAGCAAGACCAGCTTAAGTCACACACAAGTCAAGTCAAGGCCAAGATAAGGCCGGAGAATAGACGAGATAGAATCTACCGTACAGGGAGATTCTACTGCTACTTATATACTGTGAATACAAAGGGTCCGATCATATGAATATGCATCTCCACTGATCATCAAAGGATCGAGATGTCAGTTGCAAGGGGTGTGGTTGAAATGCGATCGTGGTTGAAATACGATTGGGTTGGAATGCGATCGTGTTGAAATACGATCGGGGTTGAAATACGATCGTGGTGAAAGATGATCATGGTTGCAATATGATCGGTAGGAGTTCAAGTGAGGAGCCAGAGTGATCGTGATCAAGTATAGGGTTTGGTCTCTGACACTGAGGAGTCCAGGACTAGTGGCAGTTGGACACATAGGAGTAGGCCAGGGATAGACACTGTCCACAGAGAGGGGTCGTGAGGACAAGTCGTTTCGAGTCCTAGGGGTTAAAATAACCCTGGCAATGATATGTAGTTTGATAGGAGGTTGAGGACGACCAGGCAACAGTGTCACTCCGAATATCCTCGATCATTGGGTGTTTGATCTGAAACCTGGGGTTTCTAATAACCCGGGGATGTGTTTGAGCCGCAATGAGCAGTGCGAATTGCGCGAACGAAAGAGGCCAAGAAATGCCAAATCATTGACATTGAGGCCCTTTGAGTCCACGTCCAAGCATACGTCGCAGCCCGCCGTAAGATATGGGTCCACACAAGCCATATACGGTGTGCGTGCATCCCACGTCGGAAGTGACCCTACGTGATTACATAAACTTGATCTCTCTTGACACAAACACATATCTTTCATGCTATCTGTTGCTCCTCGAGCGGAACTGCTACAGGAAAGGGACCAGCTGGTTGAAGGAGAGGTAAGCAAAAAGGGGAGCAAAAAGGAAAGCAAAAAGGGAGCAAAAAAGGGAATAAAAAAGGGTAACCGCGAACTACCCTAATTATTGAACACCCTACAGGTCACAAAGACCTGGTTGTCTGAAGAACCAAAAATGTATACTTTATGTCCCAATCTGATGTACTTTCACAAGTAAGTACCGAAACGGTTGAATTCCCAGGATGCACTCATTCGTCCCTCCATGATCATATACCAATCATATTTTTACTGCAGGTATGGCGGCTGTAACTTATTTTTCTTTGTGAAAATGCCATCAAGATTTCGCCCTTGGACCGCTTTTAATGGCGGCAGGCCATCTCCCCGCCGCCAAACGTGCGATGATGCAATCTCGATTATCTCGCAATTGTGCTTGCCACCTTAAAAAACCTTCAGCCTGACAACTCCGACATCTCCGAGCCCACCTTCCGTGTAAATTTGGACCTTCTGCCCACCTGATATCCGTTCCGGCCGCACCGCGCTTACCCATCCATCAACGCCACGGCGATCATCGCTGCAACGCTCTTTGACTTGCACCACCACGTTTGCCGCTTGACCTCAATGCCCTCTCCACTATTCTCTTGCCTACCTCCATAGCCCAAGCCGCCACTACCACTACTAAGGCTTGACTGAGGATCTCATCCCCCAACCAATAATTCTTAGTCCACCAGTCAACCCCTTCGCATCACTGCTATAGCTCCTGCCCTGCGCGTCTTTCTCGTTGATGCTGAGCACCAGCCGGGCATCCTCCGCGTTTATCTCTCTGCTGAAGACACTCAACATGAATATTTTCTCCCATATTTGGGCCGGTGCTGTCGTGTAGTGCTGATATCCAAACTGTAGATGTGCCGCTGGAATCCAAACGCCTTCGCCTACGACATACTCGCGTCCATGGCTCGTCCCGTCCCCTTCCCTTTCTGCGATGAATGTGGGTTATTGTCGGAATCGCGCGATTTTGGTGCGTTCCCTTCCCCGCTTCCTTGTTCTCTTTCTGCCATCCACTCCCCTTTCATTCCCCTTTACCGTCCTACCTCTCGACCCCCGCATCTACTCGTGTCCTACGTTCCCGCCCGCGCGTGCACCGTCCCGCACCTCAAGCAACAAGAACGCGTCTCGCCGCACCGAGCGTGCTGCCCCACCACGACGCCGCGTCCCTAACGCCGTACCACACGCACACCCCGCGCACACCCCGCGCACACCATAACCCACTCACCCCCACCCACACTCGCGCTCCCCGCCACCTATGTCCCCTCCCCGCCCACCGTGCCCGTGTCCTGCGCAACGCTAGCCCGCCGCTCGAAGCTCGCGCCCGCCGTGTACCCCCAACGTACGACCCCCGCCCCCAAGTGCATGCGCAGTGCCTGCGTTGGTGCTCCCTCGTGCTTGGCGCCCGCTCATTCATCAGATCCCCGGGTCCCGCGAGCATCATCGCTCCAGTCCCGCCATCGCTGCTCGACCTGTGCACTTGGGCCATCCCACCACGACCCCTACCTCCGCCGGTGTCTGCAGCACATGCGGACAGCGTCCCCCTCGCCCACGTCGCCTTCTCCGCCTCGCGCAACTGCGACCTTTCTATTTCAGCCACCATCGACGCCCACACGGCACACGCCCCCGGTATAACGACACCCGTCGGCTGCAGCGGGCGCGGCACCCGTTCCTCGTTGCGCACTTCGCCACCGTCGCCACCGGAGGCCATCCATCTTCGCGGGGGGCCGACGCACGCACGCTCGAAGATGCCGTGCAGCTTAGCCATTGGATGCCACGCTCCCCGCGAGACACGAACGCGTTGCATTGTGCTCTCTCTCGCAGCGCGCCGTAGTTCGGGCTGCCTTGCGCGGATGGACACCCGCACGCGGGCGAGAAGGACTATGGAATGGATACTGCGTGATCCCTCGGGTGGTGATGTATTTGTACCTCTTTTCTCCTTCGTGTCTCAGAGCTCAGTGTTGTCTGAGGCCAGGCGGAGAGTCAAAAAGGTCTGACTGTTTGACCAGGGTCTGACCGGGTCTGACCCTCGGCCTGACCCTTTCCAAATTTGGAAAAGTCCTTCGTTACGATCGTTAAGGCTCGTGTGCAATGCTAGTAAGCCTTACCCGACCATAATCAGATCATGAATTACTGTATAATTTCATTCAATTCGTCGGTCACGCGTCACAGGGGGTGTTCCAGAACTTTGGTCAATGTCACACGTCACCAGGGCGGTTGACGAATTGGTTCCAAGGTTCGCGTTTTCCTCCAAAAAGTGGTGTGTACCCAAGAAAATTTCTTAAAATATTCCAGTTACATGTGAAGCTCGATGTTAGACTTTAAAACAGATTTTTTGGCGGGATTCCAGGCCCACAGCTATCGTTTCCAGCCAAAATCAATCGTGAAACAAGGAGAAATCGAGGTAAAACTGCATTTTGGGCCATATGGTGTTGTGGAACTAAACGAGTGCGGAAAAAGACTTGGAACAAGCTCCAGAGTGGACTTAATCATTCTAGACCAATGTGGGGGTCTGTCGAAATTTTCGTCCTTGTCACACTCAAAATCGGCCTTGACGAATTGACGAATTGGTACAAGATGTCACGCGTCACACCCCCTGTCGAATTGAATGAAAACATACAGTAATGTAACACGTGTATGGCTCAAAACTGCTGTGGGACGGTCAGAATTCAAAATCGGTCAAAGGAACCAATGTTTTCTTTGAAATGAGAAATGTGGCATAATCTGGCAATGCATGGCAAAGACCATCTGTTCAATTGTACTCCCACTGCACACCTGAAGGGCACTTTGAATGTCCAAAGAATGACGCGGAGAGCTTCAAACATGCTCCGAGTCATGGCCAGGGTGGGATAAAGAACTTCCAAATGAGTTCGCATTCAATTATAGGACCGCTTGGTAGACAATATCGACTTGTATATCCATTCTCCCAATGATCCGATTTTTTTCCTCATTTTTCTGGTGGTTCTACGAATTTTAAACGGGTATTCCAAAAAAGGAAATCCGGCCTTGACGAAACGGTCAAAGGTCGGTCAAGGGGTCTTGACGCCCGGTCAGATCCCGTCAGACCCCGTCAAAGACAACACTGTCAGAGCTTGATGTCGTATGATACATGTTTGCACTGAGGTACGATGTATTGCAATTGGGTATGGTTGATATATTTCGCCCAAACCTCCTCGCAGTAAGTCCACAAGACCGTATTCGAAGCGTACTGAATTCTAAGGAAAGGATGAATAAATTCCTGTGTTGGCGCCTCCATCCATGAACGACCACAGTGCACGCCCCGTCTTCCGAGCAGGAATACACCCGCGTCGTCGCGTGGAATAGTTGACCGTTATGCTCTGAATATCCGTTCGTTGTGTTTGTCCTCACGTCGTGCCCAACGCCGGCCGCACCTTGAGCACAACTCGGCTTCTGTGCAGCGCTGATACGGCTCCGTCGTGGGTGAATTCAAGGGGCTATGATGCTGAAGGAGTAGGCTCTCGACGTGCCCCAAATGTTCATGGAAGTCGCGATTTCTGAAGCAATGACGGAAACGCTATCGGACGAGATGCAGGTCGAGTTGAACGGCCATACCGATTGGGTGGATTCCGTCGCCTTCTCCCAGGACAGCACCCGAGTCGTCTCTGGCTCCCGTGACGGAACGGTCCGGATCTGGGACACTACATCGGGCAAGATGCAGGTCGAGTTGAACAGCCATACCAATTGGGGGACTTCCGTCGCCTTCTCCCAGGACGGCAGCCGAATTGTCTCTGGCTCTGATGAAACGGTCCGGATCTGGGACGCTACATCGGGCGAGATGCAGGTCGAGTTGAACGGCCATACCAATCGGGTGACTTCCGTCGCCTTCTCCCAGGACGGCAGCCGAGTCGTCTCTGGCTCTGATGACGAAATGGTCCGCATCTGGGATGCTACATCGGGCGAGATGCAGGTTGAGTTGAACGGCCATACCAATTCGGTGAAATCCGTCGCCTTCTCCCAAGACGGCAGCCGAGTCGTCTCTGGCTCTCATGACAAAACAATCCGGATCTGGGATGCTACATTGGGCAAGATGCAGGTCGAGTTGAATGGCCATACCGATTGGGTGAATTCCGTTGCCTTCTCCCAGGACGGCAGCCGAATCGTCTCTGGCTCTTTTGACATGACGGTCCGGATCTGGGACACTACATCGGGTGAGATGCAGGTCAAGTTGAACGGCCATACCAATCGGGTGACTTCCGTTGCCTTCTCCCAGGACGGCAGCCGAGTCGTCTCTGGCTCTGCTGACAGAACGGTCGGGATCTGGGACGCTACATCGGGCGAGATGCAGGTCCAGTTGAATGGCCATACCGATTGGGTGAATTCCGTCGCCTTCTCCCAGGACGGCAGCCGAGTCGTCTCTGGCTCTGATGACAAAACGGTCCGGATCTGGGATGCTACATCGGGTGAGATGCAGGCCGAGTTGAATGGCCATACCAAACGGGTGAAATCCGTCGTCTTCTCCCAGGATGGCAGCCAAGTCATCTCTGGCTCTGATGATGAAATGGTCCGGATCTGGGGCGCTACATCGGCCGAGATGCCAGTAATGGGTGGATTGGCCCTCAAGCCGGCTCCGCTTACAGTCCACACCCTTAAAGATTCTCAGTGGATCTGCCACACAGATCGAGACTGCTGGGTACCCCCTGATTACCGCCAACCACGTTCAATGGCATTTTTCGAGGAAAGACTATGTTTTGGATATAGCACCGGTCGTGTGATCGTCTTAGACATGGCCCCCACACGTTGAACTTCAAGGAAGGTATTTACTCTCTTCAATATGTACGTATGCAGAAAAGTGTCTTCCCATTTTCCAGTACTGTACGCGCATCCACTCAGCCGATTATATTTGCTACCCCGTTTGCAACCCCTCAAACATAGCTGTGCTCAGAGTATACCGTACTTGGAGCGATTACAGTCACGCGACTGCAGGGCTCGTGGTTCGCGAGAATGCCGACCTGGAGTCGTTGTCCGTCGCTCAAATGGCTGAGGCCGGGAGACATATACTTGAGGCGAAGAAAATCAGATGAAATTGCGTTGCATGATACGGGAGAACACATGGGGAATATACTGTGATTGAAACGTTGACTGGGAGCAATCTATATATGCGGCGTCAAGGGGGATCGGCGGAACTCGAGAGGCTTGAGACTCTGAGGACGTATGCTGTTAATCGGAGAGAAGAGTACAACGCGTGGGAAGGGCATTACATGGCTTGAGCCTTGAGGATTGGGGAGAAAATAACGAGTGAAATTGAACGGAGGCGGGGGTGCGAGTATTCCATGCAGTAGTCAATCGGCAAGTGTCCGTTGAGCTAAGTTTCACCCGGGAAATTCTGGAAGACAGAACAGCTAAGGCGGGACGGGTTTTTATTGAGAACTTAAAAGTTACCTTCGTGGGGTGATCTCCGGCACGGTCACGATGTTATCCGTAGACCACAAACGAGTAGTAAGCGACCGTAAAACCTTTTTCAAGGAATCTCGGGAGAAACAAAATGGGAAGGGTTAGTATCCGGATTAATAAGACGGTGATTCAATTCAAAGATTCTCCCTGGTAGTCCCGCACGTCCTTGCGGGGAGCGAGGGGCACAGATGCATCTGGGAAGCCGCCAGGGCCGATACCCGGGCGCACGTTAGGCGAGTGTATGTACCGCAAACGCTAATCGCTGACGCAATCAACGTGTCGTTCGAGAGACATAGCTGAGTTTGGAAAATATTAGCTCGTATACGAGGTTTCTGTTCGCGCAATAATATAGGCAATGTCGAAACTGCCTGCAATTTCAAGTGCACATGTCTTCTGTGGGTTCTCTGAAACTTAAGCAGGAACACGGACCGGAGGAATCTCGCGGAGATACCAGAGAACGGCGCATTCGAGGGCGATTTGTACGTCAGATGGACGGGTATCGGTGGAAAGGCACGTTCTTGTCCGAGTCGTGGCGTGCACTGAAGCGCGCAGGGGGATGAGGTACGTACTTGGGTTGAGATCGAAAGAGGCACGTATATTCTCAGAACGTCGCGTCGGGAGTGTTCGCCCAGGCATATCCAGGGCGTAGTTCATGGAATGACTGAACATAAAACATTAAGAAAGGCGGAACAAGCCGCCGTAACCGGCGAATACAGATTTCTGGATGGTGGAGGAGGTTCACCGGTAATCGAGGAACACACGATTGCTGCACCGGAGTAAATCCCTCGATCGCTTGAGGTATGGAACGGTGTGGTGTTGAGTAGAAGATATCGTTGAATGGTGTTGCTTGCATGCAATCCTAAATGCCCAGGCCGAATGAACCAGATGCGCGCGCACAAGATAGACAGGATAGAGTTCGTAATAGGCGGGTTCGGAGCTGTTGGGAGAACGAGAGGGGAAGAGAGTAATTGCAAATGATGGGAGAGAAGCGGGCCTGCTGCGTACGTACTCTGTATTTCGATTGGCCGGATTGTCGTCGTTGACGCTGGGATCTATGGACGTGAGGGGATAGAGAAAAGGGGGAAGCATGTGGAGGAAACATTAGCGCGGAATTAGCAATGTACATATAAATAGAAAGTGCGCGCTACGTGCAGAAACACCCAGTTTGCCCCACTGGGGAACAGTTTGCTAATACGTCTCCACCGACAAATAGCATGGGCTAGGGGAGGAGGCGACATATGCGGGATAGGCGGCTTTGGTGGGATGGGTAGCGCACCAGGCAAGCATTTCAGGACCTTGCGAGCGCGGTACGAATCGGAGGCCCGGTTTGAGATGGGCCGTGGTAGGAGGAGGGGATGAGATGTTAAGTGAGTCAATATGCGGAAAGATTAGCATAAAGAACAGGAATGGACGTACCCGATGCGTTGGAATGAGATGTATACCGTGCATGTCCCCTGCAGCGAGATGATTATACGCGGAGGCGGGCGCTCTGTCGGGAAAGGATTGAGGCGTTGAGGAAAAATTGGTCGGGGGAGACGACGTGCCGGGGCATGCGAGCGTGGAGGGTGTGCGTGGAGAGGTAGATGTGGTCGTTCTGTAGTGCTCAATGAAGGCGTCGAGGAGGAGTATTGTGAACCGGATGGGGCCGCGTGAGACTGTTGAGGGAGAGATGGGCGAAGCACAGTTCAGCCGAGGCAAGTAGGACAAAGGAGGGAGGGAGGTAGGAGCAATGACTAGCGTCGGGATTTAGATGTCATCGGGGGTGGCGGAAGGGGGCTTACGAATAACAAGAGGAGGAATGGGGATGCAGAACGACTAGGGATTGGAAGCGACGAGTGGGACGACATATAGATGGTAGAGGGTAAAGATGACAGCACAACTTGAGCACAGCACGAACGACAGCTGATCTGGGCTGGAGCTGTGGACGTGGCGTTATCGGGGACACTCCGAGGTCTCCGAGAAAGATGTACTGACTCGAAAGATCTCGGCGTTTTTTGTAATATCTCCGACGACGGCGGGAGGCCGCGGAGGGCGAGATAAGCATTTGGCGTCAGTTCGTCCTGCGGTGCTCCAACTTTTCAGACAGAAAGATTTCGCAACAATATCGCGAAATATCTAGGGTGTTCCTACACGGAATATTGGGGTGAAAATGAAGTGCAAATATGAATATGGCCGTCCGAATCAAAGCTTGATGTTTGGTCTATCCAAGCGAATGTGCACAGCCCCATCACTGTCCCTTCCTCCTCATCGACGCTGCTCCTACATCTTATTCTCTCTAGTCTTAGG
This sequence comes from Mycena leptocephala, assembly GCA_029378395.1. Lineage (NCBI taxonomy): Eukaryota > Fungi > Basidiomycota > Agaricomycetes > Agaricales > Mycenaceae > Mycena > Mycena leptocephala. Next base: position 93,642 of record JARJLF010000711.1, on the reverse strand, counting down.
CCAATCCTGGTCATCTTATATAACCCGAAACAACGCCTAGCTGTTCTCCCCAGCCCTTCGGATAGCCTAGTTTCCCGAGCGCCGGGCACCGAATCTCGTGGGCGGCGAGGCTCGCCGCTGGGAATCGCTCTTCGTTCTTGCTGACTGATTCAGGCCTTGTATAGCGAGTGGATACGGTCTAAAAATAGAGTGAGCCACCTCGATTGCCTTCGGAAGGACTTAAGCTGACTAGATTTGCCTTCTTTTGTCTCCATCTGCGCTTGATCTCGGCGGTCGATTATTCTGTGCTGCATGCTCGTTACCTCGACATCTCTTGTTGTTGGAATACGCCCTCTGGACGCATAGGGCTCGTCTTGATCTTCCCCGACGACTTTACGGACGCCGGACGGTGCACCCCGTTTGCCTCCCTAGTCCCATCAACGCCGGCGCTGATGAGCAATTCAACGGGTCCTCTAGTTCTACTCACCCTGGGGTTTTTTTAGATTCGATTGGTCCTCTTTTCTCTGTTGAAATGGCTTCGGCTTCTTGCTGTACTCTTCGTTCGTCACCCTCAATCGCAACGACTTGGAAAGTCGGCGCATTGCCCGGGCGCAAGCGCATCCCTCTCTTCGATTTTTCTGGTTTCGTTTATCCATCGAGTCCATCCTTGGATTCACGGCCTTATTTCCTCTCCGTAATTTTTTTCTGTGTATTTAACCGCGTCGCCTCAGGCTACCATGACTTTTCTCCTTCAAACATCAAACCCAGTATTTGGCTAGTGATTCCTGCAACATTCGCGTCTTGCTATCGATGTACTCGTCTCTTTCAATTTCCTTCCCGTGATTGAATCGGGTTCAGCGTTTCTGTTACTGTGGCTGCTTGAACCTTCAAATTAATATTTCTACCTCGGTGTCCGCTCAACAACGATTCGATGAACTGGAACCGCGAACAAAAATCCTCGCGAGGCGCCGTCATTTTCAATTATTTCAGTGTCATAGCATGATCCTTGTCGGTCATTGCAAAATAAACTCGCTCTTCTCTCTGTCAATCTGACCCGTGAATTGTCTGCCTTCCGAACCGGTCCATTTCTTCGCCCAAATTCTCGCTCTTAACCTTCAACGCAGTATTTTGTTCCGTCTATCAATCTGCTGATACCGAAACCAAGTCCAAAATACGAGATGAGGGGGAGTAAAAAAAACTTCAAGAGCACAGTTGATGCCTTTGGAGGGACTCGAACTCCCGCCTTCCCGTGATTAGCACGGGACGATCGCCTTGATCTTCACAGGCATAACCAGCATTATTCGGTGCTTGATTTGGGTCTGCAGTTTCGAATCGATGTTCGCTTATTTTCACAAGTCGCGGCCTGATCTACTGCTTTCTTGTAGCGGCGTACTTCTTGTAAATTTCTTGTCAAGACATAGTATTTGATTCCTTCTATCAATTCCACGCGCTAAATTCAGGTCCGAAACAAGAAACCCAAAACACAGTTGGGGTTATACGCAATCTTGCGGTGGCGTAGTTCCTTCAAAAGGAAACAGCGTTTTTGTCCATCTATCAGTTTTTGGCGGTGTCGCCGCAACCGAACCAATCTCAGGTGTAAAAGAAACCCCAAAAAAATTGATTCTTTCGTCTAGCACAGCGCCTTTGGAGGGACTCAAACCCTCACCTTCCCGTGAAAGGGTTCGGAAACTATGGCGTATCGACACGGGACGATGCCCTTGATCCTCAAACACTGCGTTCAGGGGGGTCGTCTGCACAAGCGATGTGCGACCCCCGTCCGCAGTGGTCTGCAGACTTGGATGTCAGCACACCATGCCGACCCACCCCAAAGTCTGTGGACGTCAGTAGGCCTCGTCTCGCCACAATCTCCACGCCTCTCTGGGTGCCCCGGGCATGCAGAAGGCATCACTGGAGGACAGGGCGATCTCATTGCGGACCCACAAATCAAAACACACGGCATGTCTTTCCAAATCAGGAGAAAACTCCGAAATGCACATTGCAAAAACGAGTTGCAGGTTGAGAAATAATGAGACTTGGTTCTAGAGCTAATACACACATTCCAAAATTTTTCTGACTTATCCTGGGTGAAGTTGAGTGCGCAAGACGCAGAGGAAAACAAAAGGGCGACAAAGAAACCCTTTGCCTGTGTCTCCATTTGGTTCCAACCTATTTTGATTGCATTGGCAACTGTGTACCAGATGCCTTTAATGCATCTCAAATCAGATGTGTTGGTCATTGCCCTCAGTGTCAGGTTACCCGAGATGCCCGAAACAATCCGACCTCACGATTTTTGACCTCATCTAACAATGCATTATGAGACCTGTGTCGGGTTAACAAGGTGGGAAATTACGGTGCGTGGGGTGTGGAATTTTCCTTTGAAAATGATGTTAGTCATTGTTACAGCACACCATTCAGAGACAGGGTGTCGAACCCCGGACTGCCTCCAATAATCTTTCCAAATCTCCCACAAGATGAGAGGCGGTATACCATACAATTTCCGAGTCTTTCCCTTACCAATGAAGCTCATGAGGCTAGCAATCTTTGGAACATCCTAGTTGGATTCGGCAAATATTATAGACAATGCCCAAGATTCTCGAACACATTCAACCCCATAATGCGTTGTACTGTGGTATTTCAACACGTTCGTCGCTGGGAGGACGAACGAAAAAACTGGAAAGCCAGGAAAGAGATTGCGATCGCGATCGGTCGAACGTCATGTCTGAAAATATACTAGCTTCTCGAATGTTCCCCGATGAATGAAACGTCCGGAAAATCCAAAAAAAAAAAACACGCAAAAAACCGTTTGCCAAAATCTTGCTCGGACACGGTGGTTGGATTTTTTTTTTTTTTGGATTTGGGCAGGCGGTGTTGCCAATCGGATTCACTTTCGTTGCACGATGGCGAGGATCCCACAAGAAAACTTCATCATGAAGGTTGAATTTTGGAATCTGAACACGCTGGGCGTACCAAAAAAAAAAAAAAGGAAACCCAACATGAAAATCCGGTCACAGAGAGTCGAACCCTTTTGCGAGGGAATCTATAGAAAGGAATGGACCGGGAGATAGGATAGGATGGGATGGGATGAGATAGATAGGATACGAATCCATATAGTCATCAAAAATATTTGGAGAGCCCTATAATTGTGGTGTAGGATCGATCCTAAGTCCCTATCACAGGTAGGGCAGGATCTATCCTACTGGCGTCTGGCAGCAAACCGTGGACTGGCTAGCCATTTGAATGGCGGGACCTCTGGTTAAAACCCTATGGGACCTGACCACAGGCAGAGTGCACAAATGTACGGGAGGAGTTCTCCCGTTCCAGGTGAAATCCCGTGTTCACCAGTCCCTTGAAGACAGACTGTTGTATCCCTTCCCTTTGCAGATGCATGCACACCACCCACTTCCGAAAAGCAACCCAGGGACTTTTGGGTAGGAAAAAGACAGCACAATAAATAGAGAACCTGAAGGTCTCGGTGAAAGTCGAGCAACGGCTCGGTAGTAACAGCGATCATCGCAGAGCAAGGAATACCAAGAGATCCTGACACAGGCCAAATGAGAGCTCGAAAGGGTGCAGATTCCACAGCGCCGATGTCTGCGTGGCCAATCGCTCCAGCGGGATCCATGGGGCAATCATTCCAGTGGTTAAGTAAGTACATTGTTACACGCGAGCCTGAGACGACTCGTCACTGACACTCCCGGACAAGTGTGGCGATATCCGTGTGGCAAGCGGGTCCAGGTTCCATGTGGCCCAACCATTCCAGTGGTATCCGTTATGGCCAACCGTTCCAGTGGTATCCGTGAGTCCAAAGGTTCGAATCCCGGGCTCGAGCGAGTGTTTGGCGAGTGCTGCTGGGAAAGAATCGCCAAGCCAATCCCATCGGAGATGATCGGAAATCACGGAGTTGGGCCCGATGGTCCGTGCGCAACAAAACGCCAGCACATCCGAAAATGTCATCCGTCGCCAAGGCTTGCCATGTTGATATCAATCGTGTTGAATTTATACCTTGCGGTAAAACGATTGATCTCGACCTAATTTTCTGGAATACCAGACGCCGGCAACGCAAAATTTCTAGCAGACCTCTCAGTTCTTACAACCCGCGTTTGGATTGAAGTCAATGTCATGGAAGCAGAGATGATAAGGATCATCGGTTCGGCTTGGCCTGTCTCCCGGTACCGTGAGCGAGATATTTTAGATTCTTATACCGTGACTCATTGCATTTCGAAATTCGCTTCTTGTTCTGCGCTATCATGCCTCGCTACCAGCTGGAAATCGCCATCGCGCTCAACGTCGCTGCCGCCCTCAGCGCGCTCATCTTTTACGTCAACAGAAGCAAGGAGGGGAAGATTAGCCTTCCTCTTGCAGCCCACGCCGAATCTGAGATCTATCCTGACGGAGACCCATTTGATGTCACCTTGGCTGAAGACGTTTTGGATGGCTATCCTTTACAAGAAGAAAAGTTCTGGACCAAGGTATGGATAGCTTTTACCAACGCACAACACTGAAATAACTTACTTCCCTTCGCAGATGCGCGGAAGAAAAATTATTCTGACTGTCATAACATCCCTTCTAGTTCTGGTTGAGGCTGCTCGTATCGGTCTTGGCGGGGATGTCGCCATTTGCGCCTCAAATCTCTTTTTCGCTGTGTACTTCCTCGCGGTCGCCGCATCTTCCATTACTCGCCAAACTGTAGCCACCCACACGGAATCTATCTGGCACTTGGCATCTCTGACAATGCTGGCTGTCCCTTTGATGGCCTTCAGTGCGATTTTGCCCGCCGAAAGCCTCCCTGTCATCCCTGTCATCGCCTTGCAGAGCCGAGATTCAATCCTTCCAGCTCTGTGGTACACCGCATTCGCGCTCTGCATTCTAGCGCTTATCGCGGCTCTCAACACTCCCCTTGGTCCTGCTCTGCACTACCCTCCCTCTGCGATTTATTCCGAGAAGACCACCCTGGCCATTACGAACAAGGAGGAAAGCAACGTTTCTGGCATCTATGGTGGCACCTCATACTCTTGTATTTTCTGTCATTTGTTCATCCCCGCAATTCAGGCGCTTCCATATGGAGGATTTTATTCTTCTCGTACTCCACCAAAGTCGTGATGCTCGGGAACACGGCCGCGAGTCTCGAAATCGGCGATCTGCCGATCCTCACGGTCGACATGCGCGCCACCTTTCACTACGCCTCGATGAAACGCGTCCTTCGGGACCTACGGCTTTCAATCTGGTCATGGCGTCCACCTGTCGGTTCTGGCGCGACATTGGCGTACCAACTCTACAGGGTTAATCACGCAGGCCTGGCAGCGATGATGGCGCTTGCCTTTGTCGCTGGGTCGCTGTTCTACATCCCGCCTTTCTTCATGAGTCACGTGCTTTCTTACCTCGAAAATGACCCGCACAGAGAACACACCGAGTGGGGATGGGTCTGGGTCGTCTGTCTGTTCAGTTCGAATCTTCTCCTGCATATTGGTACGTCTGACCAGAATACGCTACGCTGAACCGCAGTGGTCTCACCCATCCTAATCAACCGATCTGTTCACGTAGTCACTGGTGAGCCTTCAAGTTTCAATGGTTTCCACGCATCATCTGTACTTTAGGACAGCTATGGTTCTTGTCGATGACCACGTTACAATCTCGCATTCGGACACAGCTCAACACCGCCTTATTCGCAAAAACGCTGGTGCGGAAGGATGTCGCCTCCTCAATTGCGGCTTCCACGTTGTCCCCAGAATCGGACACGCATACCCTGTCCGATAACGCAGCACCACAACAGAAAGAAGGCGAATTTTCTTCCAAGGCCCAAATCATGACCCTCATGTGCGCACCCACCTGCTCTCGAAATGCCTGACTTTTGGGGAGCTGATCCCTGACACGCGTCCTCTTCAGGACCACAGACGTCGACCGTGTCGCAAGCTTCACTCGCCATATTTTCTTCATCATCGGTACGTTCTCCGCCCCCAATTCAGAGGCCACGCTAATGATCTGAACGAAGACGCTCCAATCGAGCTTGCTGTGGGGACGGTTTTCCTCTACAACCTTCTCGGTAGTTTCTATTTTCTTCCCAGTCCTCCTGACGCCCGGCCGATCATCTTTCGCCTCAGGGATGTCGTGCTTTTTCGGTCTTGCAGTCGCCGTTCTGCTCCTCCCCTTGAATCATTTTGCTGGCAAGACCATAGCGGGTGGGTTCTGCTGTATATTGGGTGCCTTGACGCAAACTTACATTTCCATGCGATTCAGGTGCGCAGGACAATCTCATGAAGACCCGAGATGAACGAGTGGCATTGATGAATGAGGTTGGTCTCTTGGTCTCCGGCTTAACTTCCCATTCAATATATACGTGTTTTTGTTTCTTACAGGTTCTGTGCGGCATTCGTATGCTAAAGGTCGGCTATTTCTTTTCATCCCGTCTGGTATCGCACAATTAACGAGACTCCGGTAGTTCATGGCGTGGGAACGAAGCTTCGAGACGCGGATCATGAAAATTCGGGCCAATGAACTCAAATATCAGCGCCTCAATTATATCATCGAGGTAAGGCTTTCCACATTATGATACGGAGGTTGAATTCCTTCTGGGATTCCTTAAATTTCGCCAGGCTCTACTGTCTGGACTCTGGTATGTGCCTATATTCTCCCGCTCGATATCTACGCTGAACCCAACACTTCCTTGACCGAATGAAGGAATTATTTGACGCCCATCATCGTGACCCTGGTGTCGTTCTATCATTTTACTATTGTTCGTGAAGAGGTTTTTACGCCGTCAATTGCTTTTACCTCGGTGTGTATTTCTTGCCAAAAATGCTCCTGGATAAATTCACCAGCAAGTTCTGGGTAGATCTTTGGTCCGTAGCGTAGTCCGGTTAGAATCTCAATCCTGACCACAAATTTACCTCTAGTGTTCAACGAGATCAAATTCGCCTTTGCTGCGCTCCCTGAAGCGTTCATCAACACGCTTCAAAGCATCGTCTCTCTCCGCCGGATCGAAAAGGTTCGTGCTCAATGCTGCTGATCGATATCTGGTGCTTGGTTCACTCTTGACTGCATATACAGTACTTGCATACTCCGGAAGTCCATCCCGTTCCTCCAATACGGAAACAGTGCCATGATATAGCATTCCAATCCTGCACCCTTACTTGGCCGCAAGATAAACCGCTGGGCGCCGGGTCAACGCCGAGGTACAAGTTCATTCTGATGGATCTTACGCTGAAGTTCCCTATGGGCGAACTGTCCCTGATTTGCGGGAAACTTGGTTCTGGGAAGACATTGCTCCTTCTCGGTGCGTCAGATCGAAGGTGCATCGCAAGGTGGCTTAGAAGTATTTTTAGCGTTATTGGGAGAGGTAGATATTCTGAGCGGCCAGATGCTGTGTCCGCGCTCTCCGGCTGACTCTTTGGCTGCATATGCGGACACCCGTCCACCCAAGGAAGACTGGGTTATTGCAGGCATTTGTGCATACGTTCCCCAGGTATGAATGAAAATTGCAAAGATAATGGCGGCTGACCCACACACCCTAAGGCCGCATGGCTTCAGAATGCGTCTATCAAAGGTATTCGTGTTTCAAGTGAATAAAATGATCCATTCTTGATGATTGCGGCTAGATAACATACTTTTCAACCTTCCATACCACGAGGAACGGTACAAGCTCACTTTGGAGGTGGGCACTTCCCGGCGATAACCGTGTATATATTTCTAATGGTCCCAGGTGTGTGCTCTGATCAGTGATTTGGATGTTCTGGAGGACGGCGATGAGTCCGAGATTGGGGAACGAGGGGTATGGACCTTTTACTTTGAGGAGCTCTCAACGCTTATCGCCTTGTAGGTCAATCTTTCCGGCGGGCAGGTACATCGCTTGCTGTGCTTCTTCACATTCTTCGTGCACTGCTGAATCTGTTGGCGGAATAGAAAGCTCGGGTGTCACTCGCTAGAGCAGTGTGTGAGTCTTGGTCTTCATCCATACTCCGTTTCTTGTTCATGTATACCTTCTTAGATTCACGTGCTTCGATTTTGCTCTTGGACGACGTACTCTCGGCCGGTATGCTGCTTAATATCTCGAGGATCATCCTCTAATGTTTTGTCCTTCAGTGGATGCGCATACTGCCCACCACCTGTACCATTCCTGCCTCAGAGGCGAAATGATGCAGGGCAGGACTGTGATCTTGGTTTCTCATCACGTCCAGCTATGTGCTCCTGGTGCCGCGTACGTGGTCACTCTCGATAATGGCCGTGTACAGTTCCAGGGCAGTCGCGAAGAATTCCAAAGTTCCGGGATCATGAGTGGTGTGCAGTCCACCTCAGCCGAAATACAAGACGTTCAGGAAGACACTGCGATTCACGCAACGGATTTCCAGGCCACACGAATCAATGGTGCTGGAGCCACCGTCCTGGCACCGTCTGCACCGGCCGGTAAGGCAGAGAAGAAAAACCCTCGGAAATTCCTTGAAGAAGAACAACGCGCTGTGGGAAGAGTGGCGTGGAGTGTCTGGAAAACCTATATTCTTGCTTGCGGCTCAGGCTGGTATTGGGTGCTTTTTGCCCTGGTCTTCATCGCAGCTGCTCTTTCTCCTGTGATGGAGAACGGGTGGTTGAGTTACTGGTCTCGTGGTGATGACTCTCAGAAACAGCTGTTCTATCTGTCTATCTACGCAGTGGTAAGCCTCGGATTGATTTAAATGTGTTGCAGATGATTGATTCTTCGAACAAGCTTTCGATAACCGGTGGGTGCCCGTTACCACTTTAGGCTACGCTTACCGAACATCAACACAGGCCTGATCTTGACGACAGTTCGTTCCTTTGTTCTCTGTATGCTTTTCCTTCTACAGCAACTATCTCGGCTCATAAATACAATACAGATCATGGAGGCATCCACGCGTCCACCATTCTCTATAAACGTTGGATGTCGTAATCATCATCAGCTTCGCGCCCTGACAGAACGCTCTAGGACTTCTTCAAGCGGTTCTATTTGCCCCCATCCGTTTCCATGACACTATATCTCGTGGACGTCTCCTCAATCGCTTCGGCAAAGACTTTGAAGGTAGCATCCATCTCTTTCCGAATTCAAAGGCTGACCAGACTCAGGCATCGACAGCAACCTGCCCGATAATTTCCGCAGATCCGCCATTTATCTCATCTCAACAATTGTACGTTTTTTTCGAGTGTCCAACCCAAACTCATCTAATCCAATCTTGTTCCTAGACGACTGTTGTCACTATCAGTTTCATTGGAGGATATCCGTTTGTCATCGGCGTGTGTTTCATTTCGGTGTTTTATTATCAAGGTCCGGGAATGATTTGTCTCCATTTTCTTCTCGTAATCGTTTCTTCTCAGTTGCCAAGGTAAGCACGATGATCGTGAATTTAGGATGAAACATCTTATCCCACCTCAGATTTACGGCCAAACATCGAGAGATTTGCGACGTTTGGGTAGGTTTAAATTCCTTTCGTTCGATTTCCTGAATGGCTTATGATATCAGACTCTGTGGTACGTCCTTCTTGTAATCCACCTCCACAAACCTAGATAGTTTTCTGAAGACGCGGTCTCCGCTGTATTCAATGTATTCTGAGGTATATGACCTAGACTCCAACTGACCCCACCACAAACCTAACCCAGACACTCATCAGGTCATTGCTGGAGTCACCGTTCTCCGTGCATTTGGTGCTTCCTCCAAATTTCTTCGCGACATGCTTCGCCATGTGGATACTGTGAGTATTTGTATACTCTCTTTCCGAGATACTTCACAATTTTCTCAGAACCTCAACCCGTCTTACTGGATCTGGGGGGTCAATCGATGGCTTTCCGTACGCAGTTGCATCTACTTATGATGTTCTCCTTGACGTTCACCCCGCGTGAAAATAGATCAGGATGACCTGCCTTTCCAGCATTATCACAGCGATGATGGCGCTCCTGGCGGTACTCAACAAAGACATCTCGGCGCCTTTGGCCGGTTTCGCACTCGCCTTTTCGAATAGGGTATGCTCATCGTTCGGGAAATTCACAGACTAAATTAGGACCAGATTACATGGGATCTGCTCATTTTTGTAGACATCGCTGTTCCCTTCGAAGGCATGCACTGATGGAATACCAGGTTGGGGAATTCGTCAGCCTTGAGCAAGCCATGGTATCGATCACCCCTCGAAGCTGAGCTCCGTCTCAACATTCTACTACCACAGGTCGGTCTGGAGCGTGTCAAAGAATATTCGGATCTCTCCCAGGAACCTCCAGAGTTTATCGAGCCGCGTCCAGAACCTTCATGGCCTGAACACGGTGCCATCCAATGCGAGAATCTCGTCATCCGATACGCTGTAAGATTGTCCCGTTAACATCACGGAGATATTTCTCACTCCAAACAGCCTGACCTTCCGGATGTTCTCCATAACCTGACATTTGAGGTTCAGCCAGGCGAAAAGGTGATATCTGTCATCAAGTCCTTTCCATTTCTGAAGCAATTTAGATTGGTATCTTAGGCAGAACGGGTACGCCAATCCATGGTTCGAGTCAGGCCTTGTCTCTAAATGACTGTGGATCTAGGTTCTGGGAAAAGCACACTTGCGCTCTCATTCTTCCGCTTCGTGGAAACTACTGAGGGCCGAATCGTCGTTGACGGACTTGACATCTCCAAGATCGGTCTCACGGACCTACGTAGCCGGTTTACAATTATTCCTCGTTCGTCCTCCGTTTCTTTTTCCTTCCCAACATAATTGAAATATTGCCTTTGAAGAGGACCCCACGATTCTCAGCGGAACCTTACGCACCACTCTCGATGTGTTTAATGAGTATCATGATGCCGACATTGTGCGTCGTGCGCAATCCGTTCGACTTTGAACAGTCAAGTAGACTAACGTTCTCTTATAGTTCGAAGCCCTTCGGCGGGTGCATCTCATTCCCTCCGAGGACACTACGGAAGAGACTGCGGATACCGTCAATGCGAATATGTTCCGCAATCTGGATTTTTCAGTCTCTGAAGGCGGAGAGAACTTCTCCACTGGGCAAGTTTTCTGTGTCAGTCACTTAGCTGTCGGGCTAATTTGTTTGGATAGTGAGAAACAGCTCCTATGTATGGCACGCGCGATCTTGAAGCGTTCAAAAATTCTTGTGATGGATGAGGTGGGTTCGGCTCATCTCATACTGTTTTCGACGTTGACTGCAAAAATCTAGGCCACTGCCAGGTAGAGTTTCTGTTATCTTACATGAGTAAGGGCTAACTTTCTTCAGTGTCGACTACGCCACAGACGAATTGATTGGGAAGACCATCCGGCAGTAAGCTTTCGAACGACTTTCTAATGCGCACTGATTTCCCGCCCTCAAAAGAGAGTTCAAGGCTAGCACGATCCTCACCATCGCGCATAGACTCCGAACCGTCATTGACTACGACAAGGTCAGCCCATACCCATACCCTGTTAAAAGGGTGTTCCTGTATTCATATGGTTCACCGCAGATCATGTTGTTGGACCAAGGCAAAATCGCCGAGCTTGACCGGTAATCATTCATCTCCTCACAGTCATCCGCAGATTGACTCATTCTTTCTCCTCCTTAGACCCTCGGTTTTGCTAGCGAACAAATCATCGAAATTTTATGCGTTATGCAAGGCAACAGGAAAGGAAGAGTTTGAGATGTTGAAGAAACTGGCGGGAGCTTAGGCTAAAACCCTCCTCTGTAATTGAGTAACATCGACGCTCGGTGATTGGAAAAAATGTTTCATGGGATGTTCGGAACATCTGAAACATATTCGCGAACTAAAAGACAGATGGAAATTAGGGCGAAATTCGGCGGCCGGGAATCGAAACAGGTATCACCACGCACCACACCCGATTAGCGGTGTCTCCAAAAAAGATCTCATAGGTGTCGCCTCTAAGCCAAATCACGGAGGCACATCAAAATCACCGGATGGACTTGAAATCAAGTGAGATAGCGATGTTTCAGTGTCACGAAGGGGCCCGCACGTCCTTCGGTCAATCAATTCAACAATTATGGTCGTTGTGGGAAAAGAGAACAGATCCACGAAGCTGAAAAAGAGGTTAGCTGGCAGCCAAATCATTCCCGGCGCAGGGAATCGAACCCGGACGTGCAGCGTATCCTCCAAGCAGTACCAACTATTCACAGCTGCCGTGCACCCCACACGAATAAAGGTGTGCGTCTCGAGCTAAGTAAGTGACAGTCCCGTTCCTCGGCACCCTGGATTTGGTTGATCAAGTAATTCTCGTTGGAGAAGCGATCCGCACGGCCTTCGGTCATTCAATTGAACAGTTGTAGTCGCTGTTGAAAAAAAGAAAACGAGTCCACGAAGCTGAAAACTGACAGAAAAAGAGATCAATCCGGCGCCCGACTTGCATGGTCCAAGTCCGAGTCAAACGTATCGGTTTGATTTATGTAATTAGATTCCCACTACTGCACGTGCTGATTCTTTTGTAGTTTTTAGGAACCTCAGGTTTCAACAATGTGTCCCAGCTACTCCATGAACCGGGTAAGTCATCTATTTGAACAGAAGCTTCGGTTCGATAGCAGGTGAAAAGTAGGAGGTATGTCCGTTGCGGATAATCGACATGAAAGATCTGATGCTGCGGTCCGATGAGCGGAATTTAGGTGGCATGGAATGTCAGAAGACCTGTTATAGAATCCCAGCAAGTGTCAAGCTAGGGATGAATCCTGTAACCAGCCAATCGCTGGGAGGTTTGTTGCAATTGCGCGGTCACCACCGTGGTATATCCTCATGGCGAGTCGCCGAGTACCGGTAGCACCGTGGTATAAGTGCCTACCTTTTACCCATCCTCGTCAGAGCTCTGCGGTACCTCTCAGGCCCGTTCCTTTAGCGTCTTTCTTGCCAAATACCCGTTGTCGTTTGCAAAATCCAGGCTATGGATCAGGTGTCGCCTCTCGTTGCCCGTGAAGGTGCGAGCCCGCCTTGGCAAGTGCCGATCATTGCGCACGCTTTCTGCTGTGTCCTCGCATTTGCTCTGTTCCTTCCCGGTGGTGCGATATTTGCACGATATTTGCGAATCTTCCGGCCATGGTGGTATACGGCCCATTGGATTGTGCAGTTTGCAACCGGTGAGTAGATTTTGGTCAACGTTCGAGGTCTTACCAACTTCGTGTAGCCGGACCTCTTATCGTGATTGGCATATCTCTAGGCTTTTTCGCGGACCATGAACTCGGAGGAACCCCTCTGGATAACCACAAGGTATGTCTGCCTCTCGATCCCACTGTTGCATACCATCTGAATGCAGAACAGAGAACTGGCATAGTCCTTTTTGTGCTTTATATCAGTCAATGTGTCATCGGCGCTGTCATCCACTATTTAAAACCCAAGGGTGCCCGTCGACGCCCGATTCAGAACTACTTTCATGCCGTTTTTGGGCTCGTCATCCTAGCTTTGGGGATGTATCAGATCCGCACGGGATACAGCCAGGAATGGCCCGCATACATGGACTACGGCAGGCTGCCCAACTGGGTCAACACCCTCTGGATTGTATGGTGTTTCGTACGTTCCTTTTCCTCTCATTCTTTTCTACTGCCGATCGTGATTTTTGCAGGTCTTGATAATGACATACACTGGGGGCTTGTATTTCCTCCGCAGACAATATACACAGGAGGCCAACACCCGCGCGCATACCGATCACATTATTCTGGGTGCTCTCGAGGCGCAGCGAACCGTAGATTTCAAGTCTACATTCTGATAAATAGTTGTCTTGGACTCCGCGTATCGAAAAATGCGAATAAATTCGTGTCTGATTGGAAGTGAGTACAACAAGTCGTAGGATGAACGCAATAGGCACTTAAATATTTTGACATCGACGGTGGCATGGGTGGCTGGTGAGACTGCAGTTTAAAGTGGGATCAATCCTCGCGCGACGACGCGCTATAATCTTCAACAAAGGTGTGGGTGCACCCTGCACAAGCCTGATAACCCTGTCGATTATGCCCAAGAGGTGGGCGGACAGAAAGTCCGTGATATCATGCTCAGAAATCCCCTCAATTTCAAATTGGGGGGGGGGGGGGGGTCCACGCGAGCGGTGGGTCGGTCCGAAGGCGTACGGACCGTTGTCCGCACTCAAAAGAAAGGCAAAGAAATAAAAATTGAAAAGGAGCCATGACGCGCATGACACAGTGGTGTGTACGGACCGAATTCGCCGAAAGTAGCGAAGCGATCAATTCAAGCAAAGAAAACTCGGAGGCGAAATTTAAATAAATTTGAAGCTGCAGGCTCATTCACAGCATATACTTATGGGGGGGTCTACCTTTTCTGCTTCGCGATACATGCAGAAATGAGAGAGCTACATCACAATTGGTTGAAGCACGGTTCAGAAACTCAAATGAGGTCGGACCGGCCTCCTGTGGCACTGCAAAGCTATGCATGATATCTCGGCTCTTTCGGCCGCCCACCTCTTGATTATGCCCGTTACCAATCAATCGACACTCTTCTGTTGGCGGGTCGTGTCAGCATGATGAGTTAAGCGCCTAGTGGCTGTGCGAGCGTCCAACTTCCGTTCCACCAAAAAAAGAGGCTTATGGTTTATGTCTGGGGTTACGGCAACGAAATCAAGTTTTTCAAGTTGAGAAAAGAGGAAAAAAGAGGGAAAAAGAGAGGGAGTTTGTGAGACTTACCTGCACCCAATCCGAGGGTTTTTTTGGCGGTCCGCTAGGTCCAGTGAGCAGAGAAAGCAAAGAAGATAAGAAATCAAGTTGATTGATTGAAGCGCCGGCACGGCGATTCAAGTTTATTCCTCCCGGGAATAAAGACGAATCGAGTTAACAGCCAGCCAATCATATTCAAGATCTTGAGATCCGACCGAAACCGATCATCCGAAAAGTCCGAAGTTTTCCGTTTTGGGTCGTATTCTGATTGTTGGGTTTCCTTTCACTCTAATTCCCTCAATTCTCGTTTGTTTGCTCCGAAACAAAGTGCAATCGATTTGTAATAATTGAATTCAATATTCGGGCGCTTCAGTGGATTTTTACAGGATGTGATACGGTCGCTAATTTAAATTAGCTGATTTTAATCCATGCTCTTGCTGTGGGGATTCAAAATGCTTGGTGACCTCTGTGTCCTTGATAGAGTAGTCGTATTAATGTATAATACTGCACTAAATAATTTAATCAGGGGTAAATCACCAGGAAACCTTGAAATGAGAGTAAAAGCTGCAGATCAGCCCGGGAAGTGTACAAAATAGTGGGCGCTATGACAAAGAGATGCACAGTCGGAAAGAGCCAGTATTTCGTTCCAGACATCTCTGGGGCTCATAAAGATGAACTGTATAGTTTCATAAGCCGCACTACAGTATTGGGCCTTGGAATGTGGTCTGCAAATTTGCATCAGCCCCAGAACACAGTTTTGTTCACACACCTTTTTTTTTTTGCATGGCTCCGAATTTCGCGAGAAAAATATAGCATGTAGCAAGCAAAACAAGTCCAGATTGAGTTGGAGACACATCATATAACACTGGGAAGATGTCACCAAGTTTTGCACCATTGTCTCTGCTGCTCTGGACTCCAACATCACTCAAGGATGTGTGAATATATCTATCAATAATTACACATTGCGAGAAAACTAGAAAAGCAGAGTACAGATCATGAAGTATAATTACCCATAGAAACGTTTGTCACCAATCTCATGCTCGTTTGATGTACAACTGCAGCGATCACGTCCACCTTTCCCCTTACATTCTGTTGCTCTCGGACAATCAGCAGTTACACATCGGGCACATCGACGCCCCTGTCTTTTTTTGCCTGAACCTTCCGAGTTGGCAAGCCGCAGTTTCTTGGAAGGGCGCTCAACAGTTAATGATGGGTTGGTTCCCCCTTGAAATCGGAATATAGTTTGTTCAGGAGCACGAGACATAAACTCGATAGCAGGGGACACATCCAATGTGGGCAATGGTGTCGTTGATGGAGAATTTTGAGACAGGGTATCAAAATCCAGCAAGGGTGAGGGGTTAACATGTGCATCTGATCTAAGTTCTTCAGCAACTCGCCGGCGAATGGCCATAGGATTAAAGGATTCCAGATCGACACCAACAGTATCTGAAACAAAAATTAGGGTCGAACTAGTAAAGGAGGAATAAACATACTGTCATTCAGAAAATCAACCTGTTCGGGTTCAAGAGGTATGGCTGGTAGTACAATGGCCAACCGATTAGCATTGCCAAGTATTTCCTGTATTGGCTTTAGCAATTCAGCATTGGGGCCCATGTAAAGTGTTGCACGGGACGTTTTCCATTGCAGTGTCTTCTTATGGTGTCGAAGTAACTGCTCAGGAAGTTTGAAATAAAGCCGCAGATGTGCTTCAAGAATTTGCGGTGATTGCGACATTACAGCCTGATTCCAGAAGACTGCAAATTTGATATAGTCCGTTGCTTTCCAGATCTGCTCAGGAGATCGCTCTGCTCGGCCTGCTGGCAGATTAATGCGGAAAGTATCAACATTGCTCTTGAAGAATTTGTACTCTGCAAAATTGTGCACAGGAATGACAGGGACTGGAGTTCGTTGGCGGAGCTGAATATAGCGGTAGATATTACACGGCTTTGTTGAGAGCCGAGTTAGGGCCTGAGATGGGGAATCATTGTGATGTGGTACAGTATGGAGAGTGAGGGATGGTAGTAGAGGTATTTCAACCTCCTTTGCAATGCTGGATCCAATAGGTATAATACCAAAGGACTCTGATGTTGCTATGCGAGTAGCAAGCAGTCTAGGAGTTGGGATGGATGGCTCTATCCCAAGGAGCAGAGCTTTCTCGACAAGCTCATCCAACAGCCATATGTCGTAATGGCTTACCCATTTTTTCCCAGTGCGATTATAATGTCCAATCTTCAAAATGTGACCGGTAAGTACCACTGGCAAACAGACAAAAGGAGATTTTTTTTTTACCTGACAATTGCGTCTGAGCATCCAATTCCCAATAATGGCTTCTGTGAGTTCTGGAGAGGCACGAAGCGAACCAAAAATGCGTCGAATCAACATGTGCACTGAACCTTCCACTGAGTTGGTGCCTGCAATTTTACGGTATAGTGTTAATTCATCACGATCCTTCCCTCTGATGTAGTAAAGAGATATTCCAGGAGGGTCAGAGATCAAGCCAAGCCGAGCTGTCTCCAGAAGATTATCAGCAGTCTTCCGAGCCTCCTTTGAAAAAAAGCGGCCACGACCATTGGCTCGTTCAACAGAGTCTTGAATGTCCTGGAAGCTGTTAAATAGTATCTCAAGATCTGCTGCAAGTCTTTCAGGTGGTGGAATATATCGACGAATTCGGCGATTCAGCATAGCCTTCATTGCACGGATGGCATACTCCCACTGGATGTTCTTGACTTCTAAAACCCGTCGCACATTGGCTTCATCATCCTTATCGCGAATAACAAAGTCTCGCTAAATTGATGAGCAAATTCCATGAATGCTGAGTGCTTCTTAGGGAGAAGGCGGAGCAGACGATCCATGAAATGATATGCATCATCAAGAACACGAGAGGGAAGGATTCCTTCAACTTCAGGTGATGAATGACATCTGGTACGTGGCGAAGAGCCTCAATTACTATCTTCTCACTATTATTTTCAGCATTGTGTGAGTCAGTAAGCTCATTGTCCTGAAATAATAGACATGAAAAAAAAATGTATACACCAGATTAACATTGGACATACCATATCTTCTGGGTTGGATGTGTCCGAGTCATTGTCAGACTCAGCATCATCACTAGAGCTCGCTTGGCTAGGCAACATATCCAGAGGTAGTAATGACTGCGATGAGTGGGATGGAAACTCGGTTGGCCGGTTCATAGGTGCTGGAGTGCCAAGAGATGTGTCATTTTCTGATGGATGAGGTGCTATCAGAGCACGGCTTCGAAGAGTGCGAATTTGGACAATAGCATGTCCACCATGGTCTAGTAACCATTGAAGAGTTGTGAATGCTTGGCTATGGAGTGGCCTGGAACAAGGAGTTTTGTCAGCCTAATAACTGCATAGGCACTGGTGATTTTCATTTCTACACCATCTAAAGGAGATGGCCAGGACCCATTGTGAGTAACAAGTTCGCCTTCTGCAAGAGGTGCTTTGCCAATAACCAGCATTACAAGCTGACCTGCACAAATCTGGGCGGGTTGAAGAGGAAGACCAACTGAATCCATCTTCATCAAGTGTGTGTATATCTGTGAAACACAGTCGACCTCCTGTGCAAGCTTTTTGACATTGTCCTCCTGTGTCTGGCCTGACCAATTCAAAGTTGAAAGCCCAACAAGATCAGGAATTGATTTCTTGAGAACAGTGCCAGCAAGAATTGGGAGTGAGCTTGTAGCATCTGAAACAGCTCCCTTAATCTTTGCAGTATGAGCAAGATCAATGACACTGCTCGAGTCTGTGGCAGCTAGACTAGGGATAGACCATGCAGTGCTTATACTTCGCATGGACTGTCGAATCTGGTGGCCAATTTTCACAATGCGTTTATTTGTGAGCAATGCAAGGAGACAGGGTGGAACGTGAGCCTCGTATTTAATATGCAATACCTCATAGCAAAAATTAATGCCACATTGGATATACACAAAAAATGAAACTTACTCCGAATATATGAATTTTGCCTGGGTGACAAAGTTGTATGATAGCAGGAGTATCTCCAGCACATTTGACCGAGAACGAGATAACAATTGGCTCTGTAAGAGGCGATGATGCTAGAGCTTCAAGTATTTCATCGCATGCTGAATCTATCAGTGCTTGTGAACTGAAATAAACAATTGATTTATCAGAAGCCTTGAAGGGTGGAAGGTCGCGGAAGGGATCAAGAACAATATGCTGCACATTCTTGCAAAGTGATGCATTCACACTCTCGTGGAAATTTCGTTCACCTGTGAAAATATTAGTAGCTGCAAAAGATATAATAAGATAACAGCCAACTTCTTGGATTATCTGTATAAAGCAGACGAGTGGGTGGGTGTCCATGTCTCTGGAGCTCAGCTTGCATGCGCTCATAGACCTCACGTAGTGGTGGGAAGCTTTGGGTGAGTGTGAATGCATAGGTTCGAACTTCTTCATCTGTATTGACAACTGAGTACATGGCTTGGTTGATGGGTTCACCACCAGGTAGACAGCTTTGGTGATCAATGGTCTGTGAGATGTCAGCTGTACTCAGAAAGTTATGAATAAATAATACCTTGTATGTATGATCAGCTTTGATAATAGTGGCAGACTGTGACGACATGACTCGATCCATGAGAATCCGGTGTGCCGAAAACCAAGCAGTGAACATTGACTTGAAATATCGAGTTGAAGGTGCATGTCCTGCATAGCTCTGGGGATCATCAAACTTCGAAAATGGTGGGACCTGTTTAGGACCACGAAAGCCATGGTGGAATGCCGCACAGTAATACATAGTCTCCAAACGATTGTGGTGAAGCACTTTGAGTTCTCGCACCATTTTCGAGAATGGATCTGCACCAAAGCGTCCAGAGAAGGTGGCTTTCATAACATCTAATTCATTGTTGTCAAGGGCACCACGAGCACTGAGACATGCTGCTGACCATGAGATCAAAAATGCAAATAATGATTTACCCGACATACCAGGGAATGCCTTTTGAACAAATTCTGGCAGCTGACCCAGGATCCAAGGATCACTGCCTTGATAGCTGTGCCCACAGCCCTGGTCATTTTCTCGGCGTGATGGGCATCGAAATCGGTTGGTCAGAAGGAAATAATCCTGCCCATTCAGAGTGCTGACCCGCCGAGCAATGGGATTCTCATTGTATCCTACATATCGCAAATGAATGACGGTTCATGAAAAGTATCAGAAAGCGCACCATGTCGAATAAGTTTCACACCACATTCACACTTGAATGTGTCTGGATGCCCAGGTAAACAGAATGGTAGCCATACAAAGATTGGTAGAAGGTACAGATCAACAGGAGTTAGCCCTCGAGTTCCAGCTTGTTCAAGTGCAAAGATAGGGTCAATAGGGCGGATCCAAAGCTCCCCATTTTTATAGCAATTTGGTCTAGGCTTCCCAGGGCCCTCAGTGTCTTTAATAATCTGATCCAGGTTTGCCTTGAGCCATTGGTGGTTTGCAGACAAGGCCTTGACTTCAGCTTCCTCTGTCTCTGCTTGTGCCAGCTCAGCATTTGCTGAATCATCGTTCTCTCCTTCTGTGTCTCCTAAACTCTCGTCAAAAATGCGCTCACTTGGATCTTGAGGTTCATCCTCAAAAGCAGCTGCAACAGCCAGGTCTTTATTGAGTTGTGCAATTGAATTTGTGTTATCCAACTCTGTGAACTCTGCGCGATGGGATTGGACTAGAGAAAAGCCAATCAGCAAATAGTGGTACTCAGAAAAAAATTATAAAATTATTACAGGCAGGTCCAATGAAGCTTGGTTGCTGTGAGGCTCGTGAACCAAAAAAACCCGTAACTGTACTCGAGAGTTTCTTTGCAGTGCGTTGGATAACATTAGAGAGGCCAGTTGCAGGCTCAAATGAGCTACCAGTTGCACTCCTAGAACCACTAGGGACAGCTGGTTGGCTGTCGGATTCGGTGCTCTGTAGTTGCGTAAATGTTCTTTTGAGAGTGTTCTTTCGTCGACCCGCCCCGGGACGGGCACCACCCCAGTTGGGATTTCGGGTTTTGCCTTGAGTTTCGTTGCTCATTGGACAGTCAGACACTGAGGATCTAGAGAGGGGGAGAATGGAAAGGGGCGCGCACGCCGTTACTTTATTGTTAACTTAATCGCGATAATCACGATTGATATCAAGTGCCATCACGGCACTTCGGAAACTCCGGAATCACGGCCCGCGCTTAAGTCGTGTTTAACCCAATTGGGTTAAACTTGACACCGGACATACACCATAAGCCAAAAAAGGCTTATGGTTTATGTCTGGGGTTACGGCAACGAAATCAAGTTTTTCAAGTTGAGAAAAGAGGAAAAAAGA
Organism: Mycena leptocephala; assembly: GCA_029378395.1. Classification (NCBI taxonomy): domain Eukaryota; kingdom Fungi; phylum Basidiomycota; class Agaricomycetes; order Agaricales; family Mycenaceae; genus Mycena; species Mycena leptocephala. Next base: position 72,789 of record JARJLF010000711.1, on the reverse strand, counting down.
GGGAAAAAGAGAGGGAGTTTGTGAGACTTACCTGCACCCAATCCGAGGGTTTTTTTGGCGGTCCGCTAGGTCCAGTGAGCAGAGAAAGCAAAGAAGATAAGAAATCAAGTTGATTGATTGAAGCGCCGGCACGGCGATTCAAGTTTATTCCTCCCGGGAATAAAGACGAATCGAGTTAACAGCCAGCCAATCATATTCAAGATCTTGAGATCCGACCGAAACCGATCATCCGAAAAGTCCGAAGTTTTCCGTTTTGGGTCGTATTCTGATTGTTGGGTTTCCTTTCACTCTAATTCCCTCAATTCTCGTTTGTTTGCTCCGAAACAAAGTGCAATCGATTTGTAATAATTGAATTCAATATTCGGGCGCTTCAGTGGATTTTTACAGGATGTGATACGGTCGCTAATTTAAATTAGCTGATTTTAATCCATGCTCTTGCTGTGGGGATTCAAAATGCTTGGTGACCTCTGTGTCCTTGATAGAGTAGTCGTATTAATGTATAATACTGCACTAAATAATTTAATCAGGGGTAAATCACCAGGAAACCTTGAAATGAGAGTAAAAGCTGCAGATCAGCCCGGGAAGTGTACAAAATAGTGGGCGCTATGACAAAGAGATGCACAGTCGGAAAGAGCCAGTATTTCGTTCCAGACATCTCTGGGGCTCATAAAGATGAACTGTATAGTTTCATAAGCCGCACTACAGTATTGGGCCTTGGAATGTGGTCTGCAAATTTGCATCAGCCCCAGAACACAGTTTTGTTCACACACCTTTTTTTTTTTGCATGGCTCCGAATTTCGCGAGAAAAATATAGCATGTAGCAAGCAAAACAAGTCCAGATTGAGTTGGAGACACATCATATAACACTGGGAAGATGTCACCAAGTTTTGCACCATTGTCTCTGCTGCTCTGGACTCCAACATCACTCAAGGATGTGTGAATATATCTATCAATAATTACACATTGCGAGAAAACTAGAAAAGCAGAGTACAGATCATGAAGTATAATTACCCATAGAAACGTTTGTCACCAATCTCATGCTCGTTTGATGTACAACTGCAGCGATCACGTCCACCTTTCCCCTTACATTCTGTTGCTCTCGGACAATCAGCAGTTACACATCGGGCACATCGACGCCCCTGTCTTTTTTTGCCTGAACCTTCCGAGTTGGCAAGCCGCAGTTTCTTGGAAGGGCGCTCAACAGTTAATGATGGGTTGGTTCCCCCTTGAAATCGGAATATAGTTTGTTCAGGAGCACGAGACATAAACTCGATAGCAGGGGACACATCCAATGTGGGCAATGGTGTCGTTGATGGAGAATTTTGAGACAGGGTATCAAAATCCAGCAAGGGTGAGGGGTTAACATGTGCATCTGATCTAAGTTCTTCAGCAACTCGCCGGCGAATGGCCATAGGATTAAAGGATTCCAGATCGACACCAACAGTATCTGAAACAAAAATTAGGGTCGAACTAGTAAAGGAGGAATAAACATACTGTCATTCAGAAAATCAACCTGTTCGGGTTCAAGAGGTATGGCTGGTAGTACAATGGCCAACCGATTAGCATTGCCAAGTATTTCCTGTATTGGCTTTAGCAATTCAGCATTGGGGCCCATGTAAAGTGTTGCACGGGACGTTTTCCATTGCAGTGTCTTCTTATGGTGTCGAAGTAACTGCTCAGGAAGTTTGAAATAAAGCCGCAGATGTGCTTCAAGAATTTGCGGTGATTGCGACATTACAGCCTGATTCCAGAAGACTGCAAATTTGATATAGTCCGTTGCTTTCCAGATCTGCTCAGGAGATCGCTCTGCTCGGCCTGCTGGCAGATTAATGCGGAAAGTATCAACATTGCTCTTGAAGAATTTGTACTCTGCAAAATTGTGCACAGGAATGACAGGGACTGGAGTTCGTTGGCGGAGCTGAATATAGCGGTAGATATTACACGGCTTTGTTGAGAGCCGAGTTAGGGCCTGAGATGGGGAATCATTGTGATGTGGTACAGTATGGAGAGTGAGGGATGGTAGTAGAGGTATTTCAACCTCCTTTGCAATGCTGGATCCAATAGGTATAATACCAAAGGACTCTGATGTTGCTATGCGAGTAGCAAGCAGTCTAGGAGTTGGGATGGATGGCTCTATCCCAAGGAGCAGAGCTTTCTCGACAAGCTCATCCAACAGCCATATGTCGTAATGGCTTACCCATTTTTTCCCAGTGCGATTATAATGTCCAATCTTCAAAATGTGACCGGTAAGTACCACTGGCAAACAGACAAAAGGAGATTTTTTTTTTACCTGACAATTGCGTCTGAGCATCCAATTCCCAATAATGGCTTCTGTGAGTTCTGGAGAGGCACGAAGCGAACCAAAAATGCGTCGAATCAACATGTGCACTGAACCTTCCACTGAGTTGGTGCCTGCAATTTTACGGTATAGTGTTAATTCATCACGATCCTTCCCTCTGATGTAGTAAAGAGATATTCCAGGAGGGTCAGAGATCAAGCCAAGCCGAGCTGTCTCCAGAAGATTATCAGCAGTCTTCCGAGCCTCCTTTGAAAAAAAGCGGCCACGACCATTGGCTCGTTCAACAGAGTCTTGAATGTCCTGGAAGCTGTTAAATAGTATCTCAAGATCTGCTGCAAGTCTTTCAGGTGGTGGAATATATCGACGAATTCGGCGATTCAGCATAGCCTTCATTGCACGGATGGCATACTCCCACTGGATGTTCTTGACTTCTAAAACCCGTCGCACATTGGCTTCATCATCCTTATCGCGAATAAACAAAGTCTCGCTAAATTGATGAGCAAATTCCATGAATGCTGAGTGCTTCTTAGGGAGAAGGCGGAGCAGACGATCCATGAAATGATATGCATCATCAAGAACACGAGAGGGAAGGATTCCTTCAACTTCAGGTTGATGAATGACATCTGGTACGTGGCGAAGAGCCTCAATTACTATCTTCTCACTATTATTTTCAGCATTGTGTGAGTCAGTAAGCTCATTGTCCTGAAATAATAGACATGAAAAAAAAATGTATACACCAGATTAACATTGGACATACCATATCTTCTGGGTTGGATGTGTCCGAGTCATTGTCAGACTCAGCATCATCACTAGAGCTCGCTTGGCTAGGCAACATATCCAGAGGTAGTAATGACTGCGATGAGTGGGATGGAAACTCGGTTGGCCGGTTCATAGGTGCTGGAGTGCCAAGAGATGTGTCATTTTCTGATGGATGAGGTGCTATCAGAGCACGGCTTCGAAGAGTGCGAATTTGGACAATAGCATGTCCACCATGGTCTAGTAACCATTGAAGAGTTTGTGAATGCTTGGCTATGGAGTGGCCTGGAACAAGGAGTTTTGTCAGCCTAATAACTGCATAGGCACTGGTGATTTTCATTTCTACACCATCTAAAGGAGATGGCCAGGACCCATTGTGAGTAACAAGTTCGCCTTCTGCAAGAGGTGCTTTGCCAATAACCAGCATTACAAGCTGACCTGCACAAATCTGGGCGGGTTGAAGAGGAAGACCAACTGAATCCATCTTCATCAAGTGTGTGTATATCTGTGAAACACAGTCGACCTCCTGTGCAAGCTTTTTGACATTGTCCTCCTGTGTCTGGCCTGACCAATTCAAAGTTGAAAGCCCAACAAGATCAGGAATTGATTTCTTGAGAACAGTGCCAGCAAGAATTGGGAGTGAGCTTGTAGCATCTGAAACAGCTCCCTTAATCTTTGCAGTATGAGCAAGATCAATGACACTGCTCGAGTCTGTGGCAGCTAGACTAGGGATAGACCATGCAGTGCTTATACTTCGCATGGACTGTCGAATCTGGTGGCCAATTTTCACAATGCGTTTATTTGTGAGCAATGCAAGGAGACAGGGTGGAACGTGAGCCTCGTATTTAATATGCAATACCTCATAGCAAAAATTAATGCCACATTGGATATACACAAAAATGAAACTTACTCCGAATATATGAATTTTGCCTGGGTGACAAAGTTGTATGATAGCAGGAGTATCTCCAGCACATTTGACCGAGAACGAGATAACAATTGGCTCTGTAAGAGGCGATGATGCTAGAGCTTCAAGTATTTCATCGCATGCTGAATCTATCAGTGCTTGTGAACTGAAATAAACAATTGATTTATCAGAAGCCTTGAAGGGTGGAAGGTCGCGGAAGGGATCAAGAACAATATGCTGCACATTCTTGCAAAGTGATGCATTCACACTCTCGTGGAAATTTCGTTCACCTGTGAAAATATTAGTAGCTGCAAAAGATATAATAAGATAACAGCCAACTTCTTGGATTATCTGTATAAAGCAGACGAGTGGGTGGGTGTCCATGTCTCTGGAGCTCAGCTTGCATGCGCTCATAGACCTCACGTAGTGGTGGGAAGCTTTGGGTGAGTGTGAATGCATAGGTTCGAACTTCTTCATCTGTATTGACAACTGAGTACATGGCTTGGTTGATGGGTTCACCACCAGGTAGACAGCTTTGGTGATCAATGGTCTGTGAGATGTCAGCTGTACTCAGAAAGTTATGAATAAATAATACCTTGTATGTATGATCAGCTTTGATAATAGTGGCAGACTGTGACGACATGACTCGATCCATGAGAATCCGGTGTGCCGAAAACCAAGCAGTGAACATTGACTTGAAATATCGAGTTGAAGGTGCATGTCCTGCATAGCTCTGGGGATCATCAAACTTCGAAAATGGTGGGACCTGTTTAGGACCACGAAAGCCATGGTGGAATGCCGCACAGTAATACATAGTCTCCAAACGATTGTGGTGAAGCACTTTGAGTTCTCGCACCATTTTCGAGAATGGATCTGCACCAAAGCGTCCAGAGAAGGTGGCTTTCATAACATCTAATTCATTGTTGTCAAGGGCACCACGAGCACTGAGACATGCTGCTGACCATGAGATCAAAAATGCAAATAATGATTTACCCGACATACCAGGGAATGCCTTTTGAACAAATTCTGGCAGCTGACCCAGGATCCAAGGATCACTGCCTTGATAGCTGTGCCCACAGCCCTGGTCATTTTCTCGGCGTGATGGGCATCGAAATCGGTTGGTCAGAAGGAAATAATCCTGCCCATTCAGAGTGCTGACCCGCCGAGCAATGGGATTCTCATTGTATCCTACATATCGCAAATGAATGACGGTTCATGAAAAGTATCAGAAAGCGCACCATGTCGAATAAGTTTCACACCACATTCACACTTGAATGTGTCTGGATGCCCAGGTAAACAGAATGGTAGCCATACAAAGATTGGTAGAAGGTACAGATCAACAGGAGTTAGCCCTCGAGTTCCAGCTTGTTCAAGTGCAAAGATAGGGTCAATAGGGCGGATCCAAAGCTCCCCATTTTTATAGCAATTTGGTCTAGGCTTCCCAGGGCCCTCAGTGTCTTTAATAATCTGATCCAGGTTTGCCTTGAGCCATTGGTGGTTTGCAGACAAGGCCTTGACTTCAGCTTCCTCTGTCTCTGCTTGTGCCAGCTCAGCATTTGCTGAATCATCGTTCTCTCCTTCTGTGTCTCCTAAACTCTCGTCAAAAATGCGCTCACTTGGATCTTGAGGTTCATCCTCAAAAGCAGCTGCAACAGCCAGGTCTTTATTGAGTTGTGCAATTGAATTTGTGTTATCCAACTCTGTGAACTCTGCGCGATGGGATTGGACTAGAGAAAAGCCAATCAGCAAATAGTGGTACTCAGAAAAAAATTATAAAATTATTACAGGCAGGTCCAATGAAGCTTGGTTGCTGTGAGGCTCGTGAACCAAAAAAACCCGTAACTGTACTCGAGAGTTTCTTTGCAGTGCGTTGGATAACATTAGAGAGGCCAGTTGCAGGCTCAAATGAGCTACCAGTTGCACTCCTAGAACCACTAGGGACAGCTGGTTGGCTGTCGGATTCGGTGCTCTGTAGTTGCGTAAATGTTCTTTTGAGAGTGTTCTTTCGTCGACCCGCCCCGGGACGGGCACCACCCCAGTTGGGATTTCGGGTTTTGCCTTGAGTTTCGTTGCTCATTGGACAGTCAGACACTGAGGATCTAGAGAGGGGGAGAATGGAAAGGGGCGCGCACGCCGTTACTTTATTGTTAACTTAATCGCGATAATCACGATTGATATCAAGTGCCATCACGGCACTTCGGAAACTCCGGAATCACGGCCCGCGCTTAAGTCGTGTTTAACCCAATTGGGTTAAACTTGACACCGGACATACACCATAAGCCAAAAAAGAAGAAAAAGAGAATGTCATAAGGCGTTTTGCGGTAATCTCGGCTCCAGATGTTAGGGCGGTGCGGGGAGGATCAGCGGACCGAGAGATCCGAGGCAGAAAATGATGGGAAAACAGTCGCGGGATCACCGCCCTAACATCTGGTGCACTTTGATCGTAAAGGGTGCGCTCAGTGACATCTGTCACGCGGGTCACAAGTCAAAGTTTCGGTTACTTTTGCTCTTGGGGTGTTATTGCAGCCCAAGAAAACAATTTGTATTCACCACCTCTGAAATACTATACTAATCACCGTGGTGCGGTTAAATAGCGCCGGGATAGAATTAGACGGCCAAAAACCCTTGCTTTGGGGAAAAAATTCGGAAAACATGTGTACAACGTGCGCCTGCAGGGCGGAGACCACGACAATGCACGTTAAATATTGTTCCACAACTGTTTTACACCATAAAAATTTATTTAGGATCAAATGGAGCGTGTTGAGCACCTGCAGAACTCTGTGTTGAGCAAGCATCAATCGGAGGTTTGCACAGGAACTTATGATATCGGCTTGAAAAACATATTTTATGCCATATAGAGTTTTTCAAAGTATTGTAAGGTCATAAAACAAGGGATAAGACATTTTACATCGTCCAAAGTCTCTGAATTGCCTTTAGAATGTGTACATCACTGTATCCCGAATATGGCCGGGGAATTTGTGTTTGAGCGGCCCAGAGTGTGTCGTAACATATGAAGGACATATTTATCAAGTTTCATGCCCATATGACAAAGGATGGGGGAGTAAGTAATATTTTAGTACAAGCATGACGTGAGCGCACCCTTACCAACCAAAGTACACCAGACGTTATAGGGCAGTGCTCCCCCATCAAACTTTCATCAAAATCTGCCTCGACAACATCTGTACATATTATCCCCGGTAGGACTTCTGCCCGCGAGCGCAGCGAGCGACTGCCCTATAATGTCTGGGAACGAGACTAGTTTTGCGGTCTTCATGACTTTCCGACCTCAAATCTTCTTGCCTCTCGGTCATAACCGGCCGTCGCATGGCAACCATTGATCCCAACACCTAAACGCCCGCATAGCCACTATGGCCAAAGACGCATCTTCTTTGTCTTCATCAGACCACCACCATGCCCCTCCCACAGGAATTGGTTCACAAAATCGTCTGTCAGCTGGATGTCAGATCCCTGAAGGCTTGCTCTCTTGCAGGGTCTCCCTTCAGGCATACGAGTCAGAGGATCCTACTTCGCTCCATCACATTGGATGGGTCGACACGACCGTCAAATTGCATTGCAGCACACGCTCTCCTCACTGAATCACCCCGTGTCGCAGCATATATTACCCGTCTCACCATATTTCTCCCGTCGAAGGATACAATCGCGGAGGAGGTCGAGGAGGTCGAGAGCTTAGTACAGATTCTCAGTCGGCTCACCAATGTGCGTCGGTGCATCCTGGAAGGGGATATCCAGATTGACTGGCAGGATCTAGCACTCCGGAAAATCCGAATTTTCGGGGCCCCTGATAACATTCCCGAAACCTAAAGTTTCAGGAACGGAGTCGGTGCTTTGGTTTCGGCAGCGCAGAAACCGTTCCCGAAATGGAAGGTTTCGGGAACGGTTTCCGACCACCCGAAACCTTCCGTTTCGGGAACAGTGTTGGCTTCATTGGAACTGCTCCTGAAACCTTTGGTTTCGGGAATGGTTTCTGGAGAGCCGAAACCTTTTGTTTCGGCTCTCCAGAAACCGTTGCCGATACTTTTGTTTTCGGGAACGGATTCGGTGTCCCCGAAACAATAAGTATCGGCAACGGTTTCGGCGCACCGGAACCTGTTCCCGAAACCTAAGGTTTCAGGAGCACTGAAGCCTAAATGCAGCTTGCATAAAATTCAGAGGCAACTCATTAAAATCCAGTGGCAGCTGAGCTGCAGCTTAATTTGTCATTCCCGCCAATACTATCCTACAAACGTTGACCAATCAACTTGTTTCAGTGGTTCTGATCATATTTAGTCTTCCTAAGTGTTTGATGATTATAATAATTCGTTCTTTTCTGCTGTGTGTGCTTTCCTGGATCCTGTCGCAGTAGCCTTTTGACATTTAGCTTGCGGCTTGCCCCAGCTTGTGGGCTTGGCAACGCTAAGCGACAAGCTGACAAGCTCAAACAAGCCACAAGTCAAAAAATAACCCCCCTCCGAGGTGAGGGATTGACCTGCAAGAGAACACTTCTTAGCACATGCGCTGGCACATGCAGCAGTACGCAAAGGCCCTCGTAGCATTCAGAAAACTTGCTATGGAATCGAAGACCATCTGCAAAGAGCTTGGCCAGAATGAAGGATTCGAGACCTCTTGCTCAGACAGCCAGTAGAGTACCGTACGCAAAACCAGCAAGATAGATAGACACAGAGAGCTTGAAAATTCAAAGTGGGAGGTCAGATGCACTAGATTTCGGCGATCTGAAAGTTCGGAGGAAGATGGAATGGTGTTTCATTCAGAGGGGTAGTAGTCACCTTCGTCACTTCGTTACCTTGCTTAAACTCGCGAAAGTTTGTCACTTTGATGGAAACCTCTGAAACTTCATCACTTTGGTGAATTCCCAGGAAAATTCGTGAGGTGAACAAACCACACAAATCAGACGCATCAATCTGGCCATCATTTCCTTCTCTCGTTTTTTATCTATTGATACCCTGGCCTAACACTAACCTCTAACCCTAACCTCTAACCACTAACCCTAACCACCTAACCCAAACCTCTAACCTCCAACCCCTAACCAGCTAACCGGTACCTAACCGGCCAACCTCGGCGAGCTGTTGATGCACATCACTCTGTGATGTGCCGAGGAGTCGCCGTTTGACAAGGCTGGAATGCCAACTTACGAAATTTCGCAGAAAGCCATCAAACTCACGAACTTTCACGAATTCCCATCAAAGTTACGAACTTTCGCAGCGCTAAGCGAAGTAACGAAGTGACAAAGATGGCACAGACTCATTCAGAGGTCAGGTCACAGCCAAACACCGCCAGCTCATCGTGGATCCCGACTACTGGCACCCGACTGTCTTCGCATCTGATGCCAACTGCCGGACTCTGCGGACTGTGCCCACTCTCCATCTACTGCCACCTTGTTGTCTGTGGGGGCGAATGTGCTACTGCCGCGTGTCAAAACTAGCTCCTGGACGCAGTCGCTCCGACTTGCTCGCCTGCCTTATGCCTGCCCTTGCCGCTAAGAGACCCTGCCACGCCTACCCGCTGCCACCCAATTCATGGCTGCTGTTTGCATGATTGATGCCACTGCACAGGCGGCCCACTGCCTGTTCCTTCTCCAAGCCAAGGCCAATGTATCTGAATACCTGCAAAATTGTCAACTTTCTCAAGATGTCCAATCACCCGCTTCACAGTTGTCTCGGCCAACGTCCCGTCAAGATCTCAATCCTTTCTCACTCTTAAACTCCTTCCTCAATCTAATCTCAATATTCAAGTCCAACCACCTCAATACCCATTCAAGCATCAAGACCATCGGCAGTATTAAAAACCCCGAATTTCCAAAGATCTGATGTCGTGCAAGACTTCCCCCGCTCTACACCCGGTGGCAAGATGGTCGTGGTTCCCATTGATCCTACCTTCTTGCCTTCTCTCCAACACGTGGATAGGTTTCATGTACGGGGCGGCCTCGTTCTTTTCTGTAATATGTATACCCATGAATGCATCGTTTCGAACACACCAGCGCATGAATTTACGGTCTGGGGAAAATATTATTATTGGTGAAAGATGGTCCAAACCTTAAGGAAACCTTGATGAAATGTTGGCCCAAACATCTCTGAAATGCGCCGTTGGGGAAGCCTTGAGGGATTTGACGATTTTTATTTGAGTGATGTTTCGGCAACATGTGGCCAATGTTGTGACAGCTATTTACAAACATTTCCGCTCAAACATCTCTTAAAGCTTCCTCTCGAACGGCGGTGTAGGTGCCCTTACGGCACTTCATTTTGACGTGCCCGGGCTTTTGCCCCCTGTGTATAGAGCAGTGTCCGAAGCATCATACATCGGGTCATCTGCGGGTGCAGTATCCCGGTCTTGATTCGCTTTTGCTTCTGCTCTCGACAACTACTCGGTAGGCAAGTACATCTTCAGCGACATCGCTTCTTTGATCTCGGCCCGCGTCCCAAATCTTGAGTATTACGAGGGCCGGACTGATTTTGTCCCTGTAACGGCATGGGCCGGTTCATCCCTGCGATCTTGTCTCTGTACTTTGATGCTGGAATAATCGACTCAAGTAATGGGATGAGCACGTAGAATACAGAATACGGTGCGAAATTTGAACTCGAAACTTCGAAGCCCATGTCTACTTTCAGCAAATACGGTGACCTCTGCGCCATTGGACTGCACTGGCTTCTTTCAACACGAGATTAAATGGACAGGGTTTCATTGGCAGTTCGAGTGTAAGGTAACAAAATACGAGTCTGGGATAATGGAAATTAAAGAGAAGAGATTTAAGACGTGGAACGTAATGTCTCCAAAATGGATGTGGAGGCGCTTTCCACAGATCGTTCTGTGAAATCTGTTGATAAGTCTATGCAGGCACTTCCTCCATTCCCAGCACTTTAGCGACGTTGGCGTGACGAGGGATGAGATTGATCCTGAATGGGACAGGTGAGCGGCCAGAGAGGCCATCATACTCCATCAGATCAATAGGCTCGTCCGACAGTGGCTCCATGGTGAATGCCCACAACATGCGGGAGACGGTGAGCCAAATCTCGCGCTCTGCCACAATCATTCCAGGGCAAATACGACGACTGAACCAAAAGTTGGACTCTTCAGTCATGAACAATATGAGCAACAGGGCACATACCCTGCGCCGAACATCCAGTGGTCGCGCTGGTACGGGTCCGCCGAGTTTGCGCTGTCGGCCGAAGTGAGGCTGTCACGGATGTAGCGCTCGGGATTGAAGCTGTCTGGCTCCGGGTGGTAAGATGGATCATGGTGCATAGTCCAGGTATTGAGGACAACGACAGTGTCCTTTGGGATGAACTGACCCTTGTATGTGAAGTCTTGGCTCGCAACATGCGGAGTGCCCAGCCAGAACGGGTTGTGACAGCGTTCAACCTGAGTTTATCCAAGTGAGATATATCTTGGTTGTGTTTCCAAACCAAAGGAACCCACCTCCTTGATTATCGCATGACAGAAGGGAAGCTTCTGTTCATAATCGCTTAGCGGCGGTGCATATTTGTCTGGCGAGCATACCCGCCTTCTCATCCTCCACAGTAGGCAGACGATCTCTTCCCACAACTCTGTCCAGCTCCGCATGCGCTTTCTTTTGGATCGCAGGGTATGCCGGGATGAGCGCCGAAAACCACTGCATGATGGCCGCGGTCTGTCGGAAAATCGAATCAACTGTGGCCCGGAATGTCAATCAATTTGAACGCACGGTCTCAACACCTCCGATCATGAATGCCGAGGCAAGGATTGCCATATCTAGATGATCTAGGTTTTCTTCTTCCTTCGTGTCCAACATAGTTTTTGCCAAACAGTCGGAACGGTGATACCCATCTCCATACGATGCTCAATGTCCTTGATGAAACCTCCGTATGTATCCAGAAGGTCTTGATGAAGCTTCTGACCCCGAGTGCGCATTGTGGTAGGAAATTTTTGCATCCACGGCAAAAAGTCGACAAGGTTGGATACCGGGCCGGTAAGGTTCCTAAAAGTGAACCCCATCAGAGGGGCCATGCGATTGAAAGTGTGGAAACTCACATGAACTCACGACTGAGTCTGAGTGCTTGACCTACCAATGGATGGTAGATACTGTCAGTGCGGAATCCAAATACGATTGACAACATATTATTCAAGGAGGCGCGACCCGCATGAGGCTGCATGTACCGACCGGATCAGAATTAATCTCGCATGCAGCGTCGCAAGCTCACTTGTGGGTTGATGGGAACTGCTCCAGCCTTGCTCTGTTGGTACATTGCTTTAACCAGCACGGTGGCTTCCTGATCGAGGATAAGCGTGTAACTGTCGACCGCACGTTGATTCAACCAAGCCGTTGCAATACGCCGGTGCTTGCGCCTGTAGTAGATGGTAAGTTCATTACTCCCCCCGTCCGAAGCGTCAGAAAACACGCCAACCATCGATCATTATAAGGGGTCGCGGTAATTCCACGACCAGCGAATACTGTCTGGCTTTTGATGAACATCTCCTTCCTGGAGGAGAACACCGCCCCATTGGTAACCTGAGGTGCCTTAAGTTTCAGATAAAGGCCCACACCACTGAACTTATTGCGCTCACTATGAGGTCTTTGACAATGGCCGGGTTGGAAACTATGACGAACAGTTGGTTACCAAGCCAGACTGAGTACAAGTCTCCAAATTTTCTCGCCCAGCGGTCGAGCGTCAGCTCAGGGTACTGAGTAAGCAAGGGGAATGATCCTACGTTGTCCGAATCCTTGTCAGAAACAGGCCAGATAATACAAATAAGAGGAATTCACCAACAATCGGGAGACCTATGGTAAGGGAGAATGCAAGATCAGACATTCAGCACCGAGAATGAGGAATGCGAAAGAGATTTCTGACCCTTTGGACCCGGTGGGGTACTATTGCCGTCCTTGTCGACCAGCGACCGGCCAAAAAGCGATGTAGGCAAAAGATAGAGAGCGAAGATGCCAAAACCAATGGTAAAAAGGAAGGTGTTCAGGTTGAGTTGCGCCGCCAACGCGCCAACCAGAAAGGTTTCAGTCCAAGGGATGGTGTTGGTGATATTATCCATGAGTTGGATGGTGAAAGACGAGCACTTGATCTCCTTCTTATATACCACTCCCGGGAATATAAAATAACCTGTGTCTATTCTTTTGAGACATATTTTGGCCGCAACGGGATATTTGGGAAGACAGCATGCCAACAATCGTGCCCATATGGTGGCTCTTATTCAAATGTCCGCGAGCCGCATTTGGTTCTTCTAGTGGGAGTATCTACAGGACACCTCCCGTACCAGGCTGGGGTTACGGGGTTCATTGTGAATGCCAAGTTTCTTTAGGAGGGCGCCAATAGGGAACCAAACACACAATGGCACCCAGCCGAGATCAGACGGCGCCTGACAGGGTCGTTTAAAAAAAAACGAAAATTGCAACTAAAGCCGAAGATCTTAAAATCTTTTGGACTGGTACTCCTGAAACAAGAGTAGAAGTCAAAACGACGAGGGAAATGTTGTGTAGAATTCGAAATTATTCTTTCATTCTATCTGGCTACAGTTCAGGACGATGAAACCATGCTGCCATATCTAAACAACCAGGGCTCGGAGGAACCTGAAACCTTCCAGCGACTCGGGATTCAAATTTTGGAAGGTCGATTTCGGAGGTAAAGATGGGCGGGCAATCGATATTGACCGCTAATAAAAAAACGATGGACATATTTCGAATTTTAGAGCAATGCTCGAGCCGACGCTCAACTGCGGAGCGTGCAGTGCACTAATTTTAGTTCTCTTCTTGTGTTTTTCACTCTGCGATTCACTCTGCGAGTCTACCTGGAGGTACCGAGGCGCGTAGTACTGTCTACCACATGTTATTAGAGGCTTTGGAGGGTGGATTTCCAGTATAAATACAGAGCCGGCCTATACTGCGTGGAGCTTCTGACGTAAAGATAGCCTGGCTGACGCATCGGAGCTCCTTAGCCGAGCTGCCGAACTTTGCTCTAAAATCGAAACATGTCTATCCTTTTTCGGTTAGCTGTCAAATATCGATTTCCCGCCCATCTTCACCTCCGAAATGGTTTATTTTTACATCGGAAGCTCCGCGCAGTACAGGCCGACGCTGTATTTATACCGGAAAAATCCGCCCTCCAAAGCCTCCAATAATATATGGTAGACAGTACTACGTGCTCGGTACCTCCAGGTAGACTCGCAGAGTAAATCGCAGAGTGCAAAACGCAAGAAGAAAACTAAAATTAGTGCGCACGCTCCACAGTTGCGCGTCGGTCGGAACATCGCTCTAAAAATCGAAACATGTCTATCGTTTTTGGATTAGCGGTCAAATATCGATTTCCCGCCATCTTCACCTCCGAAATCGACCTGAGTCCAAAATATGTCCCCCCTTGGCCGAGTCTACGTTATTTTCGGTCATCCAAGTTGGTATTATTGGATAGATTGCGCAGCAGCCATTGGAGCCACCATACGGCCTCTAAAAACAGAGTCTTTCCGATGCAGCCATCGGAGCCATCCAATGGCTGATTTGCGTTGCGTTGCACAAGCGGGTGGCTCCGCCAGCTAAATTTAGCCCCCAATGGCTCCTGGTGCCATTCACGAGTATTTCAAGCGGGTGGAGCCACCAGGTAACGCAACACAAATCAGCCATCCAGTGGTGTGGATAGCTGTAGCGCAAAGTCGCTAATGGCAGTCTGATCATTTTTCCCCCAATTTTAGCTGCACCATATTGACACTAAAGTGGTCCTCTACACCGCCTGGGGAAGACCTGCATGGACAGAGTAAAATTGGAAGTCATCTGATGGCTCAAGTGGCTGCTGCGCAACCTGTCCATTGTTCGGGCAAGTCCATTCCTATGAAGTTTGCTCTATGCCGCAATCTGAGTCTTGTCCTGTCTAGTGTTGGCAGGGTCCAGTTTAGAAATCGGTTTGAACATGACCCAGACCAAACCGAACCTGACGTTCAGGTTCAAGGTTCAGCAATTTGCTCAAACTGAACCGCGGGTCCGGTTCCGCGTTCAGCCAGTGAGTGGTGTTTGAACACTAGATTTTGACCCCCAAACTTCTGAATCAGGAATGGGGTTGGGGACTGAATTCTTCCCATGAATTCGACATGGACCTCGACTTTTTGGAGACTAAAAAAATCCCATAAATTGAGAAGAAATTATTCCCGCAATAAAAAAACGTTCGAGCGTGATGCGTGACTGTCAAATTGAATGAAAAATACAATACCTTTATGCATCTAGGAACCATAGCACTTAGTGCTCCATTTGTTTGGCAGAACACATCTGTACACAATATCAATTGTAGTCTTAGCATCTTACTTTCACTGGCATGCCGATTGTTTGACCATCGAATTTGGACATCAGTAATATCCTGTATGCACCTGCATCATCCAGGAGTCTCATTTCACTTGTATGCAAACCGTCTGTGTGGTACTCGTAGTTACGAGGTGCAAAAAAATGGCCCTATATCCTTTGTTTTTGAATGCCGGCACCGCCTTCGTGAACGTCATTCACTCCGGGTCGACAACCACCCTTCGATCTCCTCGCTTGGGTATTCTTGTTTACGCAAATCATTGCAGCGGTTGGCGCCGGAGCACCAAAATAAAATCCCTCGCGGACGAGAAAAGGGGATTCACGAAAACCGATGTTTCGGGATCCCCAACCACTTCCTGAAACCTTGAATTTAAGTAACAGAATAAGTGCTTCACACCAATGGTTTCAGAATCAGTTTCTGCCAACAATAAATGTGACGTTCCTGGAACCGGTGTTCGTGATTCGGACCGTAATGAGACCTACCTACCGGAGCACCCAAAACCGTTCCCAAAAACAAAAGAATCGGCAACGTTCAGGCACACCGAAACTTCAAAGTTTACATTTATTATTCACCGAAACTGCTCCCAAAACCAATGGTTTCAGGAACAGCTTCCGTGTTACTGATACTTAAGGTTTCATGTAAGTTGCCGGAGACCCCGAAACATCGGGTTTTCCGGAGTGAGATCTATGTGAGTCCGCGATCCGACCTGTCACACTATTTTTGGTTGATTTGCCTTTCCATCTTGAATCGAACGGGAAAAATCAATGGCAAGACACTGAAACCACGGAGGACTGACCCCCAGTATTGTCATCCAGCTGAGAGGGTGGTGAAGACTCTAAAATGCGTGAGCACCATTTCGCCGTCTCAGCCGACTACAGCCGCCAACCTGTTGTCATCATCGGCCGTGGCATTAGAGCGTATTTGCAAGTTTTTAGCCGAGATTTCTTTGAAATCTGATTGGTCGAGAGCTGTGAGCAGCCAATCAGGTTCGAGGAAATCTCGGCTAAAAATCTGCAAAACGCTCTATTTTACCAGATATTTCACCGGTTGACGCAAATGCTAATAAAAACCCAGAGTGCGATCGTACTTATATATTCCATTACAAGGCTCTTCTCCCCTCCATCCATTGCCGCTGTGTTGGTATGACTTCCCACCAGAGTCCTCTTGCACGTCTCCCTCGCTGGATGTCTCGCTGGTTTGGTTATCGTGCCACGCCTCCCCCAAGAAATCAGACTACGTCACTTGGTTGTGGTCATTCATTGGCGCATTCATCGGTCTTTCGGTCCTTCAGGCTGTCTTCGGCCATTCGCACTATTTTGTGCGGCGCCATGTACCATCCATAATTGCCAGTTATGTATGTTACCAACTATTCAATTGATAACTGAGTCTGAACCATCCTTCACAGGGTGCCTCTGCTGTGCTCTGCTATGCGGCCATAGAAGCGCCTCTTGCCCAGCCTCGTGCACTCATGGGAGGGCATTTCATCAGCGCCCTCATCGGTGTCTGCATCACGAAACTCTTCGGCCTTCTTCCGTCCGACGAACGCCTGGACCAGCTTCGCTGGCTGGCTGGATCCCTTTCAGCTGCCACCGCCATCGTCGTAATGCAGATCACCAAAACCACACATCCGCCTGCGGGCGCAACAGCATTACTTGCAGCTGTCAGCCCCGAAGTTTACCCAATGGGATGGTATTATCTCCCTGTTGTCCTTATGTCCTCGACACTCGTTCTGGTCTCTGCGCTGGTAATCAATAACATCCAGAGAAGATACCCTGTGTTTTGGTGGGAGCCTGTCATACCTGCTGTGGCAAAATCGCTGCGGCTTGACACAGAAAAGGGGATTGATAGCCCTGTGGGAACTTGAAGATAGTAATCCACACCTGTTTATTCTTTTGTTTGCTGTAGGAACATACTCAGTAAAACATCACCTTGTGATAAATACGCCTTCCAATCTATTCTTATTTACTACTCAGTGATGGGTTGAACTGAGATCCTGAAGCTTTAGAGTTTGAAATATCCTGGTGAGCGTGGTACATTGGGATGAAAGATAGTGCCTGCACTCGGAAAGTCATAGATTTGGGGATTTGTGATGGAGCTTGCGCAAAAGCCGCACGAGCTGCATGCGGCTTTTTTGTATTGCGCAAAGCCGCGTGGCAAATTTCAAATGTGAGAGGTCTCAATCAACTATTTCAATGTAAGCTTACCTGAGGCGAAGGAGAGGTACTGTGGGGAGAGGGAACATCCTCAGCATTGCCTCTGCTGCGCGGCAGACATAAGAGTGTGGGTAAAGGAAGTGGAGCTTGAGTGATACCTTCGTGATGCGCAAAAAATGCGGCCTCCCACGGTTGCACATCCAACAAATAGCACTCTCAGGAGTAGAACATGGGATTCAAGGGCCATTGGATGGTAATTAGCAAGACAAGAATTAAGAACAGCGAAGACAAACCTGCGGCTTTGCGCAATGCACAAAAGCCGCGTGCGGCTCGTGCGGCTTTTGCGCAAGCTCTCTAATGTATGCCAAGGAGGTAGCAATCAGGATAGCCTTGCAAGATCGAATGTTCTGGATCGGAAAATTACTTCGCAGAAGTTCAACATCTGAAAGGCCATCTGGAAGAATTGAGAGCAGGCTCAATAAATCTTTACCACCAAACGTAATCCGGGGACTTGAGAGAGAGACTCTGATAGACACATCCAGATTAGATCTCCTAGTATCTCCAACAGACAATGAAGAGGTTTTCTCTGTCCCCCAGCGAGCCAAGACTTTTCTATGGCCCCAGATGAGAAATGAGATCTACCGACAAGGGCATGTTATCTGTGAATTGGAGAAGTTGTTTCATGATTTCTTCATCTTCCTCAGGATGATCTGTGATATTAATTAAAGTTTGTCTGGCAGCATCATCTGACAAGGGCTGCAGAAGCGGAAAAAATGGATCGGTCCACGCGACTTTAGCTGGTCTTTCAGCACCTCGCATTGCGATCTTTTGGATATGAGTAGCTGCAAAATTGAAAGATGGTTGGAGCTATACCATTAATGCAAGATGTGGGAGATCAGTGAGAAGAGAAAGAAAGTCTTTGACTCCCCCACAGGTGTGTATTGGCTCCCATGGAGTTTCCAGATTGTCTAGAATCAAGAGACAGGGTGCTCTCTGGGAAAGATACTGGACAGCAGCAGGCGCCCGGTCACTACCTTACCGGGCGGTCTGCGATAGAGTGAATCAACACCCCAAAATGGCCCTATCTCCGGCCATTTTATAGAGTAAAACAGGCTGGAAAAGACCAAAGTTCGACTGGAATAGAGTAAATCTCGCGGAGCGCGAGATTTTTTTTGGCAAAGCATCCACATCAGGCAAAGGTGAGATTGATTCTGTAGACCTAGAATCGGGCTGAAAGACTCAAGAGTCGTTGGAAATTGCGAGTAGAGGGTGTAAATGGTTGAGAAAGAGTCCAGAAGCGAAATTTTGGCCCCCCACAGCGGAAAATGGGAATTTGGGCCCCAAATGTCGGTCCGAAATAGAGTAAATCAGGCGGCTGAACTGGAAATTTATAGAGTAAATCAGCCATTTTCGGGTGCCAAAATCCGACCAGGCTACAAGGTAGTGACCGGGGGCCTACAGCAGCTTTGCTGAGGTTTTTCCCAGGGTTTAATCCCAGGTGCAAGCCAATCTGCGCTGCCAACCTGACACTGCTGGTTGCAGATTCAGCACTGACAAAATATCTATATTCGAATTTGTCGGCTATACCGGGACAGTGGAGGGCAGCCCTGGCTAGAGACGTTTTCCCCATGTCACCTCCTCCGAGAATGGCTACCCTTGGTGAATCCTGGGTGAGAGTTTCAATAATGTGCTTGAGCTCAGATCACGACCATGGATATCTTGGGCTTTGAGGGTAGCATCGAGAATGAATTGGAACTTGGTACAAAAGCATAAACACCAATCATGAATGGAGAAAAGTACTTTGTTGTCTCACCTATTTCGTGAGCAATTGGATCCTCGGTATACCTGGCACCTAAATATCAGAGATGTTGTGCGACACATTTTTTGTACATACCGATGAGGATCTGTCTGATAATGTACCATCCGAAAGGGTTGAAATCAATTCAAGGAGTTCATTGTGCATATTTTCAGTCTTTTGCTTCATTTCATCGATACCATTGAAGACTAAGATTCCAGTATCAGTCTAAATTCTGTCAGCATGTGTACTAGAGAGCTTGTGCCCAAGCTGCATGCCGCTTTTTTTTTCTTCCTCTAAAGGCCATTACAACTGGGTAATAGCATTGGGGCGTCGGAATTTGACTACCAGGCAGAATTTGTAAAAAGCTGCATGCCGCATTTGCACACTGCACAAAAGCGGCATGTCGCTTGGCACAAGCTCTCTATTGTGCCAGATTCAATATCCGGCACACACCTTGAGGGCTTGCAAGGCCTCTTCCAAGCCAGATTGGCGATCCTTGAGTAATGTGTTCATCTCACTCTGGCGGAAAAAGTACTTGATCTTGCTTCCATCTTGTTGTGCTTCGACAAATGTGTGCGCCTTCTGAGTGTCTCGAAATATCTAGAATTCTTCGTGTGCGAAGCCCGGAACTTTCGCAAATCACAATCAGGGGCAGATAAATCAGGTCCTGCGCCGTCTCTCCATCATCTCGTTGACGGAGCACATAAATATTATTTTATTCCACAGCGCTTACATATTGACCTCTCACGAGGTGAGAATCCTCGTGGAGTACGACAGCTTGGAGACCGTCGGCAAACGCATCAAGGAGCTCAAAGCCGTCATCGGGAGAACATCGTCGGCCGCCTGGCAGAGGGTGTACGTTCGCTCATCTTAACGTCTTTTTGTATAATTAGCAGCTACCACAGGTCTTACAAGGTCTCGCGTATCTTCACACAAAGAAGATCATCCATCGCGAAATTAAGCCTTCCAACATATTGTTATCGCGCGAGGGCTGTGCAACGCTGCCGACCGACTCTTGTCGATGAGGAACCGCCGAGGAGGCATTTGTGCATACGTCCCAAGGGGGGACAATGATAAGAAAAAACGATATCACTCACAATTTTTCGTTTTCTGGGGGCACGGAAAATGCTGGTCGCACATTCAGTGTTGTCGGCTCTGGAAATAAGATATCCCTGCCGCAGGAAAATCGACGAATGAGGCTACGGGGGAATCCGAGCGCAGCGGTGAGGGCCATAGGATCGGACGTTCGAAGGCCCACAAATGAGAGCAGCATTTGAGTGGATGTCACCGTCCGAAAAATGCAAGCTGACGGAGAGAGAGGCGGAGAGAAGTGGGAACCAAATTCGGGCGAAGACACGAATAGAAAGAGGAATAAGGAACTTCGCGGAGGTTTTTGAGGAACTCTACGGCACGGAATCGAGGACCGTCTGCAAAGAGCTTGGCCAAAATGAAGGATTCGAGACCTCTTGCCCAGACAGCCAATAGAGTACGCAAAACCAGCAAGATAGAGCTTGAAAATTTCAAAGTGGGTCAGATCACTAGGCGTCCAGAATTTGGAGATATGAAAGTCGGAGGAAGACGGAATGGTGTTTCATTTAGAGGTCACAGCCAAACACCGCCGGTTCGTCGTGGATCACGTTACATACCGTCCATTAATCCCGCTCATCAATCTTCATCAATCCTCTGGGCCTCTAACGCTGCCCTCCCTGCCCTCGCTTCTTGTTGGGGAGTCTTTCCTTGCGTCTTTTACGTCGAGCTGAATGACAACCGTCGTTCTTCCTCTATGGCTCTCCGGCCTTCATTTTCCCAGGGACGACATCCTGCATCCTCCCTCGACTCGCCCCTGCCTCTTCACCGGCGCTGTGGCCGTTTGGCGCTGATGTCGTTTCGTCGGTGCCACATCATCATCGTTCGACGTGCGCGCCGCCAGTGGACGTCTTTCCACTAGTCAATGCGACGGCCCGAATCTTCCCCTTCCGCACGCTTCAGTACGGCACGCAGCCCTCAGCATATCCATCCGCAATCCAGTGCCCCTGCTCTAGATCTATGAGAAGACAAGCACAGGCGCGAGCACAGACACAACGTCATCCCCGTCCCACCGCCCTCGCGCGCAGGCCGCTCCTTCGACGTTCATTGCGCTGCGGAAACGCCGTCCGCACGCCTGGGATACTGCACTCGTTTCTCGCGGGCGCCCTTAGGATCCCTCTTGCGGCAGCGGGAGCCCGTCCTTATCTTGCACCATGCCGGGTGAGTCTTTCCCTTTGTTATTTCGTCCCCATCCGCCTCCCGCTCGTGCCACCTCTCCATCCGGACCCTCTCTGCGCTGCTCGCACTCTTCCGCTTCTCCCTCTTCTTTCCGTTGCGTCCCCCAAACGCTGACCTTTTTCCCTCCAGGCTTCACGATATCGAGGCCATGTTATAGATCTCCAGGGAGGATGCACTGCCAGCGCGGTGCGAGGGGAGTTACGCCGTGCAGAGGTAAAGAACGAAGCTTATGTTGCGTGTGTGTGGGGTGAGTATTCATTGTCTTTCTCCTTCCCTTCCCGTTCGGCCCCCTGCTTTCTTTTCCCGTCTTCCTCTGTCGAGAGATACTGACTCCATTTTTCGCAGGTTCTCCGCTCGATACGCATCCTCAGCCACGCAGCGCGTCCTTGCCTTCGTCGTGCGGTGACGCGACAGACTCCCCGTGTACGCCATGTGCGGTGACGCGAGCGTTAGGACTCGTCGGCTCCCGCATCCCACTGCCACGGGGGATGGATGGATTGCGCGTCTGGCGATCGGTCCGGCGCGAGTGCAGCCACAGGTGCTGATTTCGATGAATATGCTTATCGCCTCCGTGTCGACGCGCTCCACCCACTTTATCGTCCGTCACATTCTTCTCCCTCTCCCTTTCCCTTTCCCTCCTCCTCCCGCGGCTCCTCTCCTTCCTCCGTCTTTCTCCCCATGTTGACCCTCTCCTCGTCCACGGCTCCACAGCGATGATGGGAAGGGCGGAATTGAGCAACGAGCGATCGACATGGCAGGCAAAATGTGGGCGAGATGTAGATTGGCTCGCTGGGTGCCTTTCTTTCCAACTGTTTCTTCTTCCGCTTTTCTCGGGCGCATTTTTCGTCGATCCTATCTTGCTTCTCCGCTTGCGAGAGCTAGAGAGCATTCGGACGTGTTGGGAGCGTGCTGCGGCCAGTTAACGGCGCGCAGTGCGCAGGTCGCCCCGAGGGAGGTCGAGCACATATGCATCGCTCACGGAGCGGCCAGACAATGTCATGCGCGCAGCGCTAGCGCTCGCGATGACCGCGGGAAATTACACAATGGTTATTTGGAGGGGGTGGATGGGTATATGTCCACCTGCTGTCTCCATTGGACTTAGAGGCAAGAAAGACGCCATTCGGCGTGAGCGCCGTGACCGTTTCCTTACCGTGTTTCTCTTACATACATGCTGGAGACTTTGTTTCTAATTGCTGTCCTTCCGTGAAATGCGAATCCTCCGTTTGTCCGTTTGGCATTTATGAGAGTGTCCTGTGATCCCGAGATTCGAGAATGCGAGCGGAATGGTGTTGAGCTCGGGTGGGTGGTGAGGCTCAGATGACGATTCTTTTTCCGCTTGCCTTTACTTTGTTCTGATTTATTTCTCTGGCTGGGGTTTCAAGCTAGAGAACGAGATTCAAGCAGGCTTCTCCCTCGGCGCTGCACGAGCGAAAGAGGCTTGAACTTCACGTATCCACCTTGCACCCCTGGGACCTAGGGCTTGGTGTTGTTCCGGCTATCCCTATCCGATCCACCTCCCTTTCTTCTATCTCTTGGCTCTCCTCCGGTTCTCTTCCATTTGGGAGATAAATAGGCTTTTTTCGAGGATCTGAATCCGCGACGTTGGTGTTCCTTGGGGTACGAATAAAGCTCTGACCTAGTTGTTGTGTATTCGCAATTTCCATATCCGGGTGTTAGTCATGCTCTATCGACGCTGTTCCGCAAAAGCACCTAGCAGGTCAACTCTACATTTCGCGCCGCTGGTGTCGATCCTCGTCAAAGACGATAAAGTCCAAAGAGCGGCTCTCGGACGATGAAGTTCCACCATGATTGTCTGGCTGGAGTTTCAAACCAGAGAACGAGATTCAAGCTAGAGAAAGCAAGCTTCTCAGCGCTGCACAAGCAAAAGAGCGCTTTCTCGAGGCTTGAACTTCGCGTAGCCACCTTGCACCCCTGGAACCTAGGGCTCGGCATTGTTTCGGCTATCCCTATTCGATCCACGTCCCTTCCATCTATTTCTTGGTTCTCCTCCAGTTCTCTTCCAACGCCTTTTTTTGGGGAGAAAAACAAAGCTTTTTCTCGAAGATCTGAATCCGCCAAGTTCACATACCAACTCTCGTCGCGACGTCGGTGTTTCTTGGGGTACGAATAAAGCTCGGACCTAATCGTTGTCTTCCCAATTTCCCTATCCCGGTGTTGGCCATGCTCTATCGGCGCAGTTCCGCAAAAGCACCTAAGAGCTCAACTCCACATTTCGCGCCGCTGTTGTCCATCCTCGCCAAAGACGATAAAGTCCAAAGAGCGGCTCTCAGACGAGTAAGTCCCACCGTGATTCCCGCTCTGTCACCTCAGTATTTTCTGTTCCGTATGAATTCTTTGTTGCCCTCCATAACCATAACCACTGCATTAACATATTATTTGCATAGACCCAGCGCATTTTGACATATCAAGCCTTCAGTAACTCTCATCTCCGTGCCGTTTTACCTAATAGTTGATATACCCCTTCTGCTTCCTGCTTCACTCGTCCTAGTGTTCCAAGCTCATTCTTTCTACCCTAAAACTGCCGAAACATCGTCCATCCCTAACGCTCCACCGCGTCAAATATATATTCCATCCGCGGAAGTCTTTGCGTGGCTGCCTTCGAAATGTCGCCGATGTTGCGCTGCAACTCAGAGACTGCGATACCCATGATTTTTACGAGGGCACGGGCTAATCATTGCTTGCGGTATATTGTGAACATCTGAACTTTTTTTCCATACCTCATCGGGGCAGATCACAGTCTCTTACATTAATCGGAACCCTCTGGTACATTCTTCGGTGCGCAGTGTTATGATTGGGCAAGCGGTAAGAAGCCCGCGCTTGTTCACCGATGTCCACAGAGGGAGTTGGAGTACGGAGGCGGAGAACTCGATGGAGTTCCAAGTCCTTACCCCTTTCCAACTTTAAGCCTCCACTGCAGCTATTTAGGTCATTCCGAGGGAGTCGACCGGGAAATTGAGAGCTCTGTGCTTGTCTCAACACGAACTTCGTGGCACGCTAGCAGAGGTTTCTGCAACTTCCGATGCTCTGATCCATGGTCTTCAACGCGTCGCTCCGCTGGAGAGGGAAAACTTTGTGATATGTAAAGTGCCAATAATGAATCTTCTTGCACCTAAATAGCTCAAGTTGATATATAAAATTCTTAGTAAAACTGGCAGAGCCATAGAGGCACGCTGGCGCAACCAGTAGCAAGCTGAAAAACGTGTTTGATACTCACCCAGCCGCCAATTCGCGGCAGATACGACCAAGGGCCAAGCCTTTTAACAGAAATTATTGAGGTTATTGGTATTACACAGATGTGAGGTCCGTGTTGTTTATAAGGGTAAGGCCCCGCTAGAATCAAGAAACCAAGTAGTCACGCAGAAAAGAGTGGGTGTTGGATTCGAGAAAACTAAAGAACTGCCTACTCACTAGCTACTTCAATAGTATTGTACAGCAGATAACTGACATCAGGAAACCCCCGACCTAGCTCCAAGAGTTTGCAGCGCTCCGTTCCTAGGACTTGTGGAATGGAGTATGCATGAAACACCATCGACACGAGCACTGCCGGTAAACCGCCTCGTGGGAGTAATATGAGCGGTATGTCCAAAATGTGGGGTGATGTCCGTGGTAGCTCTGCGATGGCTTCAAAGCCAGTGGACTTAGCACAAACATTGGGGCACCCATCCGACACTTTCATCCCAATTCAAGACAGTGGGATGAATTTTAGGAGCCCAGTCTGGCAATAGCCACTGCTTTTGCTCAGTGCATTGTTTACCTTAAGGCCTTCCCGATATTGACCAAATTCGGTTCCACTCAATACAGAACTGACACTTTTTTAATATGGAGGTACCGACAAGGAGTGTGGTTGTGAATACGTCAGTAGAGGCCCGTGAGTTTTCGACTCGGAGGTGCAAAGTTCTAGCAATATCGGCACTTTTGATGCAGACCTTGTTGCAAAGATTTTCCGCTCCATGGGGATCAATCTGTTATTCCGGATTTTCTTTTTAGGTCCCGGGCACATTCTACCATCTATCAATTCCACCGAAAATAATGCAGCCCAGGGCCAGGAATACTGCCGGGGCACGTGTAATTTACCCAGACCTTCCTGTTGTTTTGCATCTGAAACACCGTCCCGTCGGAATTTCACTATCCCCAAACATTTTCACCACTAATGGCTTCTACTATGGTAAGTATGGGCTGAACCGCCCAATTATTGGTTGAGTCCTGAATCCAGAACTGCGGATGTTGCTGAAATCGCCAAAAATAGCACATATCACTGCTCTATTCCATACACATCTCACCCTTCCGGGATGTCATGATCTCCACTATTAAAGCTTTTTTCGACAATCCGGAAGAACCCGATCACCGGGTTCTTCCCAATGCGGGTTCTCGGTCTTCCAAGACCCCTCGCCCCTCAACCCCTTATTAGGGTTGACCCCTTCATTTACCCCTGCTCCTCTCCCCTGACATACTCCTAGAGTACCCCTGCCTCCTAGTCCCTATTCCCGGATCTTACCTCCTGTTTAGTTTATTATTTATACCCAGAGTAGATTACTTGTCTGTACGCTAATCTAGTCTATTCTCTAGACGCTTAATCTACTCTTTCTGCATTCCGCTGTCCCTTGGTTGCCTACATCACCTTAAACTGTGAGCCAAAGCCTCTGTGCTGACACGAGAGCCCTCAAATGGCCTAAAAGCGGAGATTGCCTTCCACAAGCTCATATAGGATTCATATTGTTAGGTGAAGAACTGGGATTATCATCGAATTTCATTTCGGTGGTGGGAGGGGTGACAGTTCTTCAAAATTTGGGTAAGTTGACAGGCTTCATTTAAAAGACCAGGCCTAAAGGTGCGGCATTTTTCGGCACTAGCCCATAGGTAGAGTGTGTGAGATGTATAACGAAAGTTGTATAGGGGAAGCAGGGCTACATCACCCATACCAAAATCTTGCGGTGACTCTAGGGTTCCATGGAGGACTGAAATTTTGCAATGGGCTCGCATCAGATCGGGCCGATATTTCTAGGGACTTCCATAGAGGTACAAACTCTTTGTTGCTAAACATGAGAGACGTGTTACCACTACACCACCACCAGGCCATTGATATCATGCCAGCACTCGACCGAGAGCCAGGACAACAAACAGACTGTGAATAAAATCAAACATGAACTCGTCTGCTACAAAACATAAGGTATGGCATTGTGCTTCAATTTGGGCAAAGATACAAATCCATCCATGAGTTCAGCGGTTATACACTATGTTTTTTTAGACATTTAGCAAGATTCATTAGAAATATTGAGAGCACGGCAAAAAAGATGGCAGGTACTAGTACTGTCCATGAGGAAAAGGCCGAACTGGGTGCGGTGGAGGAGACTAGGATTTGTGGACACGCCTGACTGTCATCCTCAGACTGCTGGGCGTCAAGTTCGAAATTCTGCTCCTCGGCTTTGGGTGACCGATTCAGATCTACGACAACAATTAGACTATCCGCCAACAGGGAATTATGCCGTCATTCTCACAGTCATAGTAATCTTCCTCGTCGTCACCTTCGGTATCAGTGGCCTCGTTTTTGAATTCATAATGGGGGTTGAATTCGTGATTCTGCTCTTCGTCTTCCAGTGACCGATCTACAGCAATAATTAGACCATCTTCCAACAGGGAGCTATTCTGTTCTCACAGTAATTTTCCTCGTCAATATCATTAGCCTTATTTTCAGATTCCTCATCCGACCAAGCAAGATCTGCGGATGGTTAACGAGGTTTATGTTTGATAAGGTCAGGGATATTGATAGATTACCCTCTTCTTCGCCTAGTTGTGCTAGCCATTCGGCGTACCCTTCCCACTTGGCACTTCCGGCGCCTTCGCTCTCGCCGTCTCCGTCAACGGTGGTGTTATACGCTTGATAAATTGGGATAAAATCTGTGGCGGGAAGCATCAAACTCACACTTTTCAATTAAACCTGGTATGGCCTCCTCCGATAATCGACAAAGTGGATAGGAGAGATGTCGAGCAACGTCCTGACTGTTTGGGTCGAATCCTTTGCTTGCGTGGAACCGCGATAAACCTTCATAAACAGGAGCATCCCAACGCCAGCCCCTAACCGTGGTTTCGAGTTGAATGGCGGGCAATCCGAGTCGCGTGGCCTCCTCTGAGGTCAGACAAGACGAGCCATCCTCATCCAGAGACCAGTATGCAGGACGGTCGGGTATCTGCACAGAAGATACTCCAAAGAAGTCGTAAAAATGTTGGACCGGACAACGGAAAAGATAAGCTTTTTGTTGCATGTCGTGACGGAGGATGGAGAGTCTAAAGTACACTGAACCTAGAAGCACTGTACACCGGGGAAGCTTGGATGGGAATGATAGTAAATTGAAGACGTACATACCATAATTGTGTAGATCTGTCCTGTTTTCCACACAGCTAAGGGCAGCATTTGCTTGGGTTAGCCATCCCAATGTTGTTCGACGCATCGGGGCATCAATTTGGAGAAAGATAGCTTGCGATAGCTCCTCTGAACTGCATCTTGGAATTGAAAATGAACAGGATGAGACGCGATATCTTCTGCCAATAACTTACCGGATCCACCCGTCGTCCCTAATGTACTTATTATTCCCAAGAGGATCCCATCCTCCCCATCCTCCCCAGTCCTGGGCCACCAGGGGCCAGGTTACAATAGTGCGCCAGCTCGCGAAGTCGGCGCCTGGACAGCGCTCGACCACTGAGCACACATTAATGATTGTTGGTGTTTGCAAAATAATGGACCAAGGTTTTGACAGGAACCAAAAGCAGATGTGATGGTAAACGTCCAGGCTCAGAGAATTGATGTCGTAATCCAGGAGAGCCTCCAGACTCGGGCGAACAGGGGTAGAGTCTTCTAGGGACCTCGCCATATGATGGCTGTCCGTTCCTGGGGTAAAGTCTAAACAAAGACGGCCTGACGAGTGGCGTATCGAAAAAGCCAAAGAGTCCCATGACCAGTCTACATATTCAAGTCGTTAACTGGACAATGCACATTTACAAGGCCTACCATCAGTAGCAATGTTCAAGCCATCTTTTACTCCCTGTCGCCCAATTAGTCGGGAAAGACGAGCACATATAATGTTCCTACTTTAAAATCTTTTCCCTGGAGCAGAATGAGACACCGAGCGAGCAGAAATACAGGATATGCCCACACAATCAAGGTATGTAGATATCAATGCCGAGGGGTCCTGGCAATTACGGCCGAGAAAATCCCGAAATGGGATAAGTTCTACATGCAAAATCAGAAATAAAATATCCTATCAAAGCGAAGGCAAACCATCATGAAAGATTAAAGCCTTTATTTTGGAAGACTGGGTGATGCCAAAAAGTTGAACAACGTTGGGATGGCTGGTTCGATGGTTAGTAGGGAGCCGGGGAATCCATGGCGAAAAATAACCGAAGTAAAGAGAGCTTGGAGAGATCTTTCTGCCATTCCTAGTCAAACCATTTAAGCAACATTAAAATAATGGCATTTAGGTAAAGCAAACCTCCTCTGCATTTTCTCCCTGGTACAATGCCACAGTCATGCTCGACTTCTTTCTTGAAATTTTAGCAGAGTATACCCGACGAGTGCGTTCATTAGACCGATAGGGAGTACCACTATTGTGGTTCCAGCGAATTTCATGTTGCAGGCATATATGGCCGAGAGGGATAACTTCGAAGTCTATTACACCACAGCGTTAGCGCAATATTTTAAGCATCTCGCTCCATACCTGAGGGAACAGAGTCGTTACAGTAGTTCGTGATGCTGGTGAACGTCCCGCCGGAGACAGTGAACCCCTTCGCATTCGGGAAAAAGGCACCGGCGTACCTAGAAAGTTGAAGTAATCCAATGAGACGAGGGGACTGCCTACGAAAGCGAGAGCACTCACTGGGGATCGTCGGTGGTTTGGAAATTGGCCTCAGACCCTGGTCCGATGTCCATCGATGGCAGGGAACAGGAGACAAAGTGTTAAGGGCGATGGATCGTGGAGGAGCAGATAAGCAACTGGGCACAGCATTTAACAGCAGGCATGCTGTTTGAGCGGGGACGTTGTGATTTCAGTCATGGGGTACAGTAAAGGTGTGGCCGGATCGATCTCCAAGAGGAAACGCTCCCACAGTCATTGCTTCTTTTACACCACGCTTTACGGAAGATATCAAAATAACATCCGGTGGCTGACCTCTGTAGGAATTGGCTCCGGAATATCTTGGCGCTAACCCTAACCCGGGAAAGACCAAATCATCGATTCACAACGTTCCCGCCTCGCCCGCTCTCGCTGCCCGACCTGACACGCAGGACACACCAACGAAAGAGATATCTTGACATAGGTCAAAATGTGTTCTGAAAGTCTGCGCGATTTTTGCGATTGGTTCGGCATTTCCCGGGCCAATCGCAAAAATCGCGCAGACTTTCATTCCAACCTATGTCAAGATATTTCTTTCGTCGGAGTGGGAGGACGAAGTCGAGGCAGACCTCTCTGCGCGCTCGGATTCAGATCTGCATGCTCACCCACCCCCCAACGTCAATGCCCTCTTTGCACGGGTTCATCCCCGTCTTCGCACCCGCGCGTTGCCGCGCCACTCCATGCCAGATCCGAAGCATATGCCGAGGCTCACCGCTCGCAGAGTGGCATGCCCTCGGTCGTGCGGCGGGTCTCTTCCACCACGGGTGCCATACACGCTCCCGCGATGCGCACTTGTGCCCCTTCATCAACATGTCCACCGGTGTTACGACTGTGGGCCATTGCCGAAAACAAAGCAGAGATCAAAGGGCTCGAGTCCGACCAGATGCGGAAGTTGATCAGTTGCCTGACCGTTTGTCCGAATGGGATCCGACCTTCACCAAAGCAGCCTTTGTCCGAATTTTGGATCTGACCTCGCCACTGCTGCCCCCAAATTTGTCCGAATTGACCTGACTTCACGCAGGCAAATCCCAAATTTTATCCGAATCCCTGATTCGACCTACCAATCAATAAACACTGATCCTGTCATTCGGCTCTATCTCGGCTGACGGCATGATGCCCAAATGATCGGCAAAGAAGCAACGAGAACATTCCCACAAGTCTCACAACTGTTAAGATGGAGAGCATGGGAACCCTGTACCCTTACAAATCAGACCATGTGACCATGGGAGGTTCCAAATCTTGGGTTCTGGAGAAAATTTTACTTATTTTCCTCTTGTATGAGGGTCCTGGGACTGAATTTTTGGGCAAATGAGCCACAGCCTAGTCTGTTGTTAACCGCGCCACCGTGTTTGGTGGCCGTGTTATTATATAATTGTCGGAGTTTGAAACTTTGCCATGCCTATTTAGCACCTCCAGGATCCCCATCCGCAAACCTTGAGAGAGAAAGGATATTTAAATCCATGTCTGACACCAAATGTGTCTTCAAAATTTTATTTTTCGACTTCCATTCTCGTGGAATAGAAAGAGTAGATTATGTCAGGATTTGTCATCTGTTGAGCCATCAAAGTTCAAACTCCTGGTACTTCGACTATGCCGCCACGGGTTGGGTGAGAAAGTTGCTCAATTTATGCTAATAAATACTAATTTGACTCCATATTTGTGAAAAAAACTTGTTCTGGAATGCATACCAGCATTTGAATTGTTTTTGTGATTTGTAATAGAGAGGTTGCGCACAAGCCATATAAGCCATCTGATGGCTTTTTTGCTGTGCGCAAACGTATGGCTAATGGCTCGTATGGCTTTGCACGTCCCTGATGACTTTTGCTCATAAATGACACTCATTGTAGTACATGCTCATACATTACTCCAAATCCACTTCGAGCTCTAAATACTTCCTAACTCAACACAAAAAGGCTGGAATGTAGGATTTTGGGTTCAAGTTGGCACCTGGCCACTGAAGCTTGACATCAATTGAAATTTGGAGATGGTACATGGCCAAAAATGAAGGCCAGAATGATCAAATGAAACAAAGTTTCATACATTATATGAGCCATTAGCCATATGGTGCGCACAGCAAAAAAGCCATCAGATGGCTTGTATGGCTGGTGCGCAACCAGGCTAATAACGCGGCCAGCGATCAACGCATCAACCTTTTCGACAGACTACAACATGCGAGGTACGAGCACCATATTGTTGTAGTGTCTGTTTATAAGAGACTAGCTGCAGCCCGTCTGCGGACGAGTGGCAGCCCATCTGCAGATGAGCGGCAGATCGTCTGCAGATGATCAGCAGACGATCCGCTGCTCGTCCGCTGACCAAATTTCAGCCTGACTGAAATAAATAGTTTTGGTTCGAATTTCAACTCCAGTTGAAATGCAGACCGAAATCTATTCTTTCAGTTGCACTGAAATGAGATACGAAATCCCGGATTTCGGTGCCCCTTTCAGCGTACCTGAAATGCTAGGTTTCAGTCGCACTTTTTTTTTGCACTGAAACGGTAAGTTTTGTGTCAGCACAGGGCCTCACTGCAGGGGTTACTGCGACGTGGGCGGCTGGGCAATACAAGAAGAGAGGTAAAACGCGGTAGATTGGGCTCTGGAGAATAGACTAGAATAGTGTAAAGAGCCTAACTACCTATCGTAGGATTATATACTGCAGGGCGTAGTAATGACTACCGGTCACCAAGGAGTCCGTTGGAAATAACAGTCGCATCGTTGAAATACGATCGCGGTTGAAATGCGATCGGGTTGAAATACGATCGAGGTTGCAAATGATCGAGGTGAAATAACCCGATCAGGGACGCGGGCGATCGAGGGTTTTGGAGCATGATGTGGGAAGAGGAACGGACGAGGTGAAGGAGGGGAGTCGATAGGTGCATCCCGAGGTATAACCCGGTGAATGTCTGCGTAGTCGCCGGGTTATTGGAATGAATTTGGGGATGTGGAAAAGGAGCAAATCATGACATTACCCCCCCCCTAGGGATGCTTCGTCTCGAGGCATCAATGCTTCTTCTTTTTTCGCCTAGGGGGCGGGTTCTCCATTTTCCAGCCCCCTTTTCCGTTCGGGACCTCTCGAGGGGCCCACGGGTTCTTCTTGTAATATTCCGCCAGGGCATCCTCAGCACCCACCAAGTGGTATCGCGGTTCCCACGTGTATTCCTCCTTCGGGTAGCCTTCCCAGCAGATATAGTATCGCAGGCTCCGGTTGTGCACTTTGATGTTTAGCACTTCCCCAACCTCATACAAATCTACACCGTCCACCACGTCAGGTGGGGGCGGAGGGACCGCCTTTTGGTGTTCCGCTACCGGGGGCACCCATGGCTTCAAGAAAACCGTGTTGAAGACCGGGTGTACTTTCCAGGTGTCGGGCAACTTGAGTTCGTACGAGAGCGATCCGACCTTGTGTACGACCTTGAAAGGTCCATGCCGTTTATCGTCCAACTTCTTCATAGGTCGATGGGTCGTCAGATTTTTCCCCGACAAGTACACCTCATCACCGGGTTCATAGCCGGGGTCTTCACCTCGCTTTCGGTCATAGAAGCACTTCATTGTTTCCTGCGCCACACGCATCGATGCGGCGGCTTCTTCGCGTACGAGTTGCATTCGTTTTGCGAAGTTATCGGCCGCCTCCGTTGGTACCTCGAGCCTTGGCTCTGTCCCCTTCCGCGGGTGAAAACCCAGCATCGTATAGAACGGGCTGAACCCAGTCGTCGTATGCACCTTGTTGTTGTAGCTGAATTCTGCCAAGGATAGCCAGTCCGCCCAATCATCCTGCATGAAGTTGGTGAACACCTGCAGATATTGCTCTATTTCCTGGTTAACCCGCTCGGTCTGTCCGTCCGTCTGCGGGTGATAGGCCGTGGATGCGTTCGATTTCACGCCTAGCCACTTCAGCAGATCCCGCATGAAATGTCCCACAAAAATCTGGCCCCAGTCGCTGATCACCACTTCTGGTAATCCATAGTCCTTCCAGACGTGGTCGCGGTATAGGCGGGCAATCCCTTCGCCACTAATGTGCTCCGTGCAGGGAAGAACTCGGATAGCTTTGCTGAGCCGGTCCACAATTACAGCGATCGAGTCAAACCTGTTGCTCTCTGGAAGTTTGACAATCAAGTCAATCGAGATATACTGCCAGGGCCGTTCGGGGACAGCGTTCGGGTGTAGTGGTCCCCTCGGTCTCGTGGGGAAGATCTTGGTGCGCTGGCAGGTGGGGCAGGCCGCAACATACTTCTTTGTCTCCTTCAGGACTGTAGGCCAATAATAGTTGCGAGTCACCAGCTCCGCCGTCCGATATTGCCCGGGGTGTCCAGCGAGATAATCATCGTGGTGCGCTTTAAGAACCCGGTGTCTCAGCGTTTCATTGGGCAGAACGTAAATCAGCCCGTCCTTGGTCAAGAACCCGTCGTGTTCTTCCCATCCGCTGTCTTCCTTCCCGAGTGCCTCCTTCGCGCCGTCCTCCCAAAGGTGCTTCTTCTGCTTGATCTCGTCCATGAACCTATCACCTGGCGTGTTGTCGAGTACTGCGGGCATAGCCCGCAGAAACTCCGCCCCACTAACCGGGTTGTTCGCGAAGAGTGTCTCCGGGAGCAGCACCATGTTCGAATTATCGTGTTCTCCACGTTCGTGACCTCCTCGTCGGGACAACGCATCCGTCTTGGTGTGTTGTTTCCCGGGTTTATGCACTAGAGTAAAGTTGTACTCGCTCAGCTCTAGTGACCATCTGGCTTGTCGCCGGTTCAACTTCTTGGTGGTGGTGAAGTATTCCAGATTCTTATGATCCGTCCATATCTCGAACTTCCGTTGGCTTCCCTGTAGGAAGTGTCGCCACTCGTATAGGGCGCGCATCACCGCCAACATCTCTTTGTCGTGGATATCATAGTTGCGCTCCGTGTCGTTCAGACCTTTAGACAGGAATGCAATCGGCACCCATACTCCAGCTTGGCACTGCGTCAGGCAAGCTCCAGTCGCGAAATCGGAAGAATCTGCCTCAACTCTCCACTCCCCGTCGTCGGTAGGGAAGTGGAGGACGGGCTCGGAGGTCACCGCGTCGATCAGTCGTCGGAAAGCCGAGTTCTCCTCCGTACCCCATCTCCATCGCGTGTCCTTCCGGGTTAACCGGGTTAATGGTTTTGCGTGATCGCCAAACCCCTTTATGAACCGGCGGTAGAAGTTGAGGAACCCGAGGAAACTCTGAACGTCCTTGACCATCTTGGGCGTAGCCCACTCTCGCACCCCAGCAACCTTCACGGGGTCCATGCGAATCTTCCCATCTCCAATGATTACCCCCAGGTATTCCACCTCCCGTTGCTCGAACTCGCACTTCTCGTGTTTGAGGGACAGGTCGTTATCTTTCAACACCTGTAACACCTCTCGCACCGTCGCTCGATGGTCCTCCAAATTGTCCGAGTAAATGAGGATGTCGTCCAAGTACACAATAACCCGGCCTTCAGCGATCTGCCTCTCGAAGATTTCGTTCATCATCGATTGGAAGGTCGCGGGCGAATTAGTGAGTCCGAAGAACATCACCAGTGGCTCCCACAGCCCTCGGTTGGTCATGAAGGCGGCCTTCTCTTCGTCTCCTTCTTTGATCCGAATGTTGTTGTAGCCCCATCGAACGTCCAGTTTAGTGAACCAGGTTGCCTTTCGGAGCATATGCATGATCTCCGAGATCAACGGGATCGGGTACCGGTTCTTGATGGTAAGTTCGTTCAACTTTCGATAGTCCTGTACGGGACGTAGCTTCCCGTCTTTCTTCTTCACAAAAAAGAACGGGGAGGCCCAAGGCGATTTGGAGGGCCTGATGCGCCCCGTCTCCAAGTGTTCTTTTATAAACGCGTCTAACTCGTGTTGTTCCGCCGGGTTAAGTGGGATATTGCGTCCCTTGACCGGTTCAGAACCCGGTTTCAGTTCGATAGTGTGGTCCCACTTCTTCCGTTCAGGGAGCTTGTCGAACTTGTCTTTCTCGAACACCCCGCGGAAATCCCACTAGTGCTCCGGTACGCTGTCTTCCAGGGTTTGTTCCCCTTTGGCCTCGTGCGCGGCGGCTGCCAGCTTGGTGGCCACGCTGCCCATGGCTCGGATGTGGGCTGAGTCGCGTTGTGGCAGCGCAGATTCGGAGTAGATGCAGGTTATAAAAACCCGGTCGCCCTCCTGAATCTCTTCTTGGTCTTCCTCGTCCCACTCTTCTTGCAGCCTAGCGCGTTTGCAAGCAGGGGGGCACCGGGAGAACTTCAATTCCCCCTTTTCCCAGTCGATCTCCGGGTTGTGTTTCCGGAGCCAGTTGTATCCGATGATCACATCGCTCTTCCCCGTATCTGTAATGGCGAGGGGAAAGACCTCCGTGTGGTCCCAGATTGTAAGTCGGAGGCGCACGACGTGTGTGATCAGCCCTCCTTTGTTCAACGTCCCGTCGGCGTTATAAACCAGGACGGGGATGGGGAGTGCCTCTCTCTCCATCCCCCGTTCTTCCACCACGCTTTCGTTGATGAACCCGCCCGTGGCACCGCTGTTGATTAACCCGGTGACGGAACAACCCTGTAAGTTGTTCAGCCCTTCGAGGGTTACCGGAATCATCATTGAGCTCCCGTTCATGGCGCGTATATAGGATGGGGGTTCTCGCAACGCGTCCAGTGCGTCGAGCGCATCGGGGGGGTACATTGTCATTAGTACCTCCAGAAGTTCGTCGGTGATTTTGGCATGTCTGTGAGGGTGAGTCCACCGACGGACTATGTCCCCTGCCTTGGCGGGATGTTCGTTAATCCAGGCTAACGTTCATTCCACACTTCCAATGGGGAGTCTGCGCCATTCCGCTTTCTCCCTTCGTTGCGCTCTCAGCTTGCGCCTTTTGGAGCGTAGAGAGGGACTGGTCCCTCTACTCCATATCGTCGTTCCTTCCGTCGTCGTTGATTCACCGTCGTCGGAATCGTCTACATCGGTCAGCTCAGGTTCCACAGTGCATAAAACTTCAAATGAATTGGGAGATGCAACTGGTACACTGGAGCGTGGTATAGGTCGTAAGTGCGTAGACTTCACTCGCCAGCGGCGGAAAGATCCTCCTGGTCCTGTTCTTCCTTTATTGCCTCGGCGTACATGGCCCGGAACTGCGGGTCCTGCAGGAGGCGGCGAGGGCAGTTCCGCGCCAAGTGTCCTTCCTGTTTGCAATTGTAGCAGGTAGGGCATGGCGAAGGTCCTTTTCCCTTGCTGTCCGCACGGTCTATGTCCATAGGAACCGGGGCAGCAGCTACGGAGGTAGAGGGCGCGGGGTTGCTAACCGGGTTGTTCCCAAAATGGGTGACCGGGTTATTCCCCTGACCTTTCCACTCGGTCTTGCGCACGTTCCCAGGGTTGTTCGAAGGGAAGTAGGAGGAGTGCATCTTTGGGGCGGAAACCGTGTTCCCCCCATCACGAAGGCTGCCCTCCATAACCCGGAATGCCCGGTTCAGCCCATCGTGTTTGATAACTTGCTTCTTCCAGCCTTTGTAGTCCACCGGCAGGTCTGACTGACTATAGACCGCCCTGACCACCTTGTCATCGATGCCGCGCTTGAGCAATCGGATGAGGGTGACTTTGTCGTATGCCGCCGTCTTGTTCAGGGAGTCGAGCACGGTGAAATATTCCGTGGCCGTGCTCTTGCCTTGGCGGAGTTTCTCCATCTTCGCCTGAGCAATCTCGACTTGCGCACCGCCCTTGAACGCTTCAAGGACTGCGAGGCAGAAGTCCGCCCAGGTGGAATACGATCCGGTCGCATCCTGGGTCTGCATGGCCAACACGACGTTGTTGGCCCATTGCGAGGCAGAGCCGTCCTTCATGTAGGAGAGCGCGAAGGTAATCTTAGTGCTGTCCGTGGCGTAGGCGGTGTTGCCGTTGAAGTTCAGCCAGCAATCCGCCAGGAACTGGTCCACCTGCTCAGAATCCCCGTTGAATGTACGCGGGGCAGCAACCCGGGGCTGCTTGGTGTTGACCTTGACCTCCCCGGACGTCCCGAGAGAGGGGCAGCGGTCAATGGCCATGTTATGGAGCGCGCTTATGGCCTCCCTCAGCAGCTTGTTCTGCTCGATCCGTTCGTCCCCGGCTTGTAGCAGCTGGGCGCGAGCATCCCCCAGCTGACCCTGGAGTCCAGCGAGGGTCTCGTGGAGTGTGTGGGCCTCGTTATGAGACTTGAGGGCCTGCTGGTACAAGAGCGCCGAGCGCTGGTCCTCGGGCTGGATCTCGAAGACTCTGGGGTCCGGCATGGTAAATTCGTTGTTGTTCATTGTATCGTCCAGTCGAGTCGTCGGTAGGTTGACACTATTCTTTTGTCAGCACAGGGCCTCACTGCAGGGGTTACTGCGACGTGGGCGGCTGGGCGATACAAGAAGAGAGGTAAAACACGGTAGATTGGGCTCTGGAGAATAGACTAGAATAGTGTAAAGAGCCTAACTACCTATCGTAGGATTATATACTGCAGGGCGTAGTAATGACTACCGGTCACCAAGGAGTCCGTTGGAAATAACAGTCGCATCGTTGAAATACGATCGCGGTTGAAATGCGATCGGGTTGAAATACGATCGAGGTTGCAAATGATCGAGGTGAAATAACCCGATCAGGGACGCGGGCGATCGAGGGTTTTGGAGCATGATGTGGGAAGAGGAACGGACGAGGTGAAGGAGGGGAGTCGATAGGTGCATCCCGAGGTATAACCCGGTGAATGTCTGCGTAGTCGCCGGGTTATTGGAATGAATTTGGGGATGTGGAAAAGGAGCAAATCATGACATTTCGGGTTACAATTTCGGTGCATCTGTTTTGCAATCTGACTCTTGGCATTTAAGCTACATTTCAGCTGGTCCAAAACCCGATTTTATTCTTGTAGTTTAGGTTACAATTTCAGTTGTACCTAAATTAAAAGTATGAGAATGCCTTTCGAACGAGTTTTTTTTGAACTCCAGAGTTGACGTTTAGAGTTAAACGTCCGGTCACGCTAAATTTGGCAATTGTCGGTGTGTATAGGCACTTAAATATTTTGACATTGACAGTGTTTAAAGTGGGATCAATCCTCGCGCTATAATCTTCAACAAAGGTGTGGGTGCACCCAGCACAAGCCTGATAACCCTGTCGATTGTTCGCGGGTTTTGTCAGCATGATGAGTTAAGCACCTAGTGGCTGTGCGAGCGTCCAACTTACGTTCCACCAAAAAAGAAGAGAAAGTCATAAGGCCGCTGAAAGAGAACGAGTTTTGCGTGCCTTCATGACTTTCCGACCTCAAATCTTCTCAAGTACCTCTCGGCCATAACCGGCCGTCGC
Source organism: Mycena leptocephala (assembly GCA_029378395.1). NCBI lineage: Eukaryota > Fungi > Basidiomycota > Agaricomycetes > Agaricales > Mycenaceae > Mycena > Mycena leptocephala. The sequence continues at coordinate 34,153 of JARJLF010000711.1, read as the reverse complement.
ATGGCAGCTATTGATCGCAACAACGCACAGCCACTGTGGCGAATCTTCACCACCACCATGCCCCTCCCACAGGAATTGGTTCACAAAATCGTCTGTCAGCTGGATGTCGAATCCCTGAAATCTTGCTCTCTTGCAGGGTCCCCCTTCAGGGATACGAGTCAGAGGATCCTACTTCGCTCCATCACATTGGATGGATCGACGCGACCGTCAAATTGCGTTGCAGCACACGCTCTCCTCACCGAATCACCCCATGTCGCAAAATATATTACCCGTCTCACCATATTTCTCCCGTCGAAGGATACAATCCCGGAGGAGGTCGAGGAGGTCGAGAGCTTAGTACAGATTCTCAGTCGGCTCGTCAATGTGCGTCGGTGCATCCTGGAAGGGGATATCGAGATCGACTGGAAGGATCTAGCGCCATCGCTCTCCGAGTCGTTTGTCATCCCTGACTTCCTTGCACGTCAGCCCTTGCACGAACTTCATGTGCTTGACATAAAAATGATGCCACTCCCCGTGTTTTCCCGACTTCTCAGAGCGGCACCCATGATCTTCCTCCGCTGGGTTTCCATTGCAGAAGCTGATGACGATGACTCTGCAGTGAGCCCTGGAGCACCCGGGAGCGCACACACTCTAAAGCGGTTGGGCCTCAAGCAAGGGACTAGGAGCTTGTGCGAGGTATTGACGCGGCCCCAACTCGCATCTGAAACAGCGGCCCTGCGCGACTTGGAAATTATTTCAGATGGTATGGCCACTGTCCACAGCTACAGTCTAATTCGTTCAGCTGCCAATACACTGGAACGGATTCGCTTCTTTTGGCCGGGTGCGTCCTTCTTTGCATAACTTGAACTACACTAACCTATCGTATTCATGCACCCAGCGGGATGCGCTTCGCCTATTACCCCACTTCCGCCCCTTCCCGCGCTGCAATGCGTACAGATGTATCTCGGCCTCCTCAATTGCGCTCGGCCGTGGTTCCTCGATATCCTCTCGAGCATCCTCGACCCTAACTCGAGCCCCGCGCTGGCGGAGATAATCATCGCCTCCAAACTGTCCCTCAGTTCGGCTCCGCCGCGCATTCCGGACGCTATCATGAACGCGCTCGACGCGGCGCTTTCAGCGCACCCCTCCCGCCCTTCCATTAAATGGCAGCTTGAATGCACCGACACCGAATTCAATGACTTTGTAGCGTCGGTCCAAAGTGGAATGCCGAGGACGAATGAAAATGGGCGACTTTTTTTCGACACGTATGTGCACCACATTAGGCTGTCCAGGACAGATGGCCTGCCGTATACGGTGTGAATTCGTGCGTATGCAGTTGCGCATCCTTTCGACGTTCTTTGATCATCCCCGTCTTCAGGCTGACTGTCAACTTCGGTCTTCTTCCTTGGCTTTCGAAATGACTCCCCACTCGTTTTACTCCTTTCCTTCTGGCGGTACATATGAAAATGTGTGGTAGAGAGCGAACGAAACATCCAATTTGTCATTCCCGCCGATACTATCCCACAAACGTTGACCAATCAACTTGTTTCAGAGGTTCTGATCATACTTAGTCTTCCTAAGTGTTTGATGATTAGAGAGTTTGCGCAAGAGCCATTGGAGCCACCTCGTGGCTCTCGGACCGTGCGCAAAAATAGCGGGCTGATGGCTCAAAAGAGCCACCAACGAGCCATTGACGTCACAATTTGGCGGTGGAGCCACCAGTTTGCGCACGGTCCGAAAGCCACGAGGTGGCTCCAATGGCTCCTGCGCAAACTCGCTATTATAATAGTGTGTATCTGCAACTGGTGAAAAATAATTCGTTCATTTCTGCTGTGTGTGCTTTCCTGAATCCTATCGCAGTAGCCTTTTGACATTTAGCTTGCGGCTTGCCCGGCTTGTGGGCTTGGCAACGCTAAGCGACAAGCCGGCAAGCTCGAACAAGGCCACAAGTGAAAAAATAACCCCCCTCCGAGGAGAGGGATTGACCTGCAATAGAATACCTAAGCTCTAAAATTCTTAGCACATGCCCCGGCACATGCAGCAGTACGCAAAGGCGCTCGTAGCATTCGGAAAACTTATCATTTTTGGACGAGATCCCCAAGCTTGTGAAATTCAGACATAGATTTGTCACTTTGTGATCTTTGCCGGCTTTTCGGGCCTTTGTTGGAATATTGAGCAAGCCGACACGTACACAGGCATGTACGCCACCATGCTGTGTATGGAGACGCACAGCACGATGAGACGTGTAACATCGCGTTGCGTAGTTTCAGCTGGTCTGAAACTATTGACTTCTTGGACACTCATTGTTCTACGCACTTTGTTTAGAGTAGCTTCGTACCATTGTTCTCAAGGTGTAAAAGCCCTCGAGATTTCTTGAATAAATCACCCACCCGTTGCATCCCCTGTTCGAACCCACCTACAAATTTCTACAGCCTTTTCCGGGCTTGTTTGGCCTTGTACAAGGTCATAAGTCAAATGTCAAAAGTCTGACGAGTTCAGGATCATAGACATGTTGTTGGGTTGTGTTACACGATGTAATCGTGGCGTTCAAAGCTGGCCCTGTTCCGGTTTGTTCTCCTGATTGCTCCCTTTTTGCACTTTTGGCGGTAAAATGGGCAAAAAGGACCAAGTAGGAACTAAAGAGGAGCATATTTGAAACAGGAGGTGCGGATTTTTCTGACCAGGAAGCAAGTATGAGAGCAGCTGCAGGCGGCTCAGCCCGGCTTAACGCGGCTCAGCGCCGCTCACTCCTGGACCTGTCACATAACTTATGTTGACAGTACAACGAGACCTCCCTTACAGCTCTGAGGAAAATAAATGCTCATGATCATTGTACTTTAGAGACCTAGTTTGGCAAGAAAAAAAGCAGAACTTTTGAAGTTTGAACCATCGGCGTCTAGATATCGGCCTCTACCCGGACTTGGCTCAGGACACAGAGGGTGGCAGGACCAATTGATTTAGAGAACTCATAAACGAAGAGCCACCCAATACGTGGAGGAGGAGGCAGTAATAGCGGAGAGGAAAGAAAAGTCAGTTGCGGAAGCAGAGATTAAAATCTGGCCAACCAGAAGCACAATCGGGAATCATGAGCAGGAGCGAGTAGGATGGAATTTGGAAATAGGAGATACATGTACTCCTGTTTGCAGGTTCGTCCCTACTTGCTCCCTGTTTACATCTCCTCGTTGATTTCCTAGAAGTGAAGAGGAAACCGACCAGGAGCGCAAACAAGGAGCCAATCAAGGAAGCTTTGAACACCACTAATGTATTTTTTCCCCGGTTCAGTGCCATACTCGCAGTGAGAAGCTCCAGAAGATCACCGTGTTTGGCAGATACCACCCTATCCTTCCCACCATGGTCCTCGAGCCACGCATGCAATTCGAATATTCCTATTTTGTGCATACATTCGTGTAGGACATGACGCGCGCACCCGCGGGCACTTCGAACCAAGAGGCCACCCTGTTGGTCCCGAAGTGGAAACAGGTCCTGACGCACGGGTTCCAGACGGATCGCTGCCAGGGGCAACTGACATGCGATGCAGAGACAGGCAGGACGTACATGTTCGGAACAACCAGTACATCCCACTCATGCTCTTTCACGTAGTTTCGGCGACTTGTGGGAGCTCTGGATCGATGAGCCCAGTGGTTATTTTGAGGAGGTGGACGTCGAGGATAAGGCACAGAGCGCGGAGGCGGTGTCGTGGCAAAAGTGCTCTCCTGCGGGGCGGCGGGGCCTTGGAAGAAATGCGGTGGTGCGCCATGCATATCAGACGCATATCTTTGATCGCATCCTCGATTGCTTTTCCAGGTAGCTGCAAAGGAGGGGCTTACTATTGTGGTGGCGGGACATGTCTCAAAGAGAGCTGGAACGAGCACAAGTCCAAAGATATGCACAAATTTCGGAAGGCGTAGGTTTCCCGACGTCTCATGCCATTCTTTCTGCATGGCAGGTCGCATTCCTGACGTCAAGCCTACCTGTTTAGCCCCAAAAAAAATATTTGAAGAATGGTTGACGACAAACGCTCCAAAAACAAAACGAAAAGAAGAATGGTTGACGAGTCAAACTGATAATCCTTGGTGTGACTTATCACTACTGTGGAAGTGCACTGGACGCTTACATGTGTAACAAGCGCCGAGGCAACTTGTAGTCGCCATAATAAATTGTTTTCCTTACTTGATCGGGGTATTTAAAATTGACAGGATGTCCGCTCCTTTTCACATTTTCGAGGTTTTGTCGGTGCTCTGCCAATCAAATGCCATGAGCCCACGGTCATGGCACTTGCCTGCAGTGTAAGTAACTCAACAGAGTAATTCGTAGATAGAAAACTTTGAATACCGAGCTGAATCGTCCTTGCGTGTCTGCCTCCTGACTAAACAATCCGGGTTCTAAATTCTGGCAAGCTCAAGTGTCTCCGCTCTTCAGCAACGTATGATTCTATTTTAGGAGGGAGGGAACCGTTTCATTTTCAGATCCTCCTGGTACTTGTCAGTTCCCAACAGAGCACACTCAATTGAATAAATTCATCGCCAAGTTTGATATAGCTCGCGGGGTATGGTGGAAGTGCGGTGAAGGTTGGATGAAGCGAGCAGAAATATAAGAACAGCTGCGATCGTAACTGGAAAACTATGACACCGAAAACGGAAAGGCGAAGCTCTGAGGCCGCGAGGATACTGAAGTGTTTCAGCCCCATCACGCTCACTTGAGTGGCGCATTCCATCTGATCTGCGACTCTGAATTCAACTCCTCGCATTCTACTCAAGCACCGAACGAACCCAAAGAATAACCATGCTGATTCTTTGGCGCGCAGCCCAAACGGAGAGCTACACTCCAGACAGCGAACGCGGAATACTACACCGTCCAGAGCTTGCACTGTTGCACGATATCTTCTGGCAGCGTCACCCTTGCGCCTTCGGCCGGCGGTACAGCAATCTGGAAGAGTCCACCCGCGGCCATATGCCCTGTATCATGAACCGGCGTGACGAAAATGAGGAAGAAAGAAGGACAACGTACAGGCGATGTGGCAGTGGACTGAACACGGGAGTGTGAAGTGTGGGTTTCAAGTAAAGACAGTGATTGCGAGGGCGGGGGATAATTTTAGGAGAGAGAGAGGAAAAAGTAACGCAGTCAGCAAATAATTCCTGCAGGATAGACGAGGGGAAAATACGCACATGCCCAGTAGCCTACATTGTCTGCGACGACGCTCACAACGGCCCAACCAAGCTTGGGGACGGTGAAGGTGTCGCGTCTGTGGCGGAAATCAAACAGTGGCACGATAAACATGAGAAAAAGTCATCAACAGTTAGCGGTAGTATAATGTGAATGAGGATCCCGTGAGCATGGCTTGCAGAAAAAGAAGAAAAGAAGTCCCGCACCTCATAGGATTTTTGGTATTGAGTTTTACCTCGGCAGGGTCATACCGGCCGGAACCTACGCCGAGGAGCCAAGGCTACACACAAAACATAAAATCAGGAGTGATGGCGCACGGCGGAAGGGAGGGGTGGGTGGAGTCTAAATTAGCTGAAGACCACGGTGGGTAAAATATTAATGCAGACCGAATATCCATGTCTACATTATGAGAAGAGTCAGCCAGAGTGTGGATGGAAATAGAACGACGCACAGGTGGAAGGGATGATCTGTAAATGTGCACCAATATTTCAATTAAATGATCAAGTGCGTTGAATGAATACCAATGGATCAGGAGTAGTAGAAAAAGCGGGAGAGCAAGCGAGCCGTCAGCGGTGTACGAACTCCAAACCAAAAACTCGCCTCCATCGTCAGTATTGGTGATCACAAAGTCAATGGTCTGCCCGTATGCAAAGGTTGCGATGAGTTGATCACTATAATGAAATTCAGAAAATAACCGTTAGGAAGAAGGAAAGCACAAGTCAACGGAAAAGATACCCAGGCCACACCCGCACCCCCGGCTTCCCGCCACCAAAAATCCCCGCAGTATCCGCCACCAGCGCTGCGTGGCGCGCCAGCGGTTCCGCCCAGATCGTGTCGTTGATGAATGTGCGCCAGTTCTGCTCTTCCGTGCGCTGGAACGAGAAAATGAAGGGTAGGGTTGTGGCGGGAGGAAGATTATGTGTCCGGGTAGTCAGAAAACCAATATCTTGTCGCTTTGATGAGGTATCGTTATTTTGGGGCGCGAGACTATCGTCTTTGACGGTGTTGAAAGTTTCGCGTCCGTCAGGATCATGTTCTTGATCTTTGCCCGAATCGGTATTTGGATCCCCCAAAGACGTCGACTTTCGCGACGGAAACATTGTGTCCGCTGGCCGGAGCGTCCATTCATCAAACTCCGGCAGCGCATACCACCACTTGGCAGCGTCTCCATTAGGCGGACCCGGACGCGTCGTGGGGAGAGGCAAAGAATGCGAGATAGGTGACCTCCGATTGAGCCTGGACATATTGTATCGCAGCACAGCGCGCGCCTCTGGCTGCGGGTGCGAGCTGCAGGAGGAACCGAGGATGAACATTAATGATATGAAACACATCCGTCAGATTCATGCATCATACGAATGAATGGGAAGGGAAAAAACAGTGAAACCCACGTATTATACCCAAAATCATCCTCCACCATCCTCGTGCGGATCCAAAACTCCTTCCTATGATCTTGGGGGTCGCGCGTGACGAGGACGCTGTACCGCTGCGCCGCTTGAAGGACCACCTCGCGCACGCGTCTGGGCTCGAGCGGCGTGCCGTCCGCCTCGATGAGCGTGAGTGCGTGGCCGTCGACGGAAACGCGCAGCGGTGCCAAGGTACCCGCGTGGATGAGGCGAAGGCGCGCGCTGTCAATGGGAAGGTCAGGTGAGAGGAGATACATTGGGAAAAGGTGAAGAGAAATGGACGCAGATAAAGGACAAAAGAAAAATTGGCGTTGACCGCACTGGTTTAGAAACGCCGCAGGAAGATGGAAACTAATCGAAAAAGGAAGGCAAGAAGGGAGCACCGGATAATAACCAATAAAGAACCACGCACGTCGTCCCAGCCCCCACGCAAACCTCAAAATACTCCGTATCACCATTACCCTCCCCTGCAATGGGAAGGTTCTCTTGCGTGTCGTCGTCGTCACTGTGTGGGCCGCTGCCGAGCCCGTTAATCTTGGCGCGATCGGGAATGAGTTCGGGGTCGGGGTCTGGCGAGGTGGACTGCGAGTGTGCGTGTGAGTGAGTGATGTGAATGAGCAGGATAAAAGGAAGGAACAACATGATGCTCTACGATCAGGATAAAACGGCAGGAGGTGAGAGAACGCCGAAAGAAGGGTGATGGAACATGGCGCGGGTGAGTGTTACGACGGCAACAAGAGGTCGATGAACCCAAGCAGAGGTGGAAAAGGAGGACTGGGAGGGAAGACGCACGCACAGTGAGATATATCTGCAAGATCTCGTCCGCGGGGGTATCGTATTCGTCGGACATGGTGAGGACATGGTCCGACGCATATGCTGAGGTGCGTTCATTCGGTGCATGAACGACGATGGGACCGAATAGCCCGTCGCTGCGGAGAGGAAATAATAATGATCGAAGGGAATCGGGATCTTAGGGTGCGGGGGACGTACGTGTGCTGCATGCCAGTGTGTCCGCTGAGGAGAGGGAGGAATATCAGGCACGGAATTTTGAGTAGAGGTATAGGAGTGAAGGATCGAGGCAAGAAGATTATGGGACGCCGGAGGGCACTTGAATGGGAAAGAGGAGCGAGAGAGTACGAGAAAGACAGCTTGAAAAATAAAAATAAAGCACAGAAACTCACTGCCACCATGTCGTCCCTGACCATCCATCAAACGTGAAATTGTAAAGGAGAGTCGCGCCGGGCGGAATGGGGCATTGCGATATGCCGGCGGTGCCGTCGTAGAATGGAGTCTGTGGCTGGGGAAGGCCATGCCTGTGCACCTGAGTTAGGTAGTGGCGGGAGAGCGAGAGATTATGTACCAATGGATTGATCTAGTCATCGTTATTAGTAGTAGCAGCGGAGGGAGTGAAGCACATACGTTCCGGCTGTCTCCAGGCCGTTGGTGAGGTAGACCTGAAAGGGATGAGATGAGCATGGGCGTGATTGGACTGGGACACACGAGGATGCGGTCATGGACATTAGCCTCAATTATTGGGCCGGGGGAACTTCCATTCACGACTAGGCGTGTGCGGTTTGCGTTCGGGACTGGTACGGCGGAGACAGTCCATCGGTAGATACGGGTGTATGGTGGAGACAGATCGAAGGCTGAATCAAGGGTGAATGCGTCGGGGATTGAAATTGGACCGGGCAGCGCTGGATCGGGCTTCCTAGTCCACGTCGGTCGGGCCAATGAAAACAAGAAAGCCAAAGGGAGCACTAGAAAGATGACGACTGAACGGGTGGAGAGGCGTTTCCGTGGCAATGGCCGGGTGAATCTAGTCTCTTGAAAGCCGTTGAATTTAGCCATGAGCAGGGCTTCGTCGGCGGCGGCGTCGCGCCACGCGTGGAGCATGATCGTCTTAGCGAAGGAGTGCAGCTGCCGGCGGCCATCATTTGATCTAGCCAATGGCCGCGCATCCCTAGCTGGGGTTGGGGGCAAAGTGAAAGTGACGCCATGTGACGCCAAGTGACGCCCTTGACGCCCGGGGGCGTCAATGGGGCGTCACTCACAGAAAGTTTCTTCATTTTTGAGGGTGTGGCCATTATTAATACATTGTTGTATGCTGCACCTCCATAATAGAGACCTTCGGCATGCATTTGACTCGCGGGATGCACCGGTATGCCCGTGAAAACTTAAGAGTAGTCTTTCCTCGTTTTCTTTCTGTAGATTCCGGAGATGCTAGTTCTGGTTTGTCGGTTCAAACTTCAAACGAGACGATTGAAGGCAAGTACATAGATGAGACTGTTGAAATAAAGGTAGCCACGGCCTTTACTCGGGAATTAGCACAAGACCCTCGCAAACGCGCAGGGGATTCATTCGACAACTACTACGTACTTATACAATACCTCGTCAGGAACAAATATATCTAAGTGGGGAGAATATAACTAAGTAGAGGGAAATGCAAGGTACAGTGCGGCGAATGGAAGAGGGCGGTGCAAGGGGGAGTAGGTAATTGTACCTGTTGCCTTGATACGCCAGCTGGTGGCAGTGGTGACTGCGAGCGATGGACTCGAATTCCAACAGAGACACAGATACGTGGCTGCTGTTTTAGCTGTGATCTGGGGCTGAATCGCAGTCAATCGCTGTGACCTACAAAAGCAGCGCATCTTATCCTCCTTGGAGCTTGGAGGTGCAGTGCTCTCGATAGGGGCTTTTTCATTCTTCATTTGGTTTCTGTTCGTGGTTAATGACTCTCGAGAAACTACGCCGCTGCATGGAGTGGAATGGTGGGAGTAAGTAAATTTGATTTGTTTGAGAAGGGATGGTGTCGCGGTACTAGTAGGAGGCACATTCGTGCAGTCTGGAAATTAGTATAACTGTGTACACAAATCCGCCCGTTACGGGTTCCTATTATAACCCCGCACTTACTCTTGCACTTGCGCTGGCATCAGCTCATCTCCTCTCCTCGCATTTCGACTTCAGTCTTTGAGTACTATAATGTGGTAAGCTGCATTCCAAGGTAGGTCAGAGGGACCCAAACAAGATTAGACAGACAGGCAGAACCAACGAAAGGGAAAGAAGAATAGAAGAAGAGAGAAAAAAGGAAGAACCTGGCAGTGACCCCGTCTCACAGCGTAATCTGCCTCATAGCTCTTGGCTGCATTGTTTCGGAGGCAGTACAATAAACCCCCGGTGCCTATGTCTCTCTCAAGTGCGAATCTTTGATGAGTCATTTCTGGTAGAGGTAAAAAAATGGAATGATCACCGAGCAGCTCGCCATCAACAGTCGCAGCTGTAAAGTGTGTGAATTGTGAGAGGTGTGAAAAATATAAATATAAAAGCAGGTATGGCCCGACTTATGCACCGGCGGGAAGTCGAACCCCATCCTCCTATCCTCCGTGTAATTATAACAGACTAAATATGAGCAAACGTGATCGTTTGGGACGGTATACCGCACACCACCAGTGCTCACTCCTGTTATGTGACCCTCATTGAATGTGATTATTTCCACATCAAAGACTAGTTAAAAAGAGTTGACCAGGCCACCCACGTGCTATGGGGGAGTCGAACCCGATACCACCGCGTAATCCGCAAGATGTCAGTAGATTACATTGTTTCGGAAGCTGTACCGCGCACCACCAGTGCTTATATCCTCGTAGTTCACATTTGCTAGATGCAGTAATTTTGACCCAACCCTCCTGGCTCTGGGCATGAGTGAAATCGAAGACCGTGTGCAAAACATGGTACTGTACCAAGTTGTAGGGGAGCAACGTTCCAAGGACCGTGACAGAGCCGTTGCCTTTTTTTGAGGCAACCGGCACCACCGTGAGTGTAACCGTTACATGAAGAAGCAACCACACAGTAATTCTCCTGGCATTATCAAGGGGTTTCCAGCTGAGTTGAAGGTGTTTGATTGTGAATAATCAGTTCAAAAACTACCGAGGGTTTACCAGTCATTTCTGCCCCTTCAGCAGCTCTGAAGGAAAAATTCAGAATTTTATTTCATCTTGTCATGATTTTTCAAGGCAACCAGCCTCATCGTGACCGTGACCATACAGGAAAAAGGAAACGCAACAGGCGACTCGTTACCGTGACCGTTGCTCCCCTACAACTTGGTACAGTAATGCAAAATTCTAGCTCTGGACATGATTGAATTCAAATATATACTAACCGAAATACGACCTTTGATCTGGACTGCCCGTACATTTGGTGCAAATAAGCATACATTTTTCACCTTATTACTGAATATATATACTGCATGGGACAAAGGAAAGAAGTACTGAGAAATACAACTACTTATTGTTTTTTTACAAACTTCTCAAGCTCGTCCGCCTTCGTCTGTTTGCCGAGACTGTGATAGGTTGATGCTAGATTACCCATGGCAAGGAGGGTGTCAGGATGATCATCACCCAGAACCTGCTTTCGTTTCGCCAGCACAATAAGCTCAAGTTCTTCTGCCTTTGTGAATTCTTTGAGCTGCCCATAGGTAGCTGCCAGATTCTCCATGGCAAGCAGGGTGTCTGGATGATCATCACTCAGAAGATGTTTCCGCTTTTCCAATACCACAGCCTCAAGTTCTTCAGCCTTCGCGAATTCTTTGAGCAGCTTGTAGGTTAATGCAAGATTACCCATGGCATGCAGGGTGTGTGGATGGTCATCACCCAGAACCTGTTTTCGTTTCTCCAACACAACAACCTCAAGGCCCTCTGCTTTGGTAAACTCTTTGAGCTGTCTGTGTGATAGGGCTAGATTACCCATGACAAACAGGGTGTCTGGATGATCATCACCCAGATGCTGTTTTTGTTTCTCTAGCACAACAACCTCAAGTTCTTCTGCCTTTTTGAACTCTTTGAGCTTGTAGTAGGTAGCTGCCAGATTGCCCATGGCAAGCAGGGTGTCTGGGTGATCATCACCAAGATGCTGTTTTTGTTTTTCTAGCACAATAACCTCAAGTTCTTCTGCCTTGTTGAACTCTGTGAGCTGGTGATAGGTAGCTGCCAGATTACCCATGGTACGCAGGGTGTCTGGGTGATCATCACCAAGATGCTGTTTTTGTTTTTCTAGCACAATAACCTCAAGTTCTTCTGCCTTTTTGAAGTCTTTGAGCTGGTGATAGGTAGCTGCCAGAATACCCATGGCATTCAAGGTGTCTGGATGATCATAACCCAGAAGCTTTTTGTGTTTCTCCAACACAACAACCTGAAGTTCTTCTGCCTTTTTGAACTCTTTGAGCTGCCTGTAGGTAGCTGCCAGATTGCCCATGGTAGACAGGGTGTGTGGATGATCATCACCCAGAACCTGTTTTCGCTTCTCCAACACGACAACCTCAAGTTCTTCTGCCTTTTTGAACTCTTTGAGCTTGTAGTAGGTAGCTGCCAGATTGCCCATGGCAAGCAGGGTGTCTGGGTGATCATCACCAAGATGCTGTTTTTGTTTTTCTAGCACAATAGCCTCAAGTTCTTCTGCCTTTTTGAACTCTTTGAGCTGGTGATAGGTAGCTGCCAGAATACCCATGGCATTCAAGGTGTCTGGATGATCATAACCCTGAAGTTGTTTTTGTTTCTCCAACACAACAACCTGAAGTTCTTCTGCCTTTGTGAATGCTTCGAGTTGTCTGTATGTAACTGCTAGATTACCCATGGTAACCAGGGTGTGTGGATGATCATCACCCAGAACCTGTTTTCGCTTCTCCAACACGACAACCTCAAGTTCTTCTGCCTTTTTGAACTCTTTGAGCTTGTAGTAGGTAGCTGCCAGATTGCCCATGGCAAGCAGGGTGTCTGGGTGATCATCACCAAGATGCTGTTTTTGTTTTTCTAGCACAATAGCCTCAAGTTCTTCTGCCTTTTTGAACTCTTTGAGCTGGTGATAGGTAGCTGCCAGAATACCCATGGCATTCAAGGTGTCTGGATGATCATAACCCTGAAGTTGTTTTTGTTTCTCCAACACAACAACCTGAAGTTCTTCTGCCTTTGTGAATGCTTCGAGTTGTCTGTATGTAACTGCTAGATTGCCCATGGCACGCAGGGTGTCTGGGTGATCATCACCAAGATGCTGTTTTTGTTTTTCTAGCACGATAACCTCAAGTTCTTCTGCCTTTTTGAACTCTTTGAGCTGGTGATAGGTAGCTGCCAGATTACCCATGGCACGCAGGGTGTCTGGATGATCATGACCCTGAAGTTGTTTTTGTTTCTCCAACACGACAATCTCGAGTTCTTCTGCCTGTGTGAATGCTCTGAGCTTTGAGTAGGTTCCTGCCAGATTACTCATAGCAGCCAGGGTGTGTGGATGATCATCACCCAGAAGTAGTTTTCGTTTTTCTAGCACAACAACCTCAAGTTCTTCTTCCTTCTTGAACTCTCCCAGATGCCGGTATGTTACAGCCAGATCACCCATAATCTGCAGGGTGTTTCGATGACTCTCCCCAAGACACTGTTGCGACTTGTCAAGCACTACTATCAGCAGGTTCTTAGCTTCTGTGTACTTTCCAGCCCAATCATATACTAGTCCATATTCTGATCTGAAATCTGGACTGAATTCTCTGTTCACCTGCAAGACTGATTCAACATGTGGAAGTAATCTCAGACTCGCAAGTTGTTTATCTTGATCTGGGATTTCAGAAATGGCCATGCCCAATATAGCCCCCATGATAGAATGGTATAATTCTGGATTGGCAGTTATGGTTCTACCCCAGGCATGTACCAGTGGATGAATGGAAAACACCTTGCTCTCCGGATCAAAGCTTATTAGAGAAAATGCTTTGATCTCATTTGTGAGTTTCACGAAGGAGAGAGGGTTCCATTTCCCGGTAGGTGTCAACAAATAGGAGAGGAATTCCATTGGCTTTTCCAACTCCTTTTTGGATGGGTGGCATCTTGGGAAGCTGTATGTCACAGCCCAGCTGAATATATCCTCAGATATTCCTTCCCGATGTAGGAAAGAACAGAGTTGCAAGAACATGGCAGCCGGCTGTGTGAGCTTGTCAAAGCTCATTTGCCAGGTTGTGTAGACTGTCCAGGAATAATCATCATGAGTCTGAGCAGGCCTTTCACTCAGCAGTTGAGCTCGATTCTTCATATAAAGTTCCAAATAAGTGTCAAGGACCCCACTCTCCAAGATGAATGCTCCGGCCTGAACAATCGCAAGAGGAAAATATGACAGTGCCTGGGCAAGGACAGGGTTAGATGGAATAGCCAAATGAATTGACCACATACTTTGACAATCTCTGCTGCAATTTGCTTGTTAGCTGATGAGGTATCTTGGGATGCACTCTTGAGCAGTAATTCTACGGCCTCCATTTCATCCATATCAGACACCTGAGAATATTGCCCATACCCACGGAGCCCTGGGTTTCGGGAAGTAATAACAATGTTTCCGTGTTTGCATTTGGGCAAAAACTGGTTCAGATCGATTTTAGGATCATCTGCATTGTCAAAGAACAGCAACCAGGGTTCCTGTTTTGCAGCAAACCATTTCAATGCATCCTGTGATGAGTCTCCAATTTTCCTTGTTGTAGCTATGGTTTTCAGACTGATGTCAATTGTTTCAGTTGTGCTTGCGTCCACAAAAACCTGGTCAGTGAAGCTACACCAATAACAATCACACTCCATCCATGTTGTTAAAAAAGATTGAACTCACTGGGAGGATTCTTCAATGAACTTCAAAGCAATCTGTGTCTTTCCCGCACCACCTAGTCCATACAGCACATGAACATGCTGTTTTCCCAAGTTCTGATTGAAATATTGATGCATTTTATCCAGGATTATCTGTCTGCCAAGGAAGTTTCTTGAGGGAGGAGGACAGTTTCTGATACTTTGACTTGTTTGCACCGACGAAAAATCTGAAAAAATCTGCTCAGCTATTTTTCTCAAAAAGCGGGACAAAGGAGGATTACTGGAAGATATCACAGCTGCATGAATCTCATCTACTTGAAACCTCATATCATGGACATCCGCCTGCATATCGAGAATTGCTGTCTGAATCTCCGCAACTTTGAAATCAATGTCAACAATGGATGTTAACTACATATGGTCTCTGTCAATAAATTCGGCGCTTGTAGATTTTAGTCCCCACCTTGAGGGTTTCACATTTTGCTTGAATGCGCCTCTGATATCCGGCAATTTTATCTGTGATACTACGTGCCTTGAAGAATTCCTTGACCTGGCCACTGAGCCCTCGGGAGCCCCGTAATTTTCCGATCGCAACAATCACCCCTTGCAAATCACTGGCCGAACGAAAATGAATAACAAGACCATAATGCAAAGGAATTCACAGCAATTACCGCTCGAGCTCTTCACACATATCCTTCAGCTTCATGCCAGTAGTGTCCTGCTGAGATGCCAACTGCTCGCCAAGGTAAACCACAATTCTCGTTGTATTTTCACATAGCTCCCGCAAATCCTTTCGATTCTGTTTGACTTTCTGTTGGACCATGTCAGGTATGTATTCCTGGAGAAATCTTGTCTGCAGACCTCAACTGTCTCCAACAGGATGACAACTGTTCCTATGGCCCCTTTCACATAGCTCACAGGGATGAGGTCGGCAGCCTCTTTGAGTATTTTCGCTATGTGGATACAGTGTGAAAGCCAGTCAGAGTGTGAAGAGGATTTGAGTGGCTGCATTGTTGTGCCCCCCTTCTTTTGATTGGGGATGGAGGCTTTGGCATTTGTGGGGCTCGGGGACATGGTGGAGGTCGAAGAGAACGATGTGTCGGATGCCTCGAGGCTGTGTGACACCCATCTCATGAAGGCCTTGAGGCTATGTGTGACATCCATCCTATGACACTTACGGATAGTGATGCTCATGGCTTGGCTTCAAGCCAAGAAGCCAAGAAGCCAAAGCCGTGGCTTGACCAAGCCAAGCCAAGCCAAATTCTTGGCTTGAGCACGGTTTTGGCTTTGGCTTGAGGTCTACGAAACCAAAGCCAGGGCTTCAAGCCGTGGCTTGGAGGCCAAAAAATGCTACTCGTGCGCAAATAAATCTTTGAAGTTGAACTTGATCAGATCGAACCGAATTTGATTTCCGGTGATCACGGTACATCATATTTGTCTTTGATGTCCTGCGACCTTGCCTCAGACCCTCATGATATTTGTTTCGCGCCTGCGGCTCGTCAACTGCCCGACTCCCGAACGGATAAATGGATCACTGATACACATATAAAATGTGACGGATTGTGACCAGACGCGTTCAGGCCTTCTTTCTCCCACCTCCACGCAATGGATTACAATCAGTAAGCGGCGCAACCGATTGAAGGCTGACATCGTCGAGGCGTTACAAGTTCCGTTCTCAAATGTATGATACGCCGTGATTTGATCTTCCGGAAGTCGGCTCAGGCAGATGAGGCGGAGGATGATTCGGAGAAGGTCTTTTGGCCGACGACCCTGACAATTATGACCCAGACTATGAAATGAACATTTGATATATAAATATAATCTTTACCACACGACAGCCTACTATATGGTCTCTGAAGCCCGGCTTGAGCCAAAGCCAAGCCAAGCCAAGCCCCCGTCCATGGCTTTGGCTTTGGCTTGAAGAATCTGAAGCCAAAGCCAGGCTAAGCCAAGCCAAAGCCGGGGTTTCGAAGCCAAGCCAAGCCAAAACATCACTACTTACGGAAGATGTTGATAGCATTTTGCTCGCGCCATCCGTGCATTTTGTTCGGCTCAACATATGTGCATCGGTTGACTATCTGACATCCGGTTTTCTGCACATGATTTAGGACATTTCCCAACATTTCCAGTCAATGAATCTGATTTGGACAGAGATGTGTGTCTGCTGTGCCAACCTATGTGATCCAGCCTGACGTTGACAGATTGATCGGCCTTGGAATTCTTCGTGTTTTTAGGCAGAAATTCTCATAACGCTTGTAATGAATCATCCTAACAAATACAAACATCACGGAGTCCCACCCAAAAAGCCCACATCGCAGAGGCATTTGCAGCCGCGTTTATCGCTTTCAAGCTCTACAAATGAGAAGGTAACCTAATGTAGGTGTATTCAATATACTGTCCAATTTATAGGGCCTACGGCGGAGGCGCAAGGATTGGCGAGTATATACGAAACTCGTACTACAGATACATTGGCAAAACCTGTACATTCGAACAAACCCTGCACATTTCCATCAATGTGCCGTCTTTTGGATCCAAGGCGACACATTGCCATTTTCGAATGTGCCGTGCTCGGGTAACAGAATAATATATTCTGGAAGGAGACACGTGCCATCCCGGCAGTTCCCATTCTTTTTCTCCTACCACCATCTTCCCCCGCCCCCGAAGCATCGAAAAGCGCGTCAAAATGACCCACGATGCCGAAGCAAGATCAAAACATTCACCTGCAGACCAAGAATTCCTTGACGGCGTGTCGCACGTCAACTGATGGATTTTCGTACTGCTGTGCGCGTACCAATTGCAATGGTTAGTTTTTGTTCCCGAGTTCGAAATTTATCGTTCAATTTATTGATTCATGCAGGACAACGACTCGTGGGATTTGGCAGTGGTCGTGGTCGTGGGCAAAGACACGTGTCTTTGTTCATTGCACACCCTGCCTCTCTTCCTCCTCCCACCACCACCCCTCGCTCCAACGAGCCGCCAACGCGTCAAAAAGCGCTAAAATGACCACCGATGGCACCGACACCTCGAAGCATATGGCCCCGACCAGCTGTTCATTGACTCGGACACGGTCTCGGTACGTGAATTTGACTTCCACCCCCATGTACGTCGTGCCATGGCCGCCTCCTAAACTCCTGGATAGATGCATACATCACCTCTTCTCGTGCGCATCTCACTTTCCCAACCACGAATGTATTGATCTTCCCGCGCTGAACGAATTCCGGGACACCCGCAGCCTGTGTGGTCTGAACGCTTCGACAGATGTCAGTGCATACGACAGGTATTCTTTTGTTGTCAGATTCTTTGCTGAACCTCAATCAGGGCTAGCCGTGTGACCACCAGTATTTCTCGGCTGTGGGGATTTCACTCTAGACTTCAATGAAGCCAGTCAGAACCCAGATAACATCGGTGAGCAGACGCTCGCAACATTTCTAACTGATCAGTTACTGTCCGACATCTCAGAAAAGGAGGCTCAACCTTGCAGCAAGTCAGTGCACCCACAAAAATTCTGTCGTATGTCTCCATTATATTACCATGGCCAAAGTGTTCCAATTTTTCGCCTCTAGCCCACGCATATATTTTTCGCGGCGCAACTGCCGGGGATCACCGAGAGTTCCAAGTCGAAGGCCGAAACTTTCTCTCTGAAACATCGGCGCATTCGGCGCGTGTCTGGACGGCCCATAAATGCACTGCGGAGGATGCGTTTGAAGAGCAATACACTAGGAAAGTCAAAAGGTGTAAAAGTATCGCGATCTACGTTGACAATTTCAACAACAGTGGTATCAACGGTTTACCACGGTTTAATATGTTAGATATTCTGAATTCAACTACTTTAAATTTTTGTCTATCTTGTTTCTGCTTTGGTCCATTTATCTATCATAAGCCTTGGCGCCCATCCCAGCTTCCAGAGTCGTAACGTGAAATAGAGTGGCAGTGCAGCTCCACTCATAGCGAGATCAATTCTCAATTGATGGCACGAATGTGCCGTGGTTGAACTGACATGGCGGCCAACACAATGTGCCGGCCATGCACTCTGGGCGCACATTCGGGGAATGTGCCGTCCTTCAGGTGAATGTGCCGGGGTCCGAATGTATGTAAGTGCCGGCCTTGGTCTATCCCGGGATTGGGCAAGGAGCTGCCATTTTGGGAGGGCGGGGTGCACCCCACGCGCTTACAGGGGCGGGGGGCAGCGAGCAGCAAGTGCATGCGCGGAATTCCCAAAAGGTCGGTATCTCTCACATGATATATCATGTGCATCTCTCGACGAGAGTCCTGGATATATCACGGCTTATCTCTCGCGAGAGATAAGTGATATATCAATTCCCCACTATGGCTGTACGATCCCGTTGGGAGATATGGCGGAGTGATATATCACCGACATGAGATCGAGTTGGTCAGAGAATCACGCACAGTCGGCCGTGTACGCGATCGAGGATCTGTTCGGCACCTCTACTCCGCCATGGTCATGGGCCTGAAGGGAATATGACGGTGACCTGCATTTACCAGGGCGATGGCGCAGAGAAGGTTTGTCTCGTCACTCCACTTCCTTGATGTATATTTGAGCTAAATTTGTTTGGCAGAAATGGGGGGAGGATGTTCTGCGGTACTCGTGGCTTCGGTGAGTGTAAATCAGCACTATTGTTCAATGTTCATGAATTTTTCTTGTCAGCATCTGTATTTCATGCAGCTGTGTGGTTTCACAACATTATCGATGATGCACGCTACAGTTTTTCATGGCGGTATGCTGTTTGATTTAGATGATGACTGTGTTTGACCGTCAACTTAGATTTGATATCATTCAAACATTTCCTGGAACTATATCGCCATTCACCTCTCTTAATCTTGTATATCTGCGGGTACAAGGTATGTACATCCCTTATTTCCCGCGTCCTGAGATTCGAGCTTTCTTTGCAGAACACAGAGTATTATGTATGGAAGTTCGACCGAGTTGGCCAGCTCGCTGATATTGTCACAGGCGGCGTGGTATTTCTACTCGACTTTCCAAGAATTCCTGGTAATTACAGTCAGATGGGCACCTTACTTCCTTAATAATGATTCCACTCCAGTACGAAGAACGGTGCACATTTTGGATACATCGCTCAACTGGCCGGCTCTGTGCAGACCTCGTGCCCGGGAATAACAACCCGTGGCCGCATGGCAATCTGGGCGAGATATCTCGCCGGCGGGGAACCAATTATTTGGATGCAACAGACAAAACCATGGTGATAGATTCTCTGACCCTGGAACAGTATCATGAACTATGTTATTGGAATCTATCACGGTTTTCAACCATCTCCACCAACGCGACGGTCACTATGGGCATGGGGGTTGTCTGTTCTTCGGGCAATCAACTCGATGACTAGGTATGGATTGCGTCCTTCCCTGATGCAATGTTTGATCTGGTCGGTTGGTGTGGAGCAAAAGGAGTCATGGACAACGGCTGGACCCGGTATGTATTTTGTCTGGAAGGTGATATCATAATTAAATTAGGCTCTAAAGTTTCAACTCTGGTGATGTATTTAACAGCAGTCTCGGTGAACGTGTGGAGTCACGCCTTGATTTGGACCAAGTCTTGGCTCAGTCAAGCGAATCACATTTTCAGCCGCCTCGGAATCACATCCGACTTTGAGAATTATTGTGTGTTTTCACTTCATATTGGTCTCACCTTTGCCAAGCACTTGTTTAAATAGTGGTTGTGCAAGAAATCTTCTTTAACATTCACATTCCAGTCGCCACGGAGGGCGACCCCATTGGTTATCTATTTCTTTGTCCAGCAAATGGTCTTCAAACTGGATGTTCATCATTCCTACGGCCCGACTGTCCAGCATACTGGCCCCTTCATCCAGCGGGTGTTCAGCATCTCAGTCTGGAGGAGGCAACAGGGCTTGGATTTTCATCAATCCAGCTGACCATTGAGCTTGTCGGACATTCCTCGGATGCTCGCGTCTACGCCGATCTCAGACAATTCTATCAGGTAAAAGGTTTTGATCCAGATAGCCAAGACATTGCATGCCATCTAGGTTACCCACTTCTCCAACTATCTGCTGAGATAGATCCTCTGTTTGCGCACGGTAAATTCACAATTTCTCTGCAATTGCCGGTTGCTCCTCATAATAATGAATAGTGGATCGCGATGATCCTGGGTCAGAAGAGTACACCTAGACAGACCCCCAAACTGTGTCTAGGAGGGGTCGGAACGCACTGATTTCCCGACTCCGTTCGTGCTCCAGAGTTTGCCCTCGTCTCACGCTGGCTGTTGATTTCTTGCTTCTTTCTTGTAGGGAATCCATGGCACACGAAATCTCTCCTTCATGCGCGCTCTGTTCGCCGAGGACGGCCCCTCGGAGGGGTGACGAAAAGGGCTGTGTTCGCGCCTTTCATTTATGCGGAAGCACCCAGGAGAACCGATCGTTTGCACCGTCGATCACACTTACGGCTATCCGACCTGGTACAACGGCCTGCTTGAAGAGGAGAGTGCGAAGGACGAACATGGGGATGTCTGCTGGGACGGGCATGTCGCACGCGCCGCGTGGAGCGGCGGCGCATGGAACTAACCGAATGCGTAGGTGGATGTTTCCGCGGCGCTCTGATGGCTTAACATTGCATGACAGGCTCATTCGAATTTTTGACGACATGGACACTGACTCTGACCCGCGAGAAGAAGTCAAAAAAAATTGCTAGAGGCAAACGAGGATCTGGTGCAAATTCACCAGTAGTATCTCGAGTCGAGTGCGCTCTGGAACACGCACGACACCATTCACTACCCGTGTCGATACCGTGCCTCATTCTTACTGTTGACGAGCGTCCTAATCATGCACGGTGATGCACTCAGTCGAGAAAAATTCTTTCAAATACGTACCATAATTAGTTCTTATTCAAATGACGGCAAACTAGTACGTTCAAGTAATTACCGCAAAGGAAGAAAGAAATAGGCACTCCCCAAACGTATGAGCAACAGGCCCATCTTACTAAAGCGACACGAACCGACCAATCGTATTGTGAGTTTGAAATGCATTTCCGCGGCATGAGCACATTTAATATCGCGATATATAAAATGGAGCAGGTGCGTAGAGAAATAGATATACGACTTATAGCCACAACGCTGGAGAATAAGTTGAACTACCCTTCTGCGTCAAACTGTATCCGGAGAACGGTTTTGGGGGGTCTTGAGAATAAATACAGTGATCCAGAGTAAAACTGCTGCCATGGTCGCAAACGCAACAGAAGCAATCCACCAATTCTCGAAGTGCATCGAAGGGTGGTACGACATGACGTTATAAGCATGGCTGGTCCCACGTCCCATAACCGAGCTGCCGCAATAGCAATTCTCGAATATGTTGGCAAATCTTAGCAGGTCGAGTGCAATGAAGATACACGCATTCACCCAGGCGATAATCTGTGAGGATGATAAGCATCTGGACCAAGAGACCTGACACTGTCCAACTCTCCGGCACAGTACGGGGAGGTTCAGGTGCGGGACGTGGGATAAAGAGCTGAGAGGGTTGGTGGGATAATGACGCTGTCTCATGACCTCGCCTGCCAGTATCATCGTGAAGGAAATGGTGGACAAACCCCCATAGAGAAGGAATGAAGCGCTATGGCATCTACCGAGAAGTGTAAGCCACCAGTGCATATTGTATCATTGACAGTGCTTACCCGAGACCAACAGTGGGTGTCATCCACGCCGCCAGGACTGCGGAGCCTGTACACGACCATTGGACCGCGCAGGCAACGATGGATGAATATGCCACCCTACGCCACACCCCGGGGGCCCAGCGTTCACCCTGCGGTTGTGATTGGCCTTCCGGCTGGATGTACATCGCGACGTCGCCCGCCTTGCCGATTCGGTTACACGGTAGTACAGCGCCGGGGTTGGAAGGTGTCCATAAAGATCCATCGACCGTCAGGCGGTTGCCCGCTCGAATAGACGCCGCCTCAAATGCCAGTGCAATTTCTTCCACCGAGCGGGCCCAAGAGAACATCCGCGCATAATTATAGAACGGGGGGCTTCACGACTCATCGGATATGTCGGAGTCTACAGTTTCGTCAGATTAAGAAACAGTTTTGAACCCGCATGGTTTCACCTTCTTGAGCTACGTATTGGCGGCGAGGAGGCCAAACTTCTATGGCATATTCGTTTGTAATTTCGTGGGCAAGTACCGGAGGCGCTGCCGGGTCCTCTGCGGATCGACAAATATAAGTCGTTTTATTCAAGGCTGCCAGTTTGGCCCTGAGCTTCACTTCGTCGCAGTTCGGCGAAGTTTGGAGCCAACCCACTACAACTGGCAGCAGCCAAAGCCAGGCGCAAGCAACGGCGGGACCAATCACACTTATGTTGCTGGGGTCCATCGAAGCTATAGTGAAAATATAAGCGATAATAGCCCATCCGACAGAGGCAATGTTGGCCATGGTCCACGTATGTGTAAATTCCAAAGTGGCTGCTCCACGTTCCCACCATTGGTCGTTCTGTAGAAGAAGGATTTTTGAGGCTAGCAAAGGAAGGCGACCGTTCCGACTGGTTTGTTTAACCCGAAGGAGGGACTCCTGCGGGTTATCGAGAATGACGACTGCATGGTTGCTGTTCGGATAAACTATATCCTCGAAGCGCCACTTGATCCAGCGAGAATTGAGGACAGTGATCATAAGGGAGAATATCGCCAGGGTGGGGGACCCAATGGTCAGCATGATGGTCGAGAAATTGTCGATGTGATTGGGGGCGCCGAACGGCAATTGGGCCGTAAGTGCTAGGAAGGGGAGCATGAAAGAGCTGAATTGCGTGGAGAATGACGGAAAGTTGAAGGCCACTGGGGCACTTCCACATTGTGTAACGCACATGGAATATGTCATTCCTACGACCTGCGAGACATCATTGATGAGATTTCCCCGCAGATCAGTGCCTCCTGTCCGCCACAGTGTGGGATCGCCCTTAATGGTGGTCAAGCATTGGTCAAAATTCGTGGACGACATCGCGAGGGGAGCAGTCTCGAAGACACGATACTATATATATACCCGCAGAGCGGTAAACACAGCCGGATAGCTGTAAATGGCCACGAGAGTGGATGTAACGGAAGCCGTGGTACCACGCGCCACATTTTCGTATCGTGAACCAGGTCTAGAACTTCTTTATCGTGCTGTGTGAATTGGTGTCCAATTGAGGAACAAGTCGTGACTTAGGACATGGCAAGTTCAAGAAGGCTCCCGGGAAAATGCGCAGAACTGATTCAGTTATTCCATTGTGGTAACCTCACTAACAACGCTCCTTTTAGGCCGGTGATTAAGAAGCTTCTGAAAGCCTGAGTCAGGGGAAGCCGGCGCCGCTTTCTGGGTATTTCTGTTCGATCGACTGCCAGTGGGATCATAATATGCGGGTGATCAACTTATTGCGAAACCTGATTCCTCGCTTCGCTGTGCGGTGTGTGCGTCTATGATCGCGAACCCGATGATATCGGATGTCATGGCGGCATTTTTTCGCCGCTCATGGACGGTTGATGTCATTGCGCGAGTGAGCACAAACCTGATGGGAGGGGAAAGTCTAAAATGCTCTGGGAAAATGTTCACTTTACATTGGTGTTATTTTCGATCTTTGGTTGGAGCTCGAGTGGGTGCAAGACTTGGAAAGTTGATCCCGGATCCCGGAGCGAAGGGCACGTCGGACTTCTTTTGTACTGTTGCAGCACCCGCTTGAGCTGTTGAATATTGACTGTGAAGATCCGCGGAAATGTGTGCCCATGATCGCGAACTCGGTAATATCAGATGTCACGTCGGCATTCTTCCCCACGCCATGAACGGTTAATTTCTTTGCGTGAATGAGCACAACCTAATGCGAGGGAAAAGTTCGAAAACGCTCTGGGAAACGTTCACTTTGGCGTTGAAACGGTGCGCTTACTATACATCTTGAATATGCTAGTTATAGCGTGTTGTGAAACAACACTAAAACCACACAAAGAAATATCTTATTGCTCCCAAAAGACTAGTGCAATCCTCAGTGAGTTTGGGTCCAGACTGTAGTATGCGGCCAGCAGGTTTGGATTGTATAGTTAACAATGAAAACAAGTACTATGAGGCACTAACAAAGTCCCTGCAGCACTTCACTTGGCAAGTTACAGCAGTTATCTTTTGCCGCAGCGTTGGATGAAAATTTGTATGAGACGGATACAAGAAGGTAGTGACTATAAAGATAGTTCTATCACTTCAGGGCAGAGTTTGTACTTGGTGTTCACAAAATATCCCCAGCAATGGCTAATCCAATTGCTATATTGAGGCAAGCTGTTTCTTCCTTAGCAATTCTCTTTACTGCAGGACTCTCCCGTACAGCAGACCTAAACTTGTCCTTGTTTAGGGATGTTTCCTTCACTTTATAGTAATAGCTTAAGTGTTGATTGCAAAGTCCAACTAATCGATCCAACAGCTAATGTCAGGCCTCTCCCTGAAGAGTGTGAAGGCAAAGCAGTTGACAAGTCACAACCAATTCTCAGGTGGTTAACTGTTTGAAGCTTAACTGATGAGTCCCTTGCTTGACAATTTGAGCCAACAACCAACTTCAATTTATAGACAAGTTACAAACAGAGATAGTAGACGAATCTCCGCAAAATATGCCTGAGGACACCCACGCCGATAGATGGTGCAATGAACTAGCTGTATGCGGGTTCTACAGGCTGCTTTTATAGTAATAGTACAAACAAAGGGGATAAACTAGATATAGTAACTGAGATGTGGTGCTTGGTCATGTGGGTTTGTTCCTTTGTGGTTCTTCGTTGATCCTGCATGGTCTTGGGGCTGGGAGATTGTCAGTTTTGACCCCCTGTGGTCTATATTTGGTATATTGGCAATACCGTGGTGCCTTCCACACCCGCAGTACGATGCTGCGTCGGCCTGGGGTTGAACCCAGCCTTTTCAATACATTCCTCCTTGCACTTGTCTTTGGTGGATCTGGCCGTGGGCAGTGCTTGGCCCGCAAAGTACCGGAGTGCCTCAATCTGACCATTAGAATCCGGATTAGGACTTGTATGTCTTTGATTGACAGGTCGCGTTTTGCGCCGTGGCACCACGTGATTGTCCGATCACTTTGACAGTTCCTTGTCTTAGGGTAACAATGGGTTTATGGTTGTCCACGGCCTGTTAGTAGGCACCATGGTAGGTTATACACAACTATGGGATGCTGCAGCATAGCTGCACCCGCTTTCCTGCATAGTGCAACTGTTACACAACTATGTCTTTGGCAGAGAGGTGCTGCAGCAGTGCCACGGTCGCTCTCTTATGCAGTTTAATGTACCGCACAACATGTTAAATCTCACCACTTCATCTATGCAGTCTCTGGGTCAATTTTATAGGAATATATCCCTTGAATCGGTTATAGGTGTATATGGGTATATCTCCTTGGTAGTGTATTCAGAGTACAACATGCCGTGGTGTCACTGCGGTCATGCTCTGAATACTACAGTCAGCAGTCGGAGCTTGCTCTGACTCTCCTTTATATCACCTAACAGAGTTCAGGTATACAGCTATGTTTGTATAACACTGAACCTATCCTGTGCCTCTTAATGATGTGTTTATAAGTGCAAAAATAGCTAGAGGGCGGGCATTTGGTGTTGTGCCGTCTCAGCATTATTTGCGATCTGTGGTTTGAGCTCGAGTAGGTGCAAGACTTGAAAATTTGATCCCAGATCCCAGAGCAAGGGACATCACCACCTTCTGTTGGGTCATGCCAATTCTGATCGTCCTACACGCCAATTTGATCGGAGCTGGCCTCCCGATTACCATATTCGGATGATTGCCATATTGAGATAAATAGGCGCAGACATGTGGGAGGACATCTGTGGGATGGTTACCTGGTGGTTAGGTATAAAGAAAAAAGAGACGCAGATGCGACCTGCACTCAGGTGAGAGAACAAGGCAGCGGATGAGGCCAGCTCCGACCATGCGTTTGGACAACATGCCCAAAATATGCTGTGTAGCCCACTCACCGGCGGATGCCAACAGTCCCACAGAAGAGTCAATTTACATCGGGAAGCTGAGATGAATCCCTGTGGGAAGTATCTGTGCGTTCGGATAACATTGCGGTAGCGAGTTTGGCATTGTTAGGAACAGACATTAGGTTAGCAGAGCCGGTTTCGGCAGTAGATACACAGCATTCCATCTCTTTCAGCTCTTCGCGGCCGATTCCCTCGCGGCTCCCGACAGAGCGTCCGAGCGGGCTACCCCATCTGGTGATAGAGAGTGCGATTCGAACCATCGACGAGTACGCTGGCACCGAGAACGAGACTACAAGACGCGAACGGGAGGTTTTCAAGCCCTGCGATACACGAGAATCAATCGAGCGAGCCAGTAAACTTCACCACGCACAGAACACCATCACCGAATCCATCATCCGAATCTACACCGAGTACACCGTCGACGTTATCATCGAGCAGCTCCAGCGGCGAAGACGAATTGCCGACCTTTGAAAAACCACCGAGCCCTATTCAGCACGCAGTTTCAGCACCAACCACAACCCCCGACTACGACTCTGATACCATGCCTATGGACGCGTGGGACGGCGATACAGACAAGATGTCTGCGCAAGACTTTTTGCGGGCTTCCACCGTGATGTGAAAGTTTCCACGAGCAGCGCAGACAAGCAAAAGCTTCAAAAATTATCTTGCCGCAAACAGCGACGCCGACGACTGGTTCCAGGCGCTCCCCGCGCAACGAAGCTCGACATGGACCTCATCGACATCGCGCTCGAGGCCCAATACCCGGCTGAGCCCAAAGTGCAGCCGACCGCTGCGGAATTTGCGACCGAGCTGCTCCGGTGCAAGCTCACGAAGGAGGAGCTGGCACGAAGGTCAAAGTGGCCGACCGCGAGGTATGGGCGCACCACGCTGGGGCACGAAGATGCAGCGTCTCGCGCTCAAGGCCGGGGTTTCAGCAACGACAACGTATATCGAGCAAGTACGGGTGGAGCTCCCGGGTCCCCTGCGCACAAAGATAGGAAGACGCACGTGAATTGGCCCGCGTTCATCAAGGCGGTGCGGGACGTCGACACGGTGGAACTAGAGCTCGACATGAAGGAGGAGAAAGAGAGCAGGAAGAGTTCCAGAAGATGCGCCAAGCGCTGCAAGCGTCGCCCACAGGGGCATATGCGCCCAACTCACCAACGCGAGACTCGGCCCGCCCGAGCAAGGGCGCGCGCTGGCCCACAACTGCACCCGGAGCGAATCCGTTTCCAAAGCACGAGAGGAGGAGGCCAAGGCAACCTCTTATGACTCCACGAGTCCGCAGCAGCAGCAAGCGCCACGCGCCCCATATCAGCCCCAAGCGCCGCGTGCCCCGTACCAGCCCGCAACGCAACAGCAGCCCCTGGACGAGGCGCAGCGCCGCATCTTGATCGACGCGATAGCGCGCATTGTGCATCATCCTGACATGGAGGCCGGCAGACGCGCGCATGTGGACCAGCAGCAGGAGTGGTACGCACACACGGGAATGTCAATGTGACCGTGAACACGCCCTACCCGTGCGCCCAGGACGTGCCCCCGCGAACTCAGGCGAATGCTTCTGATGCGGGATGATGGGACATACAAACTACCAGCGCCGGTGCGAGGCAACGATGGAGCAATGTGTCAGCGCTCGTGAGCAGCAGTGGCGGAGAATTGTGGCGCAAGCTTTGAAGGAGGTGCCGGTGGCAGTGCGGATGGTGGGATATTCACCGTGGGATGTGGACGACTATGGGCGGCCATTTGGGGACGACACAGCTCGTTTCGAGGAAGTAGACGACCAGGGAAAAGCTTAGGGGCTGTCCAAAGAAAGGCTCGGACAGCCCCCGAAGAGCAAGGGAAGGCAAAGCGGGTCCTCGAGTGTGAGGAGCCATCGCCCGAGGACTCGTCGCCCGGCCCCCAAGTCCGTAGTAATACGTCGACCCCAATGTACGCACCTTCCGAATCCCACATCGTTGACTTGTACACGGTGGGCATTGAGCGAAGGCCGAGACGCACAAGCGTGCCATTCATATGTGGGATTGAGCTAGAAGGACCGAGGGGCGAATTGGTGCGGGTACAGGCGCTGGAAGATGATGGCGCGATGGTGAGTGCAATGTGCACGGCGCTATACGAGAGAGAGCGGCATCGCATCGGGGAGCTGAAACACTCGGGAAAGACGCTGCGGATGGCAAACGGGACACTCATACCTTCGATGGGATTCTGGGAAGGATACATCCGGTTCGGAGGAGCGCGGGTGTAGGGGTGCTTCGAGGTATTCCCCAGCAGCGGTTCATGGTCGTTCCTGTTTGGGAAGCCGTTGCTGGAGGAGTTCGAAGCGGTCCACGATTACAAAATGGATTCAATCACGGTGCCAGGGGAGGATGGACTCACGGTAGTGGAAAATCAAATCGGCCGACTAGGCCAGTGGGACGAGGCACGGGGTAGAGTGCACGCCGTGTTCTTGGACCCCAAATCGCGCGCAACATCAACAGGAGGAAGTAGCGCACCTCCTGTTAGGCGAGTCCTCTTTTTTGACCATCGTACACCGAAAAACGTTGATGGGCAATGGTGCGAGACTAAATCGGCAATGCGCGAAGGCAAGCCCACAACCGGAGTACCTCAAGCGGCACAAGGGAACTCGATGGGGGATTTGCCATCCCCCTCGAGGGAAGTACAAGGCGTGGAAGAAGGAGAACGGGGAAGCATTACTGACGATATTACCTTGACAGCGTGGGAGCCGGAAAACGACAGCAAGATGGAAGACATGACAGAAGGTCCGGCGCGGGAGACGGAGATGGAAAATAGCGAAGACACGCGGGTGTACATACCTGGGGATTTTTCGCGATCCCCATTGAGGGGCGTACCAGAAAAAACACAGGCCTTTCGATCGACAAGCGATACTGACTCAACTCTTTGGGCAGGATCGGCGACAGGAGTGCCGCAAGCGCTGCAGATGGCGGGCTTGGTTCTAATCTGGGGAATACTCGTGCTTGCCGCGCAGTACGGGGGTGATGGGAGCAAGACGAGCACACGTGGGACACCAAGCGGGGATCTAGAATCCCCGCCGAGGGAAGTACCAGCCCCGGAAAGTGTTCTCGAGAAAGTACTCGTCACTGACACTGCAATGCCAGTAATATACCTCAATAAGAATTGGCGAACACGCCGGCGGTACACGAAGAGCGAGAATGAGAAGCGCATGAAATACGGAGGAAGTGGGCGTGGAAGCGGAGAGTGATAGTGGAGGAGGAGCCGCAGGAGATAGTGCAGGAGGATCCGAATTGGCAATTCTGGATACCCCGGCTACTCGAAGTCCGGGTACAGGGAAGGTTGTACGGCCGAAAAGGCCAGCGCGAAGAGACTCAGTGGGGGACAGCGATGATTCCCCCGCGAGGGAAGTACCCGATCTTGCGCACGACGCTACTGAAGAAACGCTGACACATCCGCACCAGAAACTACATACACGGTTGAGAGATAGTGGAGCACTTAGTGCGAGCGGCGAAGGAAAGCGGGTCTGGGAGAGTTACAAGCGGGTTCCCCAGAGAACTTGCGCATACCTGGTGCAGGTGACGGCTGACGCTAACTCAGGAGACACCCGCAGCAATACCGATGGATGAAGGGGTTGAGCAGCCGGAGATTGACGTGGGAGGAGACGCGTCGATCTTCACAAGGCTAACGGATCCACACAACCCGAAACGCGTCGAGGCAATTCAAAACGCGGTCACGATGGTCCCGATTTGACGAAGCACAATGAAGCACGGTACGGGACTTCATTACCGAATTTGCCGACTGCTACGCACTGTCAATGAAAGAGTCATCCCCATACCTGGCGCCGAGCACAATATGAACATCCCCGAGAAGCGACTTTTAACACAAAGGTGCACCAGCGACCGACAACCCCGGCGCAGAAACTGTGGTATAACGGCGTCATCGACGAAATGCTAGATGCCGGAATAATAACGGGTATTGATCCAAGGAGGTCAAGTGCGTATCACCCACGACGTTGGCACAGAAAGCTCACCAAAAGGCAAAACTCGGACAATAATAGAGCTGCAGCATCAGATTAATGACCAGTGCACTGCGGCCGGACTACCGCCAAGTTCGATTTACCCCACGACCAGCAGCTACGCACGAGGCGGACGACCCAGCGAAACCGTCGTGGCGCGTCTGCCATGACTACCGTGAACTCAACGGCAAAACCAAAGTAGCCGCAATGCCACAAGGCGACATTCAGCACAAACAAGGATGCTCTCGGGTCACCGTTGGATCAGCGTATTCGATTTCGCCAAGGATTTTACGCTTGCGCGACCGCGGAGGAGATTCGCCCGTATCTGTGCTTTTACGTGGAAGGCCGTGGCTTTTCACGTATTGCAAAATGCCGATGGGTCTGACGGGCGCGCCTTCTACGTTTTCGAAGACTACAGGGGAGCACTGGGGATTTGGTGGGGACGAAGGTGCATTGTTTGTGGATGATGGTGGGATGGCCGGCGATGATTTCGAAGTAAAAATGGCCGACATGCGCACAGTTTTCCTGCGCGTTCGAGAGCACAAGCTGTCGCTCTCTGCGACGAAGATGCAATTTTCATGACCGAAGCAACGTTTGCAGGGAATCGCGTCGGCCGGACGGAATCAAGCCGGACCTCACGAAGCTCACGCAATGTCAATTGGGACACGCCGCACGATTTGCTCAACTCAAGTCGTTCTTGGGCCTTTGCGGGCATTTCCGTGGATTGATAAAAAACTACGCGCGGGTCGCGCAGCCGCTGACAGATCTTGAACGGATGGCAAAAGTAGGAGGAGCAGGATCGAAAGGGGAGTGGAGGAGAAGAATGCGGGCGGTAGACTGCGGAGACATTGGGGCGCGAAGGAGAGGACAGTTTGTGGCGCTGAAGGCGGCGTGACGTCGGAGCCGGTGCTGAAAGGGCCGATGTTTGATGGACGACCGTTTATCGTAACGACGGATGGGTCAAAGGAGGGCTTCGGGGGAATGCTATGTCAAAGATTCGACACGGTATTGCCGGATGGAAAACTGTGAGCCGCTTACATCCCATAGGATTTGCGTCAAATGAACCTCACTCGCGGAGGAACGCTACAAGCCTTACCTGCTCGAGTTTGCGGCACTCAAATACTCGCTCGACAAATTCTCGGACACGACATACGGCTTCCCGATCGAAATCGAGACGGATTGTCAAGCCCTCCGGACACGGTGATGAATACTAACCTGTCGACGACACACGCGCGATGGCTGGAGGTGGTCATGGGTCACGACATCCGAGAGATCCACCATCTTCCGGAGGCGATCAACTTCGTGGGGGACGCATTGAGTCGGAAGTACACTAATGTGCCGCGGAAGAAGAGGACGGCAGCAGATGGTCAGTCGAGTGTGACTGGTTCGCTGAAAGCAGGCTGGTATTTGACCTGTACACGGTGGAAGACGCAGGGGACGTTCCAGCATTGAAAAGCCGATTTGCTGATGTACCGGTCTTTTTGCAGGCCGTCGAGGCGCTGGAAACAATTGCAAAGGGCGGGGATGAGAAGGCGGTACGCCCGCGAAACACCGCGCAAGAGAATACATGATAGAAGGAGGGAAGTTGTGGCACGTGGGTGGTGGAAAGTCGCGAAGGGTGCGCGCACGGGTGGAATGCTTAATGCCAACTGAGATGCGGGCAGAGGCGGAGAGAGAGCATCGCGAAGGAGGACACCTTGGCCGTGATTCCATGAAACTAAAACTCACTGACAGATTCAAAACACCTGCTATCGACAAAATCATAATGGACGCCATACAGAACTGTGGGGAGTGCCTAAATTTCGGTTCTGCACACCTGCACGCATTGCTCCAGCCTATCACACGCAGGCACCCGTTTGAACTGCTGGTAGGAGACTACTTGGCGATGCTGAAGGGAAAGGCAGCTACAAGGAGGTGGTCTGTATCTGGATACAGCGTCGCAGCGAGTATTTGGATTCAAGTATAAAACTCACGGGTCGGCGGTAACGATGAAGAGCGCGCTCAACACGCTCTTCCACGGGTATGCACCATGGGAAACGTTCCAGACCGACGGAGGAAGCCACTTTGACAACAAGGA
Organism: Mycena leptocephala; assembly: GCA_029378395.1. Taxonomy (NCBI): domain Eukaryota; kingdom Fungi; phylum Basidiomycota; class Agaricomycetes; order Agaricales; family Mycenaceae; genus Mycena; species Mycena leptocephala. Next base: position 1,985 of record JARJLF010000711.1, on the reverse strand, counting down.
AGTCCGGCGCATTTGTAAAGCGTTCGGTGTCAAAACGCACGTGGTGGCGAAGTATTCGCCGTGGGTTAACGGGTTGGTGGAGGGTACGAACAAAATCTTGCTCGGGATATTAAAGCGGTTGTGCGCGCCGGACCTGGGAGAAGAAGGGTGGAAGAAAATCGAAGATTGGGAGCACCTCCCCGCGAATTGGCCAGATCATTTTGATAACGCGATCTTTTTACTGAACAACCGTATTCTCAGAGCCCTGGACCATACGCCAAACGAACTGTTCTTTGCCATGGTCATAAACACCGCGGAGACTGGCGTGGAGACAGCATCGGCCGAGATCACGCTGGATGACATCGATACACAGCAGACATATGCTGGTCAGCAGCGATTCGACAGTTACGCACGCGCGGTGAAACACGGCGCGGACCGGAAGGCGGTGTTCGATCGCCGCGTTCTGGGCTCAAAAGCCGGCGAGGTGGTCTTCGCGCCCGGGGATTTGGTCCAAGTCCTCGATCCGAAGTACAAGAAAACTTTCCTTACTTCAAAGAAAATCCTACCGGAGTGGTCGGGCGCTTTCAGAGTCAAGGAGCGTCTATTGAACTCCTATATCATTGAGACTATTTACGGACAGGAACTGGATGGCAAGTATAGCTCGAGACGTCTGCGGCTGATGAAGGCGCCAAAGGGATCATCGCTGGAGGCGCATGAAGCATCCAGGAAGGCAGGGGAACGGCGGGAAGGTCGCCAGAGGAAGAGACATTGGTGGCCGAAGAACCAGAGCCGAGCCGTGAAGAAGAGGGCGCCGCACGCGACGCGGAGGCACGAAGCTTGAAGAGCAGAAGCACCGAAGAAGCCGAAGAAGATTGGATAGACGAAGAAGAGACTGATGAAGAGGAGGCAGTAGGGGAGTCAATTGGAGAGCGATTGAGGTTAAGGAAGGCGGCGCGACAGGCAACGAGGACGTTGCCTAGAGGAGGGGGGCAGATGCGGTAGCGAGTTTGGCGTTGTTAGGAACAGACATTAGGTTAGCAGAGCCGGTTTCGGCAGTAGATACACAGCATTCCATCTCTTTCAGCTCTTCGCGGCCGATTCCCTCGCGGCTCCCGACAGAGCGTCCGAGCGGGCTACCCCAACATGCCCAAAATACGCTGTGCAGCCGAGCCATCTTACTAACTCGCAGGGTCTAAGGATAATGTAGGAACATACCTAAAGTTGGGTGCGCGGAAGAACCAGATGCTGATGTGATGCGATGAAGTCGGGTTCTAATTTCTCGGTCCAGTCAGCAGCCGACACCAACAGTTGTAAGTCCCACAAAAAGCTCGTGACACAAGCGAAGGTGGGGCGGACTCCGACAGTCATGATACAATCAGCGGTGATATAGCAGCCACGGAGCGACGGGACTTCATGCCCCCCATCAGCATCTGTGGTTCTCCCGTGCACCTGACTTGAGGTATCACCCTCTTTATAAAATTACGTGTGTCCCTTCTTAAACTCCGCTTTCAATCTATCATTCCGGGCAGCTCCTTACCGGACCTCAGCCAAAGTTCTCAAAAAACTTATTTTTTACTTTCCTCGCTGCTTCACTAGACTTTCGCGACAAAATTTTGATCGCTTAGGAGCTTCGGAAAGGGATGCGAGGCCGCGAAGCGGCCGAGCAGCCGCTTGTTTTCCTACAGCATCCTTGGACCCTCCGAGTCAGTAAGTTAGCTCGGCTGCACAGCGTATCTTGGGCACGCTATCCGAATGCATGGATACTTCCCCACTTTCCCCAGGAATTCATCTCAGCTCCCGGTGTAAAAAGCTGACCCCTCTGTAGGACTGTCGGCGTCCGCTGTCACTGGGCGCAGAATCCGACCTCATAGCAGCGGCATAGTTTTTATATTACCCTGCGACACTTTTGTCGAATTTATATCAACCCGTGTTTCGCACAATCACCACCTTCTGTTGGAAGTGCATATTCCCGATCTCCGAATACGTAAGCGTGAACCGGATTCTTG